>JAUMJK010000401.1:0-357967 GCA_033558105.1 Coccyzus lansbergi | reverse complement strand
TCTCGCTCCGCGCATGCGCAGGGAGGGCGGGTCCGGCGCCGCGTCCCAGCGTGATCACGGCGGGTTGGAGGCCGCTGCCATTGGCTCTGTTCCTCGCTAAGTGAACTTTGGGCCACAGCGGCGATGGGGAAGCTGAACGTGGTGATGCTGCAGTACCTCTCGAGGGAGCACTTCAGGGTGCTGACAGCGGTGAGGCGGGTCCCGGCACCGACGGGAGCCGGGCTGCGGGGGGCGGGGGGGGGGGGCACGGAGCTGGGTTCTGTTCTCTCCCCTCGGTGTCGGTGTTTACTGGCTCGGGTGGCGCCGTTCTTCTCCTCCGGCCTCGCAGGTATTGAGCAAGGCGCCGTCTCCGGTTCTCGGGGGGCCGAGCGGAGGTGCCGGGTCTGTGGCAGAGTGTTTTTGCCACCCGCGTGTTTAACAGGCCGCGCCGGGTGGCCTGTCTGGCTGCTCTGATGGCAGGAAAGGCGAGTGGATTCGTGGCTGTGTGAGTATTAGGAAAGAGCCGCGATTCAGAAGCGTGGAACGGCTCTTTTATCGCTGCTGAGCCTGAAATGTAATTGGTTGTTGAACTTCTGGCTGGTACTGTAGATGTTTTAGGACTGAAATGTGCTGAGGGTATCAAGGGGCAGTGATGCGTATTAAAGCTTTTGGTTAAGCCATTAAAAAGTATAAATTGCTTCTTGTTGAATCATAGAATCATAGTTTGCCGTGGAAGAGACCTTAAAGATCATACAGTTCCAACCCCCTGCAATAGGCAGGGACACATCCTACTGGATAAGGCTGCCCAGGGCCCCATCCAACCTGACCTTGAACACCTCCAGGGATGAGGCAGCTACAGCTTCCCTGGGCTGCCTGTGCCAGTGCCTCACCACTTTCATGGTAAAAAAATTCCTCCTTATGTCAGGTCTAAATCTGCTCCTCTCTAGCTTATACCTATTGCCTGACCTATTGTCCTGTCACTACAAGCGTTTGTAAACAGTCCTATCTTTTCTGTAGCCCCTTCAGGTACTGGGAAGTCACTATAAGGTCTGCTTGGAGCCTTCCCTTCCCTAGGCTGAACAGACCCAAGTCTCTCAGCCTGGCCTTTCAGCAGAGGTGCTCCAGCCTTCCGGTCATCTTTGTAGCTCTCCTCTATACCCATTCCAACAGCTCCGTATCCTGATGTATTATTTAATTTTACTTGGGATCTGATATTACTTTATTGTTGAGTGTTGAGAGGGCTAACAAATCTATTTTTATTTACTCTTTTAGGTGGAAATGGGCATGAAGAACCACGAAATAGTTCCTGCTAGCCTAGTTGCTTCCATTGCCAGTCTTAAACATGGTGGCTGTAATAAAATTTTGAGAGAGTTGGTGAAACACAAGCTACTAGCTTATGAACGAACTAAAAGTAGGTTTGCATTTTGTTTTGGGCTCCTTCTATCGTTTTGTTCTCAGTGCTTCAGAGTGGTACTTGAAAAAGTACCACAGCTTGGCATTTTTGAACATCCAGAGTACTTGCTAGGCTTACCTTAGGCTTGGATCTGCATGTGAAATATGGGTTTGTGTAGCACCAAATGTTGTAGCTGTCTGCTGAGTTGCTGGTGTTGAATAAATGATAAAGATGACAAGCAGAAAGAGATGAACAGTTAACTGTATTGCTCTGTCACTGAAGTAATGAAAATGTAGAGTTACTAGCTAAGGCAATGTCCAGGTACAGACCATCCCACATGAGATCTTACAGTACACAAACTGGAATGGACTGTGCAGAAACAGCTAGTAAAGTAATTTTTTATTCCCTGTCATACAGGAAGTAGTAGTTGTACAGGCCTTTTGAGGTTTACTTCACCCTTTTAAGTTGCATTTGGGTTTGTAAACATAGTGTAGGAAACTACAGTACTACAGAATACTACAGGAAATTAATACCATTTTTGTCCTAGTTCTTTAGAGCATTAAGGGTGCTGTAGTTCAACAGTACCCCAGGTCCCTACTATATCTCCTATGTGAGTTTATTCCAAAATGCTGCTTGGGTTTTCCCAGGCTTTTTTAATAACTGCTTTTGTCTGTTAGAGAGGGACTAACACTATATCTGTATTTCGCCCAGTTGTCAGTTTCTGTAAAAGTTGCAGGATTTTAAATGGCTTTACTGCTCTGTCATATTGGGTTGATAATGAACCAGTGGGTGAAATCTTTACTTGGGTGTTGTGTGCTGTAAGCTGAAACAAGAAAAAAGACTAAATTGAGGCTTACTTTAAATGTAATATGTACATAATGAGGAATCAAATGTTTTGCATTTTATTCTTATCTAGCTGTCCAAGGTTATCGATTAACTAATGCCGGATATGATTACCTTGCTTTGAAAACTCTGTCTTCCCGACAAGTCATAAATTCTGTTGGAAATCAGATGGGTGTTGGCAAAGAATCAGGTAATTAAAAATGTGTTTTAGGCAAAGCCAGTTGTAATGTTGCAAATGTTTTGCTAGTCACTGGGTAAGTTTTCTTCTGGATAGTCACATCACCTAATCTGTCAAACACCAAGATTTACAAGTCATTTGTTGGAATGGAGGTTTCTGGCTCCATTTGAATATTTCTTCACAAGACTGTCGTTCTGCTTTGATCCTTTTCTCTGATTATTGGTTTATCACCTAAAAGTTACTTTATAGGCAAATGCTGTTTGGTTGGTGCTTTGTCAAGAGGTTCAAACCACTTTAGCAGAAAGATAATTTCAGCTTTTTCATCCCACTTAAGGTAGTAAAGTAAAATTGGCCCAAAACAGAGTACTATCTATCTTGGTTGCTCTTTCATGTACATTGTAATTTGACACAGCACATGGCTTGTATTACTGAAGAATGAGAAGGGGATAGCAATGGTAGCAATGAAACATAGGCTATTCGTTAACACTATATAAAGAGGCTGATCCCTTAGATTGTCTGTCCACTCAACAGGACGAAGATGACTTCCAGAGTGCAGTTAAGAACACCAGTATCTTCCCGGTATTCCTCTCAAAGATAGCTTTTAGTTATTCTTTGCTGGGCACATAGCCTGGGGATGTTAACCTGAATGTAAGAACCTTAAGATCTCCTGCTCTGAAAGATGTTTCAGATCACATCAGTATTCCTTCTAATTATTATCTCTTTAACAATATTTTTTCCATCTCTTTAATGTACAATATAGAAATTTAACTGGGTTTTACTAACTGTACTAGAATTTGCCATGCCAGAAATAGTAATTGTTAAAAGTGAAGTGACAAACTTATCACTGCACTTTTTCATCAGATAATAGCTTGTTAGATATAAATTATTTCTTAGATCCCTGTCACTATGTGTCTTCTAGATATTTATATTGTTGCAAATGAAGAGGAGCAACAGTTTGCATTGAAATTACATAGGCTTGGAAGAACTTCCTTTCGCAGTCTGAAAAATAAACGTGACTACCACAAGCACAGACATAAAATGTCATGGCTGTATTTATCCCGACTAGCAGCAATGAAGGAGTTTGCTTATATGAAGGTAGGTGGTAATTTACACAATATCAGCAGTAGTGTAATAGGCTTCTCAGTCTGTCTTTTTATCCATCCATATTGGTAGTACTGGTGCGTTTATTCCCCCTTCACCCCCCTTTGGTTTTACTAGTGGACTTAGAAAAGTATATATTTCCAAGAATTTCACTGCTGTATGACAAAATAAAGCTTTTCCATGGAAGTAATGTGGAACAGAAGCAGCTGTCGCTAAAGAATTTCAGATAAAGTTATTATTTGTGGATAGATAACTTGTATTTCACTAGTTCTATGTTTTTTTCTTTAATATTTATTGCATAAGCTTGCAAAACCACCATGGAAAGTAAGGAAATTTACAGTTACTTGTCAGAATTCTTTTTGTTGTTCACCTGTAATTTTTTAAAATTGACTTAATTATTTTTTAACTTACTGTATTTTCATAAGTTGCTGTGCTGTTGAGAGAAATCTTTCAGTCCAAATAGGTGTTCTGATCTGAAAAGACATACTTTGTTCTATGCTGTGGGATAAGATTTCATTTCCAAATATATATGGCTACTCTTGAGTTCCAGATTTTTTTACCTGCTTTAAAAATATGTAGCTGTTACGTAGTGATTGAAGGTTGATAGTGGAAAACTATTTGTAAAATACTAGTTTTCCATTCTTCTTTTGTGCTCTTCAACAAAACTGTATACAGTAAATATTGGGGTTTTTTTACTTTTAAAAAACCTTGACCAGTGGCCTCCACAGAGAGAGAAAGGAGTATTACTGTCCTTTAGGACCTCTGTATTGGTCCATATGGTCCAGTTGGTAAAGCATTATGTATTCAGGACTTGTAGGAATGTGATCACGGGGGCCAGTTTCCTTGAAAAGAGAGATGGATGAGCATTGTGTGCTGAAAAGTAATAATAGTGTCGCATGTAAGTAATGAAACCTGTATTTATGTTTCTTTTACTTAAAACTCTGTCCTAGAAAAATTCACTGGTAACAAGAGTATGAGTAAAAAGCAAACGAACCCACAGAGGTGTTGAGTGGATCAAGTGAATTACTAAGTTTGCTTTAGAAAAGGGAAACAGAAGAACTTCAAAATATTGTGACCTTCCTTTGGTGAACCTTTATTGTGGTGCAGTGCCGATGACTGATATTTAAGAATGAACTTATAGCAACTCAGTGTGGTTTAACTAGTCAGGCAGAACTGTGTTGGCAGCCAATTACTGTAGAGTTTTTTTTCTAATGCCTGGCACCCTATTCCCAGTTGCTTAATTTGGGCTAACAGGCCAGATAAGATTCTGTTGCTTTTCCATTCTGCTGTTTTTCTTGCCTATTCACAGTAACTAAACTGTAGACAATATAGGAGTCCACTTAGTGTCTAAACTTACAAATTTTATTTGGCTTTATATTGGCTTATGCTGTCTTCCTTCTTAAGCATGCTATCTGACCTTTCCAGTTAGAATTTGAGTAATGTATGCTGCTTCCACAGTAGTATTTATTGCTTTTGTTAGCTGGCAGTTTGTCAATATATGCAATACTTTCTTAAATATTACATTTTAATTTTTCAATGTGTTTTCTCTTCCCAGGCTTTGCATGATAGAAAATTTCCTGTTCCTAAACCTGTAGACTACAACAGACATGCAGTTGTTATGGAACTTATTGATGGTTATCCTTTGTAAGTACTGAAGTTTGAATTCTGTGTTACAGAAATCCTAACAATGTTAGCTTCAGTGAGGTAAAGAGGGTCAGGGTTTCTCCTTGTTGTGTGAGTGAATTTGTAACTCACCATGCTGAATAATGTTCTCTGGTGTGCACTTACTAGCATTCTACTTATTGTAGTCTTGCTGCTCTTATCTCTTTACTCAGAGAATTTTTTTCGTAGTCTATTTATTGTTTCTTTGGACTAAACTTTTAGGTAAGGAATACATCTGAAGAACAGTGTGATACAGGTTAGTACTGTAACTGTTTTCTACATTGAAATCACATATACTGTATGTTACTGGGTATATTCAATATTGATATTATATCCTTCGCAATCTGAACTACAGTTTGTGGCCCTTGCTGTGGTAATTCATGTAAGATTATATATCATATATTTAGAACTTCTGCTCTGTTTGCGTAAAATACTGCATATAATCTGGTTTTGCTTCTTCAAGGAAGATTACTTTACTTGGGTTGTTCAACGTCTAGAAACATTAAATATCATTGAAGTTTGCATATAAAGGGGTGATTGGTTTGATTGCAGAGCAGAATGGAAAAAGCCTATATACTTGATAGGGGAGATGTAGGCTAGACATTAGGAGGAAGTTTTTCACAGAAAGGGTCATTGGGCATTGGAACAGGCTGCCCAGGGAGGTGGTTGATTCACTTTCCCTGGAGGTGTTTAAGGCACGGGTAGACGAGGTCCTGAGTGACATGGTTTAGTGTTTGATTGGAATGGCTGGACTCGATGATCAGATGGGTCTCTTCCAAACTGGTGATTCTATAATTCTGTGACCTCCAGATGTCATCTGGTCCAGCTGCCCTGCTTGAGCAGAGCCAGAGCTGGTTGTCCAAGACCATGTCCAGATGACTTCTAAATACCTTTTGGAGGGCGATTCATCATCCTCTTTAGGCAACCTGTGCCAGTGCTCAGTTACCGTCACACTGGAAAAAGTGTTTCTGATGTTCAAACAGAACTCCCTCCTGTTTTTTAATTTATGCCCATTGCCTCATGTCCTGTCATTCTGAAAAAAGTCTAGCTGTGTCCTCTTTGCAACCTCCCTTCAGGTCTTTCTTTATGCTGATGAGATCCTGCTGAGCCTTCTGTTCTCCAACCTGAACAGTCCTAGCTCTCCGTGCTTTCATAAAGGAGAGGTGCTCCAGTCCTTGCATCATCTTAGTGGTCCTTCTCTCGTGCAGCCATTTCTCGTACTGGGGACCCAAGAACTGGATGCAGTACTCCAGGAGTGCCCTCACTAATATTGAATAAAGAGAGGAAGGGTCACTTCCCTTAGTATGCTGGAAATGCTTTGTTTAATGAAGCTGAGGATACCATTAGCCTTCTTTACAGAAAGGTGATGTTGCTGGTTCATGTTCAAATTGGTATCCAGTAGGACCCCCACGTCCTTTTCTGCCAAGCCGGTTTCCAGCTGGGTGACACCCAGCGTGTGCAGCTGCATGATGTTTTTCCTCCCCAAGTACAGGACTCTTCTTAAGTTGCTCATTGAACTTCATGAGGTTCATGCTGCCCCATTTCTGCCGCCTTTTGACATCCCTCTGGATGGCAGCACAACCCTCTGGCATTATCAGCCACTCCCGGTTTGGTGTTGTCTGCAAACTCCCTGTCGCACCTTGACAGAACAGGACCCAGAACTGCCCTTAAACAGTTACTTTATTACTTGTAATGTTATAATTCTAAGTCAAGAATGTAAGCTTAGGTTTAGACTAGTATTAGCATCCTATAAGGGTTTGTGAGAGACTATACGACCTGTCCAGAGTTCAGTGACAAACTCTGTATAGATATTTCCATGAGTTTGCTGCAGGTGAATTTTTTGCAGATGCTCTGGTGTTCGGACGGATTGGATCCATGGTGTTATGTTGATGTTGTTGGGGGATCTCCGACAGGCTGGGAGTGAGCTCTGGTTATGACCTACTGCTCTCATCCTCTTATAGTCTATTCTGGAATGATAACATCTAGAGTATTGATTGGCATAGCTCCTTATTTTCTTTACCTCTCATCTGTGGTGCCACTGACAGGGGGGACATGGCGGGTTGCTTTGGACTCACTGCTGGTGTAACCTCCACCAACTTGTAGGGATACAAAAGACTCCAGGGTCATGCATCAATCCATTTCTGTCTCATAGTGTCCACATCCGTAAGTCATCCAAGTACAACATATGTTGGTTTCTGTTAATCTTATTAATACTTCTGCTTTGAGGATCACCTCTGATTCTTTGTTCTTTGTAACTCTGTGTATGTGCATGCTTGCACTGATAATGCAGAAGGGGGTGACCAGGGGCCGGTTTGGTCATCATGATAAGCAAATGAGTGGCAGAGTCATAATGGCTGGTTTATTCTCCCCAACTTGTGCTTACTATACACATAGGCTTTGATGTGGCTGCTGATGTGGAATGGTCACTAGACCTTTGTCTTGTTCCCCTCCACCCTGCAGACCTAGCAAAGCAGTAGCCCTCTTCAGCAGCTTCAAAGGGGAGTAATATGTCATTCTACACTATCAACCATCTCATTAATGAAGTTGTTAAACAGGACAGGAACCATTTTTGACTTCTAGGGAGCACTGCTAGTCCCTGACCTCCAGCTAGACTTTGCACCTAACCATTCAGGCAGTTTTCAGTCAACCTCACTGTTTGCACAAAGAGACCATACATGTTTGAACAGCTCTTCTGTGAGAATCTTACGGGAGAGAGTGTCAAAACTGTACTGAAGTGCAGGTAGATAGTAACCACTGCTGACTCCCCATCTAGCAGAACAGTCACTGCAGGACAGGTGTTGATCAGGTTGGTCAAGAATTACTTCCTCTCGGTGCAGGTGACTACTCTGGATGATTTTCTTGTCCTTAATATGCCTGATAGTGGTTTCCAGGATTAGCAGCTCCATTAACTTCCCATGGTTCAGGATGAAGATGACCAGCCTATTGTTCCCTAGGTCCTACTTCTTGCCTTTCTCGAACATGGGAATTAAATTTGCCTTTCTCCAGTCTTCAGCCACCATGATTGATAAACAAATATCAAGAGTGGCCTTGTAATGACACTTGTCAGCTTCCTCAGCAATCCAGGGGTACGTCGGGGTCCATGGAGTTGATGTATATCCAATTTGCCTTAAGTATTCTCTGGACTGCTGCCTTTCCACTAAGGGTACACCTTCTTGGTCTACCCGGGTTCCTGGGGCATGAGATTCCTGCCTTGGAAGATACCAGTTAACATGACTTCCACAGTCAGAGATCAAGTGATGCTGACCTGTGGCTATGAGAAATGTTACCATTTAATTTTGGTGCCAATATGAAAGTGTTGAACAGAAGCTAGACTACCATTGTTTGTTCTTTGTATTGTACAGATATCTGTTTTCAGAATCTGTAGCGTTGCATCCAGACTAAAATATTTCACATGATAACTGAAAATGCTCACCACTAGTTTATGATACAGTAAGATAACTGCCTTTTTGGTTGGTTTGTTTCTAAAGAGATGATGATATGTATTTTGTCACTTAAGGGTACTTTGCTTTCCCAGGTATGCATTCAGGAATGCGTTAGGATTATTTTTTTTAACTCCCCCCCCCCAAGTTAATCTAGAGAATATATTTTTGTAGGCAAGGAACATTTGAATACAAGAAGACCTGTGTCCTACTGAGACCATAAGATTATGTAAAACAGGAGAGACATGAAAATTTACAAATCTGTTATTTAAATAACTCACTATGATAATAGTACCTGGTGAAGACAGTGAGCATAAGTTAGCCTGGATATAAGGAGAAATTTTCTCCTATGGAGGACACTGAAGCAGTGACACAGAATGCTTGTAGAGGTTGCACAGTCTGTCCTTAAGTCTGGAATTTTTCAGGCCCCAAGTAGACAAATCACTGAGCAGTCTTGTCTAATCTCAAGGTTGACTCAGCTTTGAGAAAGGTTTTGGGCTAGAAGCATGAGGGCCCTTTTAACTTGAGTTACTGTGTCATTCTGTCAGATATATTTCATATGCTTTGCTTATATTATTAAATAAAGCATTTCAAATTTCAGTATACATTCTTTTTCTATTATTTAACTTCTCAGGTGCCAGGTGCGCCAAATGGAAGATCCTGCATCTGTCTACAGTGAATTAATGGATCTAATTGTAAAACTTGCCAATCATGGCTTGATTCATGGTGATTTCAATGAATTTAATCTCATAGTGGATAATGATGACCACGTCACTATGATTGATTTCCCTCAGATGATATCAATATCACATGCAAACGCTGAATGGTAGGTTCAGATTTAAAGATGCTTTCAAAGTAAATCTGTCGAGTGCTAATGACAGCAAATAGTTAGCCATGATTTGTTTCTGTAAGCCTGTTTCTGATTCTCTCTCTGCCATTGTTGTCCTGCAGCATAATAATGTTCCAGACAGTTTGTTTTATGAATGAGTAGAAATGTCTCTGTAGGAAAAATATGTAATCAGTTGCTTTGCAGAAAGAATGATGTTGTTCAGTTAAGGAATGTGTAGAAATAAACTGCACGTGGTCTGTCTCCCTAGCCCTTTGTCTTGTTATCACTAATTGAAATAATTTTTTCAAATAAATGTAGTGAAAGACAAGAAATTTAGGGTAAAAGTTTGACATTGTAATAGACATATCTTGATTTTGTGTTTGTACAATTCTGTGTTCTTCTACAGGTATTTTGACAGAGATGTTAATTGTATTAAAGAATTCTTTAAGAAACGCTTCAACTATGAGAGTGAGCTGTTCCCAACATTCAAAGACATCAGGTATAAACTGCCAGATAAATGAGTTCTCCTATTTGTGATATTTGTGTTGGTTTTGTGAGAGAAAGGGGTGCATGTGACAGATGCTTTTAGAAGAGAAAGAATAGGTCCAACCGTGCAGTTCTAAATTCTACTTTTGTCATTCCTGTTGTGGGTTTTTTGCCAAAGTTACTGTAAATTGTTTCCAAAAGCTAAAGTGTGCTTTCAAACCAGTAGCTGCCTCCTTTGTCTTTCCTCTTGCAGCAGCAGAAGAGAGATCAATCCAAAACCTTCCCACAAATGGTGAATATTTAGGAAGTGTTAACAGTGAAGCAGAATCAGTTTCTCCCACTTCTCCCAAAGCCTGTTTGACAGTTCTAGTATATTGAGGATTAATTTATGTTTCAATTTTAAATTTATTTTTAAATGCTAGTAGAAATGCCTCTTAAGATGCTATTATGTTCAAAGTAATTTTCCTAGCATCTTTTATCCCTTTTGAAAATTAATATATCACTTGTTTTGAAACCGAAGCTTTTGCAATGAAAAGGAATTATTTTTTTCTGTACACTTTTCTAGAAGTGTACCACACTTGAATCAGTCTCTCGTTCACTTTATATTCTTCTGTTGCTTATATATAAGCTTAAGGCCAGATTGCATTTCTGCCAAAATAATTGTGTGGAAGTAAATAAAACAAATGCTGGTCATGGAGTTGGAATAATCTTCCATAGAAGTTTGCTTCTCTTGGACTGCATTCTGTTAATGCTTTATGTAAAGCTTAGCAATGTCATGTGGTGTTCTGTGTTTCAACAGAATAGGTAATTTTTGTTAAATTTAGTTTGGGTAATTGTTGTCTAGCTTAATTAGTATTTTTAATCCAAAATGTAGCATATCGGTAGCTTGATGATTTAGCTTATTAAAAGAAAACATGCTTTTACTTTTTTCGCAGAAGAGAGTGTTCACTTGATAGAGAGATTGCTGCCAGTGGCTATACAAAAGAAATGCAGGAAGATGGTGAACTGCTTTACCCACCACATTCTGATGAGGATGATAGTACAACAGAGGTATCACAGATTGTAAAAGATGCTGAGAATAAGTTTGGCTTCTACAACAGAGATGAAGAAAACAATACAGAATTCATGTATGAAGTGGACGATTTGTCTGAAAGGATCTCCAATGCCTTTATATATAGCAATGAGGAGGCTGATACCAATGAAAGTTGTGAAAATGCACAAGGGCTGAATATGTCAAAGTTGAGTTCAGCCTTAGACGAAACTGAAGAGCAAGCTGTGCTTTGGAAGTCTAGTGAAAATGCAGAGAGTTCTGAAGTTGCCTTTTTTGAGGGCAAAAGCATAACTGAAAGTGCTGAAGTCAAAAAACAATCAGGTCAAGAAGGATGTTGTAATGATAAGGAGGATGGAGACAAATGCAATCATCTGGTCGACTTAACAACTTTAAATGAGGAGTTCATGCATTACAGGTAAAAGTCTGTTTACTCTCTACAATTTGGTTCTTCCCCATGCCTCCAAATGAAAGTAAGTCTTTCAAGTAGCTCAATAAAGAGTGCTCTTCAGCTACCCTTGTTTGAATTGGAGGCTAAAAATTAAATTTATATTTAAAACATCGGAGTTAATATGTTTACTGCTGTGTCCTGGTAGATAACCTCTTGACTGGTACTGTGTATGCAATGCTTAACATGTAACGTGTGATAGATCAGTTGTCTGGCTGTGTAGCAGCAGCATCTAATAAAGGAACAGGTCTTGGATTTAATTCATAGACCACCCTATATTCTGTGGTAGAATTTTTTTTCCCTTTTTCCTTACTTCAGTCAATATTCATAGTGAAAGAGTTCTTGATATTAAAATACTGCCTTTAATAACTTCTGTGAATAAGTTTGTAATTTGAACATTCTATCTAAAAGTCAGACTCTTCTGCTGTGTTGACAGCTGAAGTTTGCAAGAACTCCCTGGAACATATTATTCATATGTTTTGTTCTAGCTTTTAATTCCTAGCTTAGAAATTCCTGCTCACTTTAAGCCTAGCCCCAGGTGCATGAAATTCTGAGTTTGCCAGCCCCATGTGTATCTGGATGTATATATATCAAGCTCAAACTCCCACTCATCCCCTTTTGCTTTTTAGAGAAATGAATTATCAAGACATTGTGCATAATCCGAAGTATTTTTTTCACGTGCTTAATATACACGTGGCAGTTGTGCAACAGATTTTTCCTTCTACAAAATGCCTGTTTTTAACAATTAGCGTTAGTACTTAAAATGTAAACATTCTGTTGGCAGTTTTCAAATTGTATCTCAAAAAATTAAGACTAAAGCATGATGCTTGTAAAGGCAAAGGGTGTTTATCATACTAGTGAAATAAAACATTGATCTATATGTTTTAGAAATGAAGGGAGTATTGGACACATTGCAGAGAACAGAACAAGTACTAGAAGTATTGCATCCGTCAGAAGTATTGGGAGTTGTTCAACCATTCCAGCGGTAAATATTGTAGTTGCTACATTATCTTGTTTCCTCTCAGACAGTTTTAAGTTGCATATGTTACATAGCGTTCATTGTTTTTAGAAAGACTGTTATTATGTACCTCTCTGGTTTGCATTTCCATGACTGATTGATACATCTGTAATTGTTTAGAGGGAATGATTTACAGCACTTTCATTCGCATATTGCTCTTTACTCTTTCACTAAAGCTCTACATCATCATTAACAACTCTTATTTAACTGTGAGCAGGCTAAGGTATGTTAATGTATGTTAATGCACTAACATATAATTGGTTCATTAATTTCTGTTGTTGGCTACAATTAGTATTTTTGTATTTTAAAAGTGGATGCTTGATTCAAGATATAATTTGGCCTTTTTCACCTGTTTTCTCAGAGTAGAGATTTCTTCATATTCAGCTATTCCACTTGAATAAGTTATTTTTCTGTGCCTGTACAAATCTTTATATGCTCTGATACAATTTAACTAGAGGAAATAATGTGAATAATCAAAAATTAAAATAATAAAAAGTTAATGTATTTACTGTGAAGGATTTCTCAGTATTTGTTTACATTTATGTTGTGATGATAGATTAGTGAGTCCACCATCTGCTGTGTTTGAGCAACAGAATTTGGTGAATTTAGGTTATGATTACATTACAAAGACTTCTGGTAATCCATCTTGCAAAATTTCTTCTAGCAAATTTTGTTTAAACTTTGAGGGAAGTCATCTATCCTGTGCCAGAGTTGGGGAAGTAGAGAAACCTTTCAGGGTTCTGCCTATGGAAAAAACAATGACAGATGTTTTATAGGCAAAAGGGAAAAAAAAAAAACAGTGCAGCAGTTTATATTAGTTCTGATAATTTTTTCTTGAGGAATATTTTGAAAGAGAATTGTCAGATTTTATTTCCAATTAGCTTAATATTAAATACAGAGTACTACCAAGTACTCGGGGAAAGAAGGATACATCACATGCAACTGTATTATGTCCATAGTTGGACAGTCAACCTGCATGCCACATAACTTAGGAAACTACTGTTTAGGTGCTTCCCTAATTATTACAAGGTTCTCTGCTGAAATCAGGATTGACTAATTGGAATCATTGTTCTACCTTGTGTTTTGTTGTGTTGGTTGTATTAGTAACACCAATTCTTAAAGAACATACTTGCCTAAATTAGACTTTCTGGTTTCGGATTCATTACCTAACACATCGCTGCTTCTGGTCCTACAAAATCTCTTTTTCTTCTAAGACAAGATGTGTAAGTATGCAGTCAATATCAGTGCAGCAGCTTACGTTGGGATCATTTTCCAAACTACAAAAATCACTGTCACAATTTACCAAATCATGGCTTCATTTCTATTATAGATAGCTTTTGCCATCGTAATGGAGAGCAGAACTCAGAGTGAAAACATAAACAAAAATAACAGATAACATTTCTTAAAACTACTGTCATTTCATGGAAATAATGGTTGCTGTTACTGTTTCTTTTGCTGTAAAGGCATGAAACAGTCCTGACCTTGAGAATCTGAGTAGGAGAATCTGTCACAACAAGGGAAAACTGGGGGAATTGTAAATCTCTCCTGACTGCCCCTCATTTTTTTAGCCCCACTTGTCCTAAGGGGTTGTTTTCCATTAATCCAGAATCAAGTTCAAATCTTTGTAATCCAAAGTACAGAAAAAACAAGGTACTAAAAAATATGGGCAGAAACCAATTACTGCAAGACTTGAAATGTTTTGTTTTTCCTTTTTTTAAATTTTTGACTTAGAAGTCTTTTGTCAGATCCTTAAGCATGGAATATTTTCAGCTTTTCCGGTTTTGTAGATAGCATGTCCATAGCAGATAAACTCTCTTTTCGGTAAGTTGGGCTATTTCATGATTTTCTTACAAAGAAATATCTCTCTTCATCATTTCTTCAGTCAAGCTGAACTGGTGTTCACATCAGAACATCTTGCTACACTTTTATATAGAGGCAGTGCCAAACGAGAAGCTGAATTGCCAGTACTGAGCAGAAGCTGGCTTAGTTTATCCTATTGCCAGTGGATTTGTTTATCCTATTGCCAGTGGATTTGTTTATCCTATTGCCAGGATTTCAGGCCTGAAGACAACTCTTTGCATACAGTTCAGTGCGACACAGACCTGGGCTTATTCATGTTAGGTGTTGTATGATCACTAATTTCTCAGTGTACAGATAGAGTCTTCCAGTTAGGATCATGCATGTTCATGTTGGTTATGAAAATACAGTATCATTGTGGCATGTCTTAAAATTGTCTTTGAATGGTTGTGATTTGTTTGTTTCTTTGTAGGAACTGGTGAAACAGAAGATAAAACGTCAACTGACCAAACAGCAAAAATGTGCTCTGAGGCGACGTCTACAAAAAGGAGAGGCAAATATTTATACCAAACAGCGTCGAGAAAACATGCAAAACATTAAGTCAAGCTTAGATGCAGCTAGTTTCTGGGGATAATTTATTAAAGCTCCCATAGAATAGGAAAAAACCCACCATGTATGCAGTTGAAAGAATTACACTAATAACTAACAATCCTTTTATGTAATGAAGCGTTCTCTTCTATACAAACAAGTTCTTTCTGGAAGTTAATAAACTTCATTCTGGTTACTGTGATTTTGACTGGGAGATTTTGGTTTGTATTTCTGGTTAAAAATGTTGACTGTAATTTAAACTAGACCAGTAGTATTAGCTAAGATAATTTCACTGTAATAACTTCCTACAGCAATTGTGCTGTGCTTGTTTAGATTAAGAACCTTCTGTTGTGCAGATTCCTCTTAAGAGAGAGGAAGGGAAATTTTTAAAATAAATATTTGCAATGACATGAAATTGAAATTTGTTACTCTAATTATAAATAGGTATTTGTTTGGTTTAATTAAAAATTACAAAGATACACCTGATAGCAGTTAGTACTCTAAGATTTCTTTAGTACTTGTACAAACATGAGCAATGTCTATAATGAGTATTTGTTCTTTGAAGCCAGCAATTCTCATTTATTATCCCTTTCACTCCAAGATCTCACCTGTAAATCTAACTCGCAAAGCTACATAATAATAACAGTGTTGTACAGACTTGGCAAGTGCTCAGATTTTTAATGTGTCTGCACAGTTACCAATAAATTTAATTCCTTTATTCCTACTACATTGAGTGAAGAAAATTATGGAACTTCTCTTTTGAGAATTATTACCATGGCTTTTATTATGCTGTATTCTTGGGGTCTAAAGACCTGGAAATAAAACAAGTACCTTGTTGTTTTGGGGTTTTTTAAGCAAAATGTGTCTGGTAATAAAGTTTAGATAGTCTTTCTTTTTAAAAGTACACAGTAAACTGAAGGAGTGTGAACACTAAAGCAAGAGCAAGTAGTTTAAGGTTTTGTTAGCTTTTTCTTAACTTTCACCGTATCTGTGCTTGAGATGGGAGGTGGAACTCTTCTTGGAAAGTATGACTTAAGAGAATTTAAGATATCAAATCTATAGTTCAGAAAATCTTAAATATTTGTCTTAGTAAAAAAAAAAAGTAGGAACTTTGGTTTTGACCTTTGGTTTTTCTGCTTGCATCTTTGATGTGCCTGATACCTTGCTCAGGTTATAGCATGCTGAAGAAATGCTGCCCCTATCCTGTCCTGCAGCATGCTGTTGCTTTCAAAGTTTAAAATTTTGTCTTCTTTCTGGAACAATTTAAAAGCTATTCCCAGCCAGTAGCCATATATGATCTTTAGTAATACCATAGCAGGTCAGTGAAGAAATACAGTAAATATATGTTCATTGTATCATCACAGCTGCATAAAAGTCTGTTCAGAGCACAGAAGGAAGGAATCCCAGTTACATCTTTCACATAAGTGATTGCAATCAAAGTATTGTTTCCTGATAAAATCTAGAGCTGATTTTCACAAAAGGAGAAAAGCAAACAAGGTGAACTTAATTGCATTTCATTTTAAACACAGAGAGGTGCTGGGCAGAGCACTCTGACCGCTAGGTGGAGTCCAATGGCATGAAATTTAACAAGGCCAAACGCCGGGTCCTGCAGTTGGGTCGTAACAACCCTATGCAGAGCTACAGACTAGGAGGAGCCTGTCGGAAAGTTGCCAGGAGGAGAGGAACCTGGGGGTGCTGGTTGACAATGACTGAACATGAGCCAGCAGTGTGCCCAGGTGGCCAAACAGGCCAATGGCATCCTGGCTTGTATCAGAAACGGTGTGACCAGCAGGTCCAGGGAGGATATTCTCCCTCTGTACTCAGCACTGGTGAGACTGCTCCTTGAATCCTGTGTTCAGTTCCAGGCCCCTCACCACAAGAAGGATGTTGAAGCTCTGGAGAGAGTCCAGAGAAGAGCAACAAAGCTGGTGAGGGGGCTGGAGAACAGGCCCTGTGAGGAATGGCTGAGAGAGCTGGGGTTGTTTAGCCTGGAGAAGAGGAGGCTGAGGGGAGACCATGTAGCTCTCTACAACTCCCTGAAAGGAGGTTGTAGAGAGGAGGGAGCTGGGCTTTTCTCCCAATTGACAGGGGACAGGACAAGAGGAAATGGCCTCAAGCTCCACCGGGGAGGTTTAGGCTGGACATTAGGAGGAAGATTTTCACAGAAAGGGTCATTGGGCACTGGAATAGGCTGCCCAGGGAGGTGGGTGATTCACCTTCCCTGGAGGCGTTCAAGGCATGGATGGATGAGGTGCTAAGAGGCATAGGTTAATGTTTGATAGGAATGGTTGGACTTGATGATCTGGTGGGTCTCTTCCAACCTGGTTGTTCTATGATTCTTTGCTTTCCTTGCTAAGTTCAGCTCCAGCTGCACCTTGGCCTTTCCGCCCCCCCATCCCTATACAACTTGTACTGGTGACCATCAGGAGTGTATTAGCTCAGCCAAGAAATTATCTTCAGCGCACTCTAGTAGTGTCCTGGATTGCCTACAGCTTGCCATGCTACTTTTCCAGCATATGTCAAAGTGGTTGAAGTTCCCCAGTATGTTGAGAGCTTGTGAGTATGAAAGCCTCCTGCCACTGGAGGAAGAAGGCTTCAAGGGTAGGTTCTTCTTAATCATGTGGCCTGTAGTACACACCAACCACAAGGTTCCTTATGCAGCCTTGGTCTTTTATTCTGACCCACTAGCTTTCAGCCTGTTTGCAGCTACTCTTCAACAAGAGCTCTTCACACTTTATCAATTTCCTGATAGAGAGTGCAACACCTCCACCCCTCCCTCCCAGTCTGTCCCTTCCAAACAGCCTGTAGCCATTGCTAGCCATGCTCTAGTCATGGATTTGTCCCACCAAGTTTCAGTGATGGCAACTAGGCTATAGCTTTCTATTCTCACAGTAGCTTCCACCTCCTCCTGTTTGTCCCCCAAGATTCATGTGTTTGTATAGAAGATCTTCACCTGGGCTGCTAGCTGCATCACCTTAGAGGAACACCCCTTATTTCCTTAAAGATGTTCTTTGGAAGTTTCCTTCCCGGCACCTGCTACCTCAGGAGCCTCCCACTTATTTCCACAGGACTTCAACTGTGCCATGGTGTCCCCAGCATGCCCTGGGGCAGCAGGTGGAGGACCCATACTAGCACCCCATCCCTCCAGCCATTTTGTGTCCTCCTGCTGCTTGTCATAGGCAAATCTATTATCATCCCTCTTCACATTTAGTTTAAAGCCCTGTCAATGAGCCCTGCAAGCTCCTGAGCAAAGACTCTCCTCCCACTTTGATATGGGGCTCCCATCTGATACCTGTAAACATGGTGCCATGCAGGCCACCCCAATTGTCAAAATCACCAAAGCTGTTATGGTGACACCAGCCACGGAGCCATGTATTAATAGACTAGACCCATCTGAGCCTTATGATGTCGCTGCTCGTAACTGGAAAAGAGGGATAGAACAATCACCAGGCTCCCAGATTCCCCTACTAACCATCCCAAGGCCCTAGAATATTTTTTAATCGCCCTTGGGCTATGCACTGCAGTTTTGTCAACCCCAACATGGAACAGATAGTAGTCTGAAGGCCTTACCACACTGGGAAGTTTCCTAGCAATATCCCTTACCTGGGCTCCAAGGAGGCAGCAGACTTTCCTGTGAGTAGGGTATGCTTGATGTACTGGACCCTCTGTTAATCTCAGTGAGGAGTCTTCTACAACTATGACTCACGTTTTCCTCCTCATGGCAGTTGTAGTAACAGGAGGGGGGTGTTGTTCTAGTCTTGGTCCTTGCTCAGATGTAGACAAGTCATCACCCACATTTTCCTCTGGTTTGTTTTCCACAGCTACAGCCTCATATCTGTTGTGCAGAGGCACCTGGGGAGGTGTGGGCAAGGAGGCAGTCATTCTCTGCCCTGTTGGTGGATTTGCTTCCACTCACACTATTTCCCTTTAAGTCCCCACCAGTGTCTCAGTGAGGGGAGGATAGCAAATCCCTGTGATCAGGGGCTTTTTCTGGTGGCTGTTTCTGTATCAGGGAGCTCAGGGTATTTAAATCTGCGGCTGCTTCTGGGATTGCCCTCCTTCTCCCCTCTGCCCTCCTTCTGTGTCAGCCACCACCTGGCACCTGCTGTTGTGACCCAGAGTCTGGAGCAGCCTGCACCTCGCTCCCTGTTGGGGGGTTCCCTCACTCCACAGAGCATGTTTTCTTCCTCGATTGAGTGCCTGGCTGCAGCACTTAGCATGTCTGCTGTCCTCACTTGCTGACTGAGCTGGATGGAAGCTGCCACCTTTGGCTCCCATGAAAAAATGCCCTAGACTGAAAGCTTTTGATTGCCTTCATGATTCCTTGATTGTTTTGTAGAGCCCCACAAACAGGGCTCTACTTTTTGTCCTGTACCTATGGCTAAGCTTTTCCCTTGCACTAACCCCCAGTCTGAACCCAGGTATAATGGGACACCCCAAACTCGATGAACGGAAGGATTTTGGCAACCCTCATCTTACCTTGGCAGACTTTTCACACCATCCCCACCCCCGACATGTACCCTGGTGCTCTGTTTTTTGTCTTGCACCAAGCCCTAACCCTTTTCCTGACCCTGACTCCACCCTAAACCCATGTCCAAAACAGCCTTGCCAGTAATGGCTCCCAGGAAAAAATAAGACAGGACATAAGGTCTTTGGTAGCTCATTCACAGTGCCACAAACAATGATGTTCTGCATCTTTATCACCCACTAACCCTAGACCTGAGGTCTAACAGGGACACCACTAGCAACGGCTTCCGAGAAAAAGCACCCAAGATTGAAAACTTCCATCTTAAATTTTGTATACCTCAATACTGTAGTCAAGGATAAGGTAAAAATCATGTCAGGGGATAGAAGGAATAGAAAAGCGAAAGTTTAATACTGACTTTTCATTTAATATGAAAAAGTAACTAGAAAAAGAGATTTTATATATATATACACACACACAAATACGCAAAGATGAAACTAGTATTTCTGTAGAGATTCCAAAGGAGGAAATGAAGCCATAACACTTAGCAGTACAAAAACTCCAAGAATATACTTAATTGCAATTCTAATTCCATAACTTGTAAAGAAGCATTATTTATTTTCAACGTTCATACTGTTAGCTTGTTCTTCCGTGTATGAAAAATAAATTCTGGACCTTTTAGACAAAAGCATGTTTGCATACTCATAAGGTCTAACATTCTGATAATCTCAAGGTTAAATATGACATCTGCAATGCTAATGTGAGCTGAAAAATGAGGAATTCCTTTTCCAGAAGTTTTGTCAGATATGATGAAAGATATGATGTCAGATTTGATGATATGGGAAAAGTAGGGTACAGCTTAAGCAACCATAGCTTACAATTTTTACTAACCAAATAAGCAGCCAGCACTGCAGTTTCATAAATGAAAGCATTCAATTTAATTACCCTGTGAGAAAACTTAAATCCATTAGTATAACACTAATTCAAACTATTATCATCTTCAGGATTTATTGTAGTTGAAATTAACTAAAATTTTACAACTTTTAACTGTTAGTGTTTTTCATCATATTCTATGACTGATTACATAATTAGATGATGAAACAACAGGTCTGAATCTGCTTGAATGAACCCACAGAAAGTACATCAGCAGTGAAACAAATAGAGCAGATCTCCAGATAAAAAGGTATGTTTACTCTTGCATGTATTGTATATATATGCGTTACACCTCAAAAATGGCCTTTTTCACTGCCTCTGAAAGAGATGCAGATTGCACAGTATGTATTTCATCTGCCTAATGTGGCATATTAGGGGGTTACATCCTTTTCTTTAAGAGACTTTGAAGACTTATCTCACAAGGTTTTTCACAACAGCAGAAGAACAAATCATAAAAATGTAAATGAGAACCTTCCCTAAAACTAATGTTATAAAGAGCAAGCAATGTTCACAAATTATACTGTGATATGAGAGTTACCAGGCAAGAAAAAAAAAACAGTGTACCCAAATGAAGTGGCTGACATATCTATTAATCACAGATCCTCTGCAACAATTGGCGAAATTAAAAATCAGTAGTCAAGGGCATAAATCAGTAGTCAGTCAAAAAAGTGAAGCAACCTGGTTTTAGTACCTGTTTACAATTTTGTGTAGTTGCTCAGAGATCAATACAGCAAAATAAATTGAAGTTCCATGATTAATGAGATTCTCAAAAAAAAATGTCCAATATATTCAGAGTAAAGGTTCCGAGGTCACAACAGAGTTTCTGAAAATGCCGTCTCTAAAATACTTGGGCTTGCGATCTTGCTTTTCTTTTTGTTACTGCTACACAGCCACTTAATAAATCAATGTGTACATACTATTATCATGAGATATTATTTCTATTTTTTGTGTATGTAATTCCTAAAGAACACTGAAAAAATATCCAAACTTAAATAAAATTGGAACCTTATTTATTTAACCTCAAACTGGTGCACTTATTAAGATCCACTATTACTCATGTATCTGAAGTATGATTTTGTTTCGTAGCAGCTTCTGTATCTACAAATGTGGAAACCACCCATAATTTTACATTAAAAGGTCTACTTCTCAAGGGACAGTCTGCAAAGAAGTAACAGTTCATAGTAACTCTTCCCCTCTTTCTGACCCTGTCAATATTAACGCACTGCCAAGAAACCATCACACAACACAACTGCAAATAAAAGGGAATACATTTCAAATATAAAATCACATTCAATCATTTGTGCAGTTGTTTGGTCTATAGATAACAGTTTCAGAATAAATAGATATATCTTGCTAATAAATGCTCCAAGGAAAATAAAAATTTATCCAAGTCATGCCCTGAGCTATCTAGACTCCTTAATAGTGCAAACAATGTTGCAATGATGACTGGTTTCACCTTGACTTTTGCAATAGAAACACAGCAATTCCCCATATAGCTCCTAAATGCTGACACAGCACATTATGTTCACTACAGCAGTTCTTGTAGCTTTGCCAAGTTCCTCTCCATCCACCAGATATTGAGCTGAATTGTGTCAATTGCCTCTTTTACACAACGCAGCTGAGAACTCTCCTCTGATTTTGATTCAAAAAATGACTTAACCTGCCAAGAAAAAGAGAAGAAAGAAAAAAGAAGATTTTAACTAAAGTTAACCCTGGCCACACAAATAGGTTCAGAAGCAAAATCTAAACACATGTTGCAGGAAATTAATTCCTGTGAATCAAGTGTACCTACGCAGTAAGCAACCTCTCAAAGGAGTTCCCCAAATGTAGGCAAAGCATTTTTCATGGGAACTGCAGCAAAACCTCATCTGGTTTCAATAAATCTTTTCACCAGTAAGCACGTATTCACATATCATAGAATCATAGAATCATAGAACAACCAGGTTGGAAGAGACCCACCGGATCATTGAGTCCAACCATTCCTATCAAACACTAAACCATGTTCCTCAGCACCTCGTCCACCCATCCCTTAAACCCCTCCAGGGAATCATAGAATCAACCACCACCCTGGGCAGCCTGTTCCAGCGCCCAATGACCCTTTCTGTGAAAAATTTTTCCTAATGTCCAGCCTAATGTCCCCTGTCACTTGAGAGAAGAGGCCATTCCCCTGCTGCACGCACCCACTTTTTCTCTTGTGCTGGCTCTGGTGTAGCCACTGAGTTCAGGCCTTCACAATGCCAATTATTTTTATTCAGAATTGTTAGTTTTCTGCCAAGCTTATCCAAATTATCCTATGGCTGTGGGAGCAGCACAGCTGATACCAGGAAGGAGAACAAAACTCTCCTTTTGAAAGGCAGTATTATCTCTCATCAAATTAAGAAGACAGTAAAACTGCAAATTTAAGTGCTTGAATTAGATAAACATGGATATGGCATCAAATCATACTCATCACAGAGCACTCAAAGTTCTCAAAATGGAGTATTGTTCCATGACAAAGTATCGATTGTTGTAAACAGCCCTCTTTGGTGCTTTGGAATGACCCCCATTCCTACTCTTCATTACTATTCTCAATGCTAACACCTAAAATACTACAGATCAAACCATAAACAACTACCTCTACCTAATTATCTGATTGGAACCACTAGACTAAACCATAAATCATTCTTGACACATTAACTTCAAGGCCCTGTTAGGTAAGACAGAGCTTTCTAATAGCTATTAACTAGACCGTAACAACATCACAATAGTTCCTTGGTACTGCTGACAATGAAAATAACATAAATCAACTCTTACAGAACTCCATCACATTCCAGAGATGCAGAAAGCATAGCTTGTTTACAAAATCTATATAAAAATTCTACCTAGATCAAATTGCTGTTTTGGGAGACAGTGCATTCCAGTGAACAGGAAAACAAAACAGTATGAACAGATAATTGGGTTGAAATCTATACACAACTCTGCTACAGTCTCAGCATGTAAATTTCAACATGTTTATGCATGGATTTCCTGTGTGTGAAATGGGAAAATATATCCTTGTAGAAGGACCTCAAGGACAGAACTAATACATGTTTTCCTCAATTAAATGAAAACAGCATTCCCATTAGAAACTGATTTCTGGTAGATTAAGCCACCAACCTCAAGCAGATGTGCCTTTGTTGCAAACTGAGAAGTTGACCAACTAACGATATTCTGGATAGCATATGAGCCTAGGTGAAACCTGAAATACAAGCAAAGAAGTTATTTTTAACTAGAAGCCACTTTAAGATGCAGGCTCTGTTCACATTCTTATTTCTAGTCTTTTGCTTTAATTATTGGAAATAATTTAAACGACTTAAATTCAAGTTTATACACCTCATTTTTCAAAACAGATATAAGGTCTTAGAAGTTCAAGCCTCTAGTTCCTTAATCCCTCTAAAACTGAACTTCAGAGCAAAAGGCATGGAAAATTTTCACACCTCTGTCACAGCTCTAATAATTGAGGACATCACTCATTGAATACCAAGACCTGTACTTTTGGTAGGTAATACAAAACTTTACAACAATTGAACTTGCAACCAAATTTCGTTTCAAGCAAAGTAATTTTGTGGTGTTGCTTACTAAAAGCTCACTAGAGCAGAAATATTTATCCATATTTTTCACCTAGGATTTAGAAATATAGTTTTCCACATAGTGTTAGCTTTTTAAAGCCAACATCCAAATCCTTACTTTCGTATAAGCTTTTCCCAGTTCTCTTTGACAAAGTCCCAGGCCAACAAGTGTCCAGGCAAACTCTGGCTAACAGTTGCTATGATGTGTGGGAACTCCTGTGCCCTGATGACTTCTCCTTCAAGGCTATTGTGCATCAACCTAAAAGACAAAGCATATGAGAAGAAATCGGAAAAAAGGTCTATTCATACCTTCACGTGACTCTCCTGATGCTACAGAGTTGCATGCAAAAGACCATATAATACCAATATATAATAACACCAAGCAAATTCTGGCATCTGGAACACAATGATGCTCCATTTTATAACCTTTCATACTTATTTAGTTTTAGTTTCCAGCTGTCAAGAGTGACCTTAGCTCTAAACCCAGTGCTTGAATTTTCATTGTTGCTGGAAAAGATGAGGTAAGTTCTAACAAGCTATAAACGAAAACAATACACTGTAAAGTCAAGACAGGAAAGCTGTAACAAGAACCACCTATCAGGAAAGCCTTAGTGTCCTCCACACAGTACTGACATCTGGTCTACAGAGAGGTACTGGAATATAACAAAGTCAAAATTTCAACCAAAGTGGAAATAAAAGAAATTAAACCAAAAAAAACCCCAACTAGTTACAAAGATATACCAATCTCTTAAGACTCCCTACAACAAGCTACAGTTATGGTAACACAAAATCTTCAGGGTTTTTTTAACTAATAGTGCAAAACCTTTAAATGCAATTGTTTTCTCTTTATGTGTATCTAGAACTTGATCTTTTGAGCTAATGTTATGTAAATTCTTTTAGAGTGAAAAAAATCAGGTTCTCCAAGCTGATGAAAGCCTGTAGAAAACACACTGATAGGTTTTCTTTAGCGATGAGAATTTTTTTTTCAACAATACTAAAAATATTACATTTTTTCAAAACAGATTTTAATGCTTTTAGTTAACATAGCACACAACCTTTTTGATCCTGCATACCATATTAGCTTTCTGACATCTTCTGTGCTGGCCAAGGCTTCAATCATTTTGCTTTTCTCTGCTTCAGAAACTGGAGAGGAGTACATCATTAGGAGGAATTCCCAGCCATCACTAGTTTTGGCTCCAGCTGTAAATATGGCTCTCATAACATCACTAGGCAGACTACAGGGAAAAATGAAATCAACAACAAAACAGAACAACAACAAAAATATGCAAACAAAAAAAGGGGGCACAAAAATGCTCATCTGAGAAAAGAAGGAAAAAAGTCACAAAATTTAAAGATTAGCTTGACAGAGATGCCTCTCCTTTGAATAATTTAATTCTGTAGCAATTGTACTTTTGCTGGACTCAATGCATGCCAGTTTAGTACTTTAAATCACTGTGAAAAAGCAAATCATTTTAGTCACATGTAAGCACAGTAAATTGTACAAAAATCTGAGTAAACATCTGTGGCTCCAAATGCACATGAATCCCGAGCAGGATGCACTCTGCAAGATAAAAAGGGATGCTTTCACATTGCTATTAACTAGTCCTCCTTGAGGCTAATAAATAGACTAAATAATGGAGAAAACTGGTGGCTGGCTTTGCAAAACAGCAGTTACTTCTAAATGGCAGAATAATGCTATTTGTCAATCTTCAGTTGTTGCTGGTGGTGTGGTATTTTCCAGTTTTGTTGTTTTGTTTGTTATTTATTTCCCTCCTCTCTCCCACCCCCTCCCCCAACCCAGTAACAGGAAAACAGGTAGATAAAAACTCCAGTCTTTGTGATACCTCATTGTTCCATTAGACTTCATCCATTTCTCAAATTTCTCATTGGCAGTTGTTCTGCAGTTTCTTATATCATGGGTGCAGGCAAACATTAGCAGTGTTGATCGGAGCTCTCGTTCAGACAGGGTCCCATCATCTGTCCAGTTCTGTTGATCAATTTTATCTCCAAGCAAGTGTTCTATTCTGTGCTAAAGGAGGAAAAATGATCAGCAATAGCCAATTCTTCCCACAAGGATTTTCTATGTACAAAATCAGTTTAAAAAAAGAAAAAAAATAAGTTTGAGCACTGTGGAAGTTAAACATAGTAGTTTTTCATCTATCTATTCCAACTTACATACACCATATGCTATCTGTATGAACAAATATGAGATACTACATAGATCTGAAAGACGGGCCAGGTCTATATCTTAAGCCACACGTGGAAACCAAGGATGACTCTTCAAGTTACAGTTCAGACTTATATGCATTCAGCCATCTTTCTCAACTAACTACAACAACTGTGTGTTTTATTGATTTTAATTCCATCAAATTACAGTTACTAGAGCTCAGTTTGGCATAAATAGACAAACTTTTTTCTATAGGCAGAACACCCTTCATGTTTGTGGTTTTGTAGTCTGCTAAAAACTGACTAGCTACCACATCTCTCTCTGGAGAGGCCCTGGAGCGAGTCCAGAGAAGAGCAATGAAGCTGGTGAAGAGGATGGAGAACAAGCCTTCCAAGAAGTAGCTGAGAGAGCTGGGATTGTTTAGCCTGGAGAAGAGGAGGCTGAAGGGATACATTAGCAGTCTCTACAACTACCTGAAAGGAGGTTTTGGAGAGGAGGGAGCTGGCCTCTTCTCCCAAGTGACAGGGGACAGGACAAGAGGAAATGGCCTCAAGCTCTGCCAGAGGAGGTTCAGGCTGGACATTATTAAAAACATTTTTTACAGAAAGGATCACTGGGAACTGGAACAGGCTGCCCAGGGAGGTGGTTGAGTTACCTTCCCTGGAAATGTTTAAAGACAGGTGGATTAGGTGCTGAGGGGCACGGTTTAGTGTTTGTTAGGAATAGTTGGACTCGATGATCCTGTGGGTCTCTTCCAACCTGGTGATTCTACAATTCTATGTCTCTCAGCTGAAATAGTTGACCTTAAGTATAACCTCACAGACACTGCATTGCAAACCATGGTTTGGGATGTTTATCACAACAGGCTGGCAAAATCTTTGAATAAATACTAAATAAGAAGAGTTATTATAGTAATGGGTTTTTGTTTCTTATAAGTTTCCCATAGCACTCATTAATCAGCCTCACCTAGTATAAAGAAAAATAACTGCTATTTTACCTAATCATTTTATAATTTTCCTTCTAGACTAAATAACTTTGCTGATAGTCTTTGCAATACTAACAGCAACAATAACATTAATCCTGTAAATTAATATAGAGAGGATGTTTCATAATAAGAAGAGAAATGTAAGACATTTTCTCAGCAAACATTGAGGCTACAATGTTGATTTCATCATTAAACCTGTAGTGCTGTATTGTGTTAATCTATCACATAGCTGGTATGGGACAATGATAGCCATTCAAATGTTCCTGTTTTTACAGAAAATAATTCTGTTTTTTTCCATTCTCTTTATATAAAGCAACTAGATCCATGATCTCTAGCTACTCGAAATATGTCATAGAGTCTTTAATTATGTATCTGTACTACACTGAATTTTACAGTCACTTTAACAAATCCCCACACACCACTATGTTCCCAATGCATTACACTCCTTACAAAACAGTTTAGCATTTCAATAAGAGGTATTTTAATAAAATGAGGCAAGACTGGCAACTATTCAGAATCTCCGCCAACTGTGAAATTACTGAACAGTTCAACAGCAGAAACTTAAAAAGACAGTGCAACTATAAAGAACATTGCAGCTAATTATTGTAAATTATAATTTACAAAAAAATAAGGCATACCATGACTCTTGCTGCCAGTTGTTGTTCACCCTTTTTCTCTAAAAGGTTGTATATAAGACTCAGCTGAAACAAAGCTTGAGTGAGTGGTGCAGTGCTGCTCTCTTTGTTAAGGTAATCAATCAGCTCAAAGGCCTTTTCCAGAGACTCTTTTCCTAGGCTATAGGTCAATAAAAACAAATATTAAAATGTCTTCCAGTACAAAAGCAGTACCTGAAGCAAGGTCAGAAGCAATACTCACAGTTTTATTAACAGAAGTGTAGGTGAATAGAGGAAGTAAAATAATAAGCACTTCAGATGCAGATATTTTTACATTATGACATTGCAAGAAAGCAACAATGGCCACTAACATGCTTTTCAGTAACAAAAATGAAAATATGTTAAGGAAGTGTGCCAATGATGTCTGAAGATATTTATCATAAATGAGGATACTCAAATATAGGAAGAAACTGTCATACGGGTCATCCAGAATGCTCAGCCTTGCCTGCTCTGACAGCAGTGGTGAAAGAAAAGAGGAAGCCCATAACAATTTGAGAAGCAAATAGCTTAATTCTCTAGAGTGGAGCCCATACTGACAGTATTGAGTACAGGAACACAATTAGCTAGGCAGATTAAGAGACACTAAAGAAAACAACTTCTTCCAGAAATGGAAATTATCATGTGGCTCTTTGTGATGCAAATAAATGACGCAGCTATAAAGGACAGGGAGATAATATCTAAAACCAACATGAAAGCATCAGTGAAATAATTTGAAGATAATATTAGTGAATGGTGAACTAGTTTCAACAGGATAATGAAAACTGAACTAAAACTTCTCTGAAGCAGTCTTTTCTACAATCTAACCTAAGTCTGATTTTCTTTGACTTGTAAAAATCTTTAAGCACTTATTAACTATGCTTGCCAATACAAAAGTCTTACCTTGCAAGGCTGAAGATATTGTTGATCAGGTTAGCTCTGTCCTTAGAACTCAAAATAGTGTGGTTTTTTTTCAACAGATCAATCAGCGTTTTCCAGTCCTCAGCATAGTGTACTACGTAATAGCCATTCATGTCCACATTGAATTTTATCCATTCCACTTCTTCTGCAAGTTCAATGACAGCTAACGGACAGACAATTAGTTAGCAGAAGCAAACATTTAGCGACTGTTTGTTCAAATCCATATCTATGAAGTAGACTGTTTCTACAAAGTTAATAAATCCTTTTCTACCCTACTATGAGGAAGGAATAATAGCCAATAGAAAGGTTGTAAGAGAATGCTCTGAAATTCCTGGTTGTACTTTTTCCTCCTTCTTCCTACAATTGATTGAAGTAACAGCATCATGACCTCTATCAAGTTGTACCTATGTAGTTAATTGTTCACTGCAGTGTTTTTCTCCTTCTGTACAGTCTTCCTTTCAAAAAGACACAGACGTGTCTTCTTCTGTAATCGTCTTTCTTTGTAGTTTTTCACTATTTAAAAATGCAAGGTCAGACAGATAAATGGTTTGCTGCTACTATCCCAATTAGTGGAGATTAGGCCATTGAGAAGCTCATAACATTAAAATTAGTCCTTGGAAAGTAATAGAATATGCATGAGATTTCTGGGAAATGTAACACATATGCATATAGGTGGGAAATACATTCTGTAAGCAGGTCTCTTCTTGTTACATAAGATTAGTGCAATTATACCTCCATGCATCTAGTACTGCAATAAAGCATGCTTGCTTTCTAAAACTCCAAAATCTTAGAAGATTTATTTACTGGCATTTTGGTAACAAGACCAGCTTCAATAAAATGCAAAAAACAATTACTGCCAGTGGAGAGAGGTAGCCAAAATGATTTTAGTGCAATATTACATACAAGTGTATAGTAACTATTCATAATAAAGGAAAAAAAAGGTCTGAATGAAAAAAAAAAACCAGGGATGAGCAATTTAGGATTCCAACTAGTCACTGCAGCTACAGTGGAGAGTTTACATGAAAAGATCTAAGTGTTTCATGTTTTACAACAGCATTCACAAAAACTTAATCTGTGCCAGATTCAATAATATTGAAGAAAATAATATTTCAGTGGAAAATTATTTCCTCATACTTTAGTATAATGTCAGAGAGATTTTGTGCATGCACTAGGATGAAAATAGTATAAGCTTCTACAAATTCCAAACTTTTGCTTCTGCCTCAATTTCTGCCATTATCTTGTAAATATAATGCTGCAGAGAATGAACTCTCCAATGACAATATTACTAGTAGTACCTGGCTCCAGATCTCACATTTTATATTCACATCTTACGCAAGTCTGTGCTCACAAAGAACAGTAAACTATAACACTTAAGTAACTTACTACCAAAATTTTGAGTCACGTACCTGACTTTTGGTCCAGTAAATATGCATTAATACAGTGGGTAAAGTTGCAGCTACTAGTTATGTAGGTGAGAGGAATTTGCCACACACAACTGTGAAGAAAAGCAAATGTTTGATAGATTATACACACATTATTTGTTTTGAAAGGTTTTGTGGGGGGATGTATTTTAATTTTAGCATTTTAATATTTTAGTACTATCAGCACCACTGCATGTTGGGTAAAATGATAAAATAAATATCTCACTTACATAATCAGAACATAATAAAACAACAAATACATAGCATATAAAGCAATTACTTTTTTTATTCCTATCATGCTGAGTCATGGAAGAATTTAATAGAATCACAGAATCATAGATTGGTTTGGGTTGTAAGGGACCTTTAAAAGTCATCTTGTCCAAACCCCCTGCAATAAGCAGGAACATCTTGAACTAGATCAGGTTGCTCAGAGCCCTCTACAACCTGCTTTTCAATGTTTCCAGGAATGGGGAAATCCCTCTACCTGCTTAAGCAACCTGGAACACTGCTTCACCATTCTCATCATAAAAAAAAAAAAAAATAAATCTTACACCTAGTCTGAATCCACTATCTTTTAGTTTAAATCCACTACCCATTGTCCTATTGCTACAGGCTCTACTAAAATGTCTGTCCCCACCTTTCTTTTAAGCATTGAGAGGCTGCAACAAGGTCTCCCTGGAGCCTCCTCTAGCCTCTCTCAGCCTCTCCTCATAGAAGAGGTGCTCTGCCACCCTGGAGACCTCCTCTGGAACCACTTCTGACAGGCTCAGGTCTTTCCTGTGTTGAGGACTTTAGAAATGGAACTAGGGCTCCTCATGGAGTCTCATCAGAGCAGAGAGGGAAAATCACCTTTCTCAACCTGCTGGCAGCACATCTTTTGATGCAGCCCAGAACAGTTTGCTTTCTAGGCTGCAAGCACACATTGCCAGCTGATGTCCAGCTTTTCATCCAACAATACCCACTCCTTCTCAGTTGGTCTGGTCTGGTACCCTGTATTGATACTGAGGATTGCTTCAACCCAGGTGCAGGAACTTGTCTTGTTGGTCTTGTCACACCTCATGTCAATCATATCACTCAGCTTGGTGTCACCTGTAAATTTGCTGAGGGTGCATTCAAGCCCTCTGCATGTCATTGATGGAAGACAAACTGTAATAGTCCCAGTTTGGTCCTCGGAGGGACACTGCATTTGCTAGCACTTCTTCAGTTCCAGCATGATTTTGGGCAAGCTACTTAGCATGTGGACCTGGATCAAAATTCAGCCAGCATTATTTTCACTTTACTCTGATGTTCTATTCTTCCTAAAATTTTACAAGGTTTACTTTTTAAAAAAAAAATTATGTTGAATTAATTGCAAGGCTCAAATTCCATATCGTGGTAACAGAAACCATAATTGCATGCTACAAAGAGTGCCTCAAGTGAACTGGAAGCTAAGGTGGCTCATAAGGATGATAAAGACCTGACTATTTAGAGAAAAAACAACTTCAGGCGAGATGAAACAAGTTGCACATATGCATCCCAGACAGGACCCCTTTCTGTGTATGACTTGGAGAACTCTTCTTCAGAACTTTCTCATGCACTCCCCAAACTGACATTAACTAGAAAGAGAAAAACAATTACACATAACAATCCTTCCCTTAACTTTCAACCACATATCTCTTTCCTTCCTCCACATAATAATAAAACAAATCCCTGTAACTTCCAACATTTCAAGAGACAAATTCCTTTCACAGGCCTGATTCTACAAGATGATGCAAAGGACTCACCTCTTGCTAAGCTTCAAACCACTGAATAACAACACTAAAGTCTCAAAAGAATTCAAACCTGCATACTTGGGTTTTTTTTTAATAATATGAACCTTACTGTATTTTGTAAGACATATTTGCAATAATTTCATTCTACAGTTGTCAATGGCCACATCTTTGCTTCTTCAGCACTTGCATATGTACTATGAACTTCAAGTTTTCAGTACAATAGATACTATCTTTCTGATATATTCAGCCATGCATTAATGATATCTTAATTTTTTTTAAATCGAGAAAGCTTTGATTCTAGCTTGCTTTCCTCTATAACAAAGACCAAAATGTATGCTGTCAGGGAAGAATAGAGGCTCTGAAGACAGACATATGTATGTAACTTCCACAGACTTCTGCAACTTGTCTTTCTACAGCTTCTCCTTAAGCACACAAAACTTTCTGAAATTAAAAAGAAAACCTAAACTATGAGATCTGCCTTCAGGTATTAAAAACCATGAAGAATTTGTTCTACTATTTACTACAAGTCATTATCTCAAGCCTAGAAGCTTTAAAAAAGGATGCAAACAATAAACTCAGCTTAGGACACTACAGACTTTTACCAGTTCCTTGGGTGAAACCAGACATGGATATTCAGGTAGATATTAGATGCATGAATTTCTGTACCAAATTCTGTATTAATACCTGCCTTCAAAGAAAATACTACAACTCCTGAATACAAGTGAGTACCAGACAAAGATATCTACAGGTAGATTTAAATGAATAAAAAGTATTAAGAAGGTAGCTACCTTGCATCTGATGTCCAATTTTCTGGTTCCATGCGATACAAAAATTTCTCTTGTTGCACAGAAATGTGTTTTCCCTTTCGGGCAACAGTTACTAAAGGAAATCCTTTATGCACAATCCAAGTTTTCATCAACTTTTTTACATCAAGTGTCCCATTGGTAATCTGTAAAAAACAATCATAACATAACAAGAAAATCGCAAATGAACAACATATTTAAACCTTCTTCCTTAACTTACAAAGTAGTAGCATGATTCTGCATCTGTAAACAATAACTTTGATTCCGAGTTTGTAAATTTCATAAGCGATGATTTAGGGGAGTGACTTGTTTTTATTTATTAAGTTGAGGGAATCCTAGGCAAGCAGTGGAAAGACAAATTGGAAACAACAGATAGGTTGAACTGGTATGTCATGAAAATGGAGAAGAGAATGTTACAGAAAAGAAAGTTATGGTAAGGTCCCAAGCTATCCCCCTACCCTTTCTCTTTCCTTACTGGCATTCTGATATTATGTGGGCGTTTCAGGTTAAAGATCTTCTTTTAATTCTGAAATGAATATTAGAAATTGAATTATAAGTTTGTACAACAAAACCAACACATCTTTTATATTAAGCAGTCTCTTTTTTTTTGTTCCCCCCTCCATTTCCCCTCCCACTTACCAGCCTTTGCATAGCTTAACCTCCAAACTCTTCTAATCTTTCAGGAAGAACTGTTTGTACTACAACATCCCCACTGAGGGATAAGTACTTTATAATGTCTACATATCACTGACTCTTTATTAGCAGAGATGATCATCCAACCTGAAAAAGACAATATGTCCCCTAACTTATGAAAAATATGTTTTAGATTTAGCCATCAGGAACACAAGGAAATTACATCATTATTCAAGATACACATAACTTTTACCAGCCCATACTGTGTCTTTCTCCCATTTACCCCATCACCAGCCTAGTGCCCACTGTTCCCTGTTCAAGTCAACAATAACATGTACTGTTCACTCATGGAAAAATACTACATTATTCAAGAATGACCATATACTTCAGTTCCAGGGAAGCAATTCTGTCAGAAATCTATAAAATTTTACAGAATTTGAAATCTACTTTTTTTTTTTTAACTTTTTACATACTCCAAAACCCACATATGGCTAAATCCTCTCCCTCCAACATGTTACCAGAAGCTATCATTGCTACTACAATGCTACATGATACAATCCCTTCATAAATTGCCCAAAATGTGATGAATGCATGGTCTCACATTCTTTTGCTACTATGTTTTCCTTTCCTTCCCTTACACTTTGAAACCAACAAGATATCTGTAAGACCAATGCCAGCCAGACATAAAACACCAAACCAAAAAAAAAAAAAAAAAAACCAAAGCCAAGATGAGAGGAATGTTAAGAGATCAGGAGACTAATAAAGTGTAAATACTTGCAACTTGCCAACTTCCCTGTTTCACTTCTCAGTCTTTCTGTGCTAAGACTGCGACCCACCTAAAGACTGTCAGAAAGATTTCTGCCTAACCTGCGCAGAGACATAAGTAAATGTCAAATTTGCTCCACTGAAGTAATTCTATACCAATATATAACACTCCCCAATCACCTGAAATTAAACCAATTTATTAGAAATTACAGGTTCATAATTTCCTTATGGCAAAAATTGCACTGACATTAATTTTTTTTTTGTTTTGACATCTTTAAACAGCAGTTCCTAACTCCAATGAAAGCAACACACAAAAACTCCATCATCCTCCTTCCCTCTATGAAAGGTATTAAAAAACCTTTTGCTTCCTTTTTTGTTTACAGATTTTTCATTTAATTCATGTGCAGTTTTCTCATCTTTACGCCAACTATGGTTGTCAATTTCCACAGAGAAGGTTAAAGACTTAAGAAATTATTGCGCATTTTGCCATATGAACAGTAAATATTTCCAATCAAAGAAAAGCCCATTTTCAAACACATTTAGCCGATGCATAATTAGTGGGAACAAAAGGCAAAAGAGTTAATTTGCTGAATATCACAGACCTATTTTTACTATTACCATACATATGGGAAATGACTCGAACACAAAATACATGATAATACTAATGATTTAATTGTCATAAGTAAGACTCAGTGAAACAGTTCACATTCAAAATGGAGAAAAATTAAGACAGAAATATGGCCTCTTGTATTATGAGGACAGAACTTTGAAAGAAACTTTTAGTAGATCTGCGCTCTGGCTGGAGTGCAAGGTCACTAATAATGGTATCAGTCAACTCAAAGATCAGACAGCTCTGTCTGAGCTCTTTTGTGTGAGCTACTCAGATTCATCTAGTCCATATAATTTTAATTATTCAGACACCTCCTGGGGTGAAATACTATTGATCAAAGACTTTCCATCAATTTCATAGAATGGATGAACTTTTGACACCAAGGTCGGAGAAAGTAACCAGAAATGCAACTGTTTTAAGACTGCTGACCAACACAGCTTGGCTGAGAGCCTAAAGATAGAAGACCATCAGAAAGCAAAATGAATAAGGAACTCAAGATACAAGAAGAAAAATATTAAGACAAAAAGAATTTCTAAAACAAAAGAAAACTGACACGAGGACGGTACATTTCAGTAAATTCCAACAGGCAATAAATGAAAATCAGTGGAAAGAAAATAGTATAGAAAATACAGTAACTTCTCAGGAAAGCAAAATAATAAAATCCCAAATGTAAACTAACTCATTGCAATCCAGTCCAGCTAAATCATGAGCCTTTGGAAAAAGGGAATATGAAAGTATAAAAATTGCAGGCTATCTGAAAGTAAAAAAAAATTACCAGCATTAACACTTACACGCAAAAACCCCAAAACCCCAAACAAAATAAAACACAAGATGCCAACACAAAAAGAGGTGAAGCCAGAAATGGACACTGAGGGAAATGCAAATATTGTTAGCATCATCAGAAAATATCTAAAGAATGAGTTGGTGTGTTTTTCCACAAAAAGGGTAACTTCTGGCAGATAATGCTGTTAAATATCTAGTGTCAGAAAGATTTTGGCATTGTTAAATTAGTATTAAATAGGAAGAATTTTTTTCTCATTAAAATAGGAAACACGGATTGAGTTCTGAGAGTAGATGTTACTAAATCAGTTGGATGTGGTTCACTTAACAATACTAATACACGGAGGTGACGCAATCCAAGACCTGCTAAGAATCGACACTTTAAATATGACGGCTGAGGTTCCAAAAGACTGGAGAAAGAGGTCTGCTGAATTTGTACTGAGATGCCCCACAGACAAACAAAAAAAGTTATTTTTGGAGACAGTGAGACAGACTAAAGAAGGAATCTAAACTTTTGAAAATTCCTCTTTTCCCATGGTCTAGTAATAGTTAAAACCTGCACACAGTAACAGTAAAGCCCTCACGTTAATTAAATGAGAGATATCGTGTGGTCTCCCTAGCCACTCTACATGGATGCTACCACCTCACTATGGTGTGTTCTCTCTTCGTGTATGACTGAAGATGTTGGTCTGGAGGCTCCATTTTGCCAAGTCTGAGGAGAGAAAAGCCTGTTTTGCACTATAAATTCATTGTAATCACCTGGAAGAGTTCTCTGTCTTAAGAGAGTCATGGTCTAATATCAGTAATAATCCATCACTAGCTGGCAAACTAGCGGCTATAAATGATTAAACACACAAATTTACAGCCCCACTTCAACAGAAGTTCAAATAACATGAGGCAGATGCCAAGAACCAAAACTAAACATTAAGTTTAGTTCATGTTAATTGTTGAGAAGTAGCAGCAGGGTTAGTAAGTTCTGTGGCTAGATCAAGGCAAAAAGGTGCTCTGTGTTGCTTTGTGGAGTGAGGGATGCCCATGAGCTAGAGGTAGGTGGCTCCTGACTTCTGAAGCAGCAGCTGCTATGTGGTGGCTGACATGGTGGAGGCATTCCTGGAAGCAGCTGCAGGCGATTTAAACAGCCCCTAGGCAGCATCAACAACTGGAGTGCTGTGAGCACGAGTAGGCAGACAGGTGCAGGGCATGTCAGAAAATCATGGCATGATAGTTTGCCTGAGCAATTCACACAGGTAGGGCACTGGAGCTTGACCAGAAGGACTAGGAAACCATGGTGTCCACTTGGCAGAAAATTAAGGCTTCTCCAAGTTCTGCATCAGCTGTGACTGATGCAGCCTCCCAGACAGAGCCTCAGTAGATGCACTCTGCCATCCAGATGCTGGGCTGCAAGGTGTACCCCGTTTTGCACTGGTATCAGACACCAGTGGGGAATTCACCTGCGCGAGTTTCGCTCAGGTGCAGGAACTCCTCTGCTTGGTGACAGAACTCAGGGAGGAGGTGAGCAGGCTGATGACCACCAGGGAGTGTTAGAAGGAGATTGATGACTATGCACCCTGTCTCAGACCCATCAGGCAGGCATGCCTGGTGCAACAGAGGACTCCCCATCCTCTCTTCATTCAGCTGGGAAGAGAAATTCAGGAGATGGAGGTTCCTGCCCAGCACAATAGGCGTGTCTCCCCCGTTCCAACCTCAGTCTCCCAGGTTCCCTTGCAGAACAGATATGAAGCTCTGCAAGTGGAACCAAACCCCAGTGAGGATGACACTTCTCACAGTCTAGAAATGTTCCCCAGGTTAAGATACCCTAAACCGTCCATCAAAACAGCCTCTGATAAGAAAAAAATACGAGTCATTGTCATAGGGAACTCCCTTCTGAAGGGAACAGAAGGCCCCATCTGTAGACTGGACTGATTACATAGGGAATTTTACTTCTGCCTACCTGGGGCTGTGGTTAGAGACGTAGAAATAAAACTTCCAACACTGGTCAGGCCCAGAGATACTCTACTGATTTTCCAAGAAGGCAGCAACAAAATCCCAACAAGAATCCTGAGGACAATTAAAAGGGGCTTCAGGGCTTTGGGATTTATTGTGAAGGGATTGAGTGCACAGGTATTGTTCTACTCTGTCATTCCTACTACAGGGAATGACGAGGGAAGGAGTAGAAAGACCCAGAAAATAATTAACTGGCTCCAAATCTGGTATGAGGAACATAACTCTGTGTTCCTTGATCACGCGCTGGCCTTCGCAGCACCAGGCTTGCTGTCCACGGATGTGGTACACACAGCTGGGGCAACAAATAGGAGGAACTAGAAGTAATTTTAAGGCAAGAAAACTGTGATATAATTGCCATCACAGAAACATGGTGGGATGACTTGCATAACTACAGTGCTGCAACAGTTGGCTATAAATTCTTCAGGTTGGATAGGCAAGAAGGCAGAGGTAGCTGGGTAGCCCTCTGTGTTAGAGAGTACTTTGACTGCCTTGAGCTCAATGATGGTTGAGTGTCTATCAGTAAAAATCAGCAGAGCACCTAACAAGGCAGATATCGTGGTGGGAGTCTGTTACAGCCCACCCAGCCAGGAAGAAGAAACTGATGAGATTTTCTACAGGCAGCTGGGTAAAGTCTCATGACTGCTAGCCTGTGTCCCTGTGTGAGATGTCTGCTGGAAGTATCGCACAGCAGAAAGAAAAGAGTCTAGGAGATTCCTGACGTGTGTAGAAGACAACTTCCTGACACAACTAGTGAGTGTGTCAACTACAGAAGGTGCCCTGCTGGATCTGCTGTTTGTGAACAGAGAAGGACTTGTGGGAGATGCAATGGTTTGGAGGACACACTGGGGCGCAGTGAAGCCAAGAAGGCTGGATGCTCTTCAAGAAGGAAAACCTGGTGGCACAAGAGCACATCATCCCCATGTGATGAAAAATGAGCCAGAGGGGAAGAAAACCAACTTGGCTGAGCAGAGAGCTTTGCGTGAGTCTCAGAAAAAGAGGAAAGTCTATGAGCTTTGGAAGAAGGGGCACAGGTATCTCAGAAAGACTACAACAATGAAGTGAGATCATGCAGAGAGGAAATCAGAAGAGCTAAAGCCCAACTAGAGCTTAGATTGGCCAATTCTGTAAAAGACAAAAAATATTTCTACAAATTCATTAACAACAAAAGGAGGGGGAAGGAGAATCTCCATCCTTTACTGGATGCAGGGGGAACAATAGTGACAAAGGATGAGGTTCAGGTACTTGATGTCTTCTTTGCCTCAGTCTTTAATAGTAAAGTAAGATGCTCCCCGAGTACTCGCCCTCCTGAGACAGAAGACAGGGACTGAGAGCAGAACAAAGCTCTAATGATCCAAGAGGAAATGTTTAGAGACCTGGTCAGCCAACTAGGCACTCATAAGTCTAAGGGACCAGATGGGATCCATGTGAGGGTATTAAAGGCAAGCAAACGTGCTTGCCACAACACTTTCCATCATCCACCAGCAGTCCTGGCTGACTGGGGAAGTTTCACTTGACCGGAGGTGGACAAATGTTACACCCATTTACAAGAAAGGTTAGAGGGAGAATTCAGGAAGCTACAGGTGCCAGGGAAGGTCATAGGGCAGGTCATCTTGAGTGCTATCACACAGCACATACAACACAACGAGGTGATTAAGCCCAGTCAACATGAGTTTATGAAGGGTGGGTCCTGCCAAATTAGCCTGACCTTTCTACGACAAAGTGACCCACTTAATGGATGACAGAAAGGCTGTAGATATACTGGACTTCAATAAAGCCTTTGACACCATTTCTCACAGTATTCTGCCTGAGATACTGGCTGCCACTGGCCTGGACAGGTGCACTCTCTGCCTGGAGTTGAATCCAGTTGGAGGCTGGTCACAAGTGCTGTTCCCCAGGGTTCAGTGCTGGGTCCAGTTCTGTTCAATATCTTTACTGAAGATATGGATTGAATGTACCCTTAGTGAGTTTGCAGATGACACTAAGCTGGGAGGAAATGTGGATCTGTTTGAGGGTAGAGAGGCTCTACAGTAGGATCTGAACAGGCTGCATCAAGAGACTGAGAGCAATGGGATGAGGTTAAACAAGGCTAAGTACAGAGTTCTGGGCCTGGAACAGAACAGAATCAGAAACAGTGTGGCCACCAAGATCACAGAAGTGATTGTGCACATGTACTCAGCACTGGTGAGGCTGCATCTCGAATACTGTGTTCAGTTTTGGGCCCCTCACTACAAGGAAGTCACTGAGGTTCTGTAGCGTGTCCAGAGGAGGACAACAAAGCTGGTGAAGGGGCTAGAGAACAAGTCCTTTGAGGAGCGGCTGAGACAACTGTGGTTGATCAACCTAGAGAACAGGAGGTTGAGGGGAGAATTCATCTTTGTCTACAACTATTTGAAAGGAGGTTGTAGAGAGACAGCTGTTGGTCTCATCTCCCAAGTGATAGGTGATAGGGTGAGAGGAAACAGCCTCAAGTTGTGCCAGGGGAGGTTCAGTTTGAGCATTAGGAAAAGTTTCTTCACTGAAACGGTTATCAGGTGCTGGCACAGGCTGCCCAAGGAAGTGGTTGTGTCACCATCCCTGGAGTTATTTAAAGACAGGCACATGAAGTATTAGCGATATTATTTAGCAGTGGACAGGTAGAGTTGGCCTTGATGACCTCAAAGGTCTTTCCCAACCTAGTGATGCTATGATTCTAAGTTATAATAGTATTCTGCTCTTCTGAGCACTAAACGTCTGTGAGGGAACTTCACATGTATTTCAGAGACTTAGTGCATTACCTTATTTCTCTCATAAGCAAGGAAATAAGTCAAAATTTACAACATTGAGAGAAATGAAAAAGCAAGAATAGCATATTTAAGACGGATACCTCATTCATGCTATCCCACAAGTCATCACTGTTGGCAGATCCATAGTTGTGATTATGCAAGTATACCTCAATGCCAGCTTGGAAAACATCCTTAGTGAGATAGTGCTTCAGCATCATAAGAAGTGAAGCCCCCTTTAAGAAGAAACAAAAAAGAAAAAGAACTGGTAAATGAAAGTTATAGAAGTTGTGGAAGCATATCTATACTGTAGTTCTTTCACAGTGCAAGAATACCTCAGACGCTAGCAGATTTTATCCCAAATGACATCATTTGAATATTTTCCTTAACACTCAACTGCCTTGAAAACAATAGGTTTTAATATTTCATAAAGTCCAAATATAGTTACAAAAAAGCCAACACAGCATGAATTTTTTTCCCAGTTGCTTTGGAAGAAATTCTTCTTAATATTTCAAAGGCTCAAAATATAGTTAAAAGACATGCTAATACAGCTTGACATTCTTCTCCAGTTAACATAATATCAAAAATATTGCCTTGGTGCTGGTAAGTCTCAGCTGGCTGTCCTTAATCACTAGCAATACTGTTCTGTATGGTACAGAACTGCATTTGTGAGACAATGTTTAACAGACAGATAATCTTTTTGATTTAGATATCAAAAAACTAAAATTACAGGGAAAAGATGAGACATACTTAGTAGGCTGGAATTGATTGTAGAAGCACAAGTGAATTTTGACAGCATTTAAATACAGCCATTTCTTGCTAAAAAAGGCAGTAATTGAGTAGCTCTAGCATCAAAGTGGCCATGAATCCACTGACAGAAAGATGTTCCTTTTGGCTTTTTAAAACATAGTTGAAAGTAATTTTCGTTCCATAGAGATGTGTCTGTGTCCAGATAGTAATAGATAAATTGCCTGAAGATTTGCATACTACAAAACCAAAAGAAGATGAGCTGACCTAGATCATGGAAGGTGCACTTTCCACTTTTTGGTACTACTACTGAGAAAGGATCAAGAAAAAAAAAAAAGGAAGATTTTAATGAGAGCATGTATGTTTCTTGCACATTCTAAACTCAAGTTTCGGAATTTAAGTAAGATCTTGCCTGAAACTGAAGACTGCCTGGTTAATCTGATTTTTCATGTTTTTTTAAACAATATTGTCATAATTTAATCTCCTGGATTCCTCCACACTTAACCTAGAACTCTACTACATTGTTTCTTTACAGTCATATCCTTCCAAACATTCTGTTGTGGCAGGTGGACTTCTGACCCACTCTTAAGTGTCAGGTTTACTGACAGTCTGCAAAACAACCATGCTAAATGTAGAAATTATAGAATTCAATAACAAGCCCCCCCTCCTCATCTGATTAGTGACCATGTTGCAAGCATCTTCCCACTCAAACTGCTAAAACTGCTAAATCATTAGCTAAGATGTAGGAGTAGTGGAATATAAAGACTGCAAGCATGAATGAAGAGCTATGCAATAAAAGCTCCTGAAACATAAAAAGCAGATCAGAAAAACCTGTTTCTGACAATGTGAGGGCAAAACTTAATTTGGTTACCACCTAAACACAAAGGTGCAGGTTGACACCTTCTCTTCAGAAGGTGCACATTCTTACTAGTAGAAATAAAATAATAAAAAAATTCTCCAAATGTAATGCTTTACTAAGGGACTGAAATTCCAGCCCAATCACTTACAGAATATTCCCATTAAAACTGCATAGAGTTTTGATCAGTGACAGAATTTTTATTTTTGATTTTAGTTGGCTACAGACATGATTGTGTATGACACAAAGCTTACAGAAGCTCACAAAAAAGGGGGTATTACTTGAGATAGAAACTCTGAAGCATGAAACTGACATGCCTCTTGATATACAGCTTTGAGAGAGAAACCAAACCCTTCACAATGAAGTGAAGCTGAAAATCACACATCTCCCTCCTTGTAGTTTGGAAAGCAGAGACCAAAATAAACATAAGCACATCACTATTGTAGATCTACTTGGCACCTCGGACTACTCAAGGATGCCAGACAACACAGGATGACCAGCTGAGACTTACAAAAAGAAATTAGAGGATACAAACCAAGACAGCATTCCACTAAGCAGAGAAAGATGTAGCGTTCAACTGTTTTATAGTAAGCTCTAGCTGTTCCCATTGTTTCTTATTAGATGAAAGTACAAGAATACATAGATACTGATGAACAAAAATGGCTGTCAATCCAAAAGACACAAAATGTTTTCCTCAAATACTATCAAATCACAGGACATAGTATCTAAAACTTGAGACAATGTGAGTAAAAACATGGCAAATACAGATATTTGCTCTCTCCTGCATTTTCAAGTGAGGCACTGCAAAACTTTAAAAAGCTAAACCTCGGACACAATCATCACTAGACTTCAGATATGACCAAGTGGCAGGCAATCAGCATATGCAGATGCAAGCCCCCAGCTCAGGAAGTCTCTAAAATATAATTTTTTAAAAAATTAGAGACTACAAAGAAGAGCAACTGCTTCAGTAAGTGCCTTGTTTTGCTCTTTTTTAAAGAACTTATTAAAGTCTGCTATCAGAAAAAGAATATATGTCAGGGTATTCTGTTTCTCCTACTGGGTTCCCTCTTGCAACTTCAGGACTATTGTACTTTGGGCTAAAGCATGCACCAAGCAAAAGGATGTTAAGTAAGGACACAAACACACATATGTAATCTTTTTATAATTAAAACCTATTTAGATGCTCAGTAACACTAATGAAATATCCTGCATTGTTTGTGTTAGGTGTAAATTAGCCCCTAAAAATACCTCCTTACGCATGAGTCCACAGTCATATTTTTAAAATGCAATACCACTTTACAAATATTTCCGAATATTTTTGAAGTTACCTTTATGTAAGAAAGTGCATCAAACATTTCTTCAATCTGCTCTGAAGACTGAACAGCAGAAGAGACCGCATGTGAAGAATTCAAGGAATCTTTCATCATAGCCTTGAAAATTAAATTAAGGAAATCTTCATCCTAGAAGAGAAAAGTTTTTAAGTGTTTTAGAAGCTAGAACATATAAACAGTAAGCAAAACAGTAAGAGTTGTCTCTACTTTGGTCTTCCATTGGTCTAACATACCACTGCTAGCCTTCCTACCCCTGGAGATGATTGAAGAATTGTCAGTATAGCATCTAAAATCTGCTCTTCCATTGCCACATTTTAGTAGCACAATCTCACTCTTGAATTCGTATAATGATCCAGATCCTTAAGTTCCTGTCTCAGGTAAATGCATCATTGGTACTGGAGGATACACATGTACCTACTAAATAAGCATATGCCATTTCACTGGAAGAAGGTAATATAAACATATGACTTCTTTAGTATGCTTCAATATTAAAGGATGAAATCTAAGGAAATTATTCATTACAGTGATGGTTTTTGTGAATGTAACCTCGTAATACTAGAACCAGAGTCTCTTGCAGAATAAAGAAATTTGAACATAACATGTTGTTACTAGAATGGGACAGCCTCAAATACTGAAATGACGACTGTACTGGCACCTGTTCATTTAATTTCATTGAGACTTGAACAAACAATCATTCTCTATACAGTTTCTTCTATACACTAGTGTTAAAAGAAAAAAAGAGAGAGACCTGTATACTATATGATAAAGATACCCTTGATACTCTTTAAAGTTCATAATTTTAAAGCTATTTTTCTTGAATGCATAAGTTTATAGTGTGATTTTTTTAAAAAAAAAATCTTTACCCAAGCACATTTTGGCACCACCAAGTGGTGAAAAGAGATATTGATGAAGGCTCGTTGTCAGGCACCTTTCAGAAAGAAGTACACAAGTGTTAGCTGTATCCTTACTAAAACAGACTATTTTTGTGTCCTTCCTTCACCACACACGCACTCAACAAGCTATACAAACATACTGTCAGTGGCCATGAAACTCAACAACCAAGTCACGGAAAATGAAAAACTTTTTAAAACCTAGCTCCAAGAAATAATTCTAATGAATCAAGATAGCGACCCAAATTTCATTTGCAGTAACAATGGTGAATTAAGAACTCAAAACTCATGCTTAGTCAGAATGCTGAGAACACCACCACCCAGCAAGCAGGAAACCGTCATTACATGTCAGGGTTTTAACCCCATGACTAATGCAAACCATATAAATACTTGTGGAAGTACATTGGTCTCTTCACTGCTCCCTCCTATTAGTTCCACTAAGCTTTGTTTCTCTGCTTGCATTTAGTGACAGGGATGCTTCACAGTAGTAGCTGGTACTCCTTCCTTGGAGAGGAAGATCAAGTTTGAATCCTTCATTTTTTCCCTGAAGTCTGAGAAGCTAGGCCACTTAGTACCTGAGTGAGTTTCTAAACGATCACTCGGTTATTACACTAAAAAGGTCCTACCCTTCAGTCACATGCATAAACAGAAACGCCTGTGGGAGCAGTGCTTTGTATCACTAATGTAACTCAATGCTATCAGAATCCAGTGGGCTGGACAATATGACGCTTTATACCAAGTCCCCTGATCTGTGAATCCCAAACTGATTCAGACACAAGCAAGTAACACAACTGTGGAAAGACAAGAAATTATGCCAGGCATATTTAGTAACTTAAAGCTCTTGTGCTTGAAAGTCTAATAGGAAAAGTAGAGACAGACTAATTTGTCGAAGTTGTCAAAACAAAGCATTTCAATGATGTCCAAAATGAATTTCAGTATAAGTTTATATATATCAGTTCTTTATGGTCAGCACTAAAGAAAAGATCTTAGTGAAGTTCTGGTAGGTGTAGTTACAGAAAGTACCTACTGAATGTAATTCTGGAAAAATCTCTTCCATGGCAAAGTACTCCATGAAAGTGGCAAATCCCTCATTCAGCCAGAGATCGTTCCACCATTCCATAGTTACTAGATTGCCAAACCACTGTGAAAGATAAAAAATGTCATTATTTTTCAGAAATAAAATTAAATGAGAACAGTAACACCCATCCTCAGATTTATCTTGTGGCTCAGTCAAAACCTCAGTAATGCTTTTGCATGAATAGCTACCTAAGTACACCACAACAGAGTTGCACTTAGTATTGTACTGCAGTAAATATATTCACTGGTATTCTGAATAGTTACAATGCATAGCTTAGTCACAGTGAACAAGGGTCAATTTAAGGACAGTCCCATTATAGGGGGAAAAAAAAAAGAAAGAATGAATGAACATTAATGATATCTCCAATGATATTAATGATATCTAGTACCTGATGGGCAAGCTCATGTGCTATCACTGCAGTTATTAACTTTTTATCCCTTGCTGAAGAAGTATTGCTGTCAAACAAGAGTGCTTTTTCTCGGAAGGTGATCAAGCCCCAGTTTTCCATTGCACCGGACTGAAAGTCAGGGATTGCCACCAGATCTAGAAAAGACATAGAAAAAGCTTTTAAAAACTGCTAGTTAAAGCAATTCTGTATTTGAGGTCTACTTATTCTATTACATAATCCCTGAAAACCTCATTATTTAAATCCTGTGGTGCGGACATCTGTTCCATATCTCAATCACAGATGTCCTGTAGATTTATAGTGATGTTTTGTTAGCAGTACTCCTACACAGACAAAGTACTACACAAACACTGCCATAGAACTAGCATATATAGAAGTAATGAGGAAATGGGGCTGCCTCTACTTAAAAGAGATGTCTTAGAAGACTGTATTTTGTTATTTTTCCAGTCAAGTTAATACATGCAGAGAAGTCAGGCTGCAAATTTTGCACTGGTGAAAATGGTTCAAAGACTAATGATTCTTATCTTCTTACTAATGGACATGATGTTAAATTTACAACTAAACACTTCTTTGATGTTATGTAAAAGTGTAAACAACAGTGTCAATATCTTACACTATCACTTTATAATTCTCATGCTCAGTCAAGCATTTAATCATTTTTAAGACAATTTTAGGGGAATTTTATTTCACAGATGCCTCATGGTATATTTTTTAAGCACACATTTTCAGAACAGAAGCTCTGAGAAATGATTAGGGTTTCTTTTTCTTCTGTTTAAAAAAGAAAAAAGTTCAAAAGAACTTACCTAATTTTTCAAGAGGGTAGTTTATTAAAAAGTACTTTTCATAAAATTCCAGAAGTTTCACGGCTGTGTTTAGGGCATACCCAACTTGGTTTAGATGCCGTGGTACAGCATACACTGATACCTAGTCCAAATTGAGAAAAGATTTAGAAACATATAGCTAACAAAGCTTTGGAAGTAGAAGAGGAGCTAGCAAACATTCTTAAAACAAATAGGACACTGCTTTGGGAGTACACATATAACTTACAAACACAAATACATATAAGTTACAAACACAAATTAAGAAGCTGTCAATGAGTTTATTTTTTTTTACTAGACATTATTTACTAGTTAAAATACAGACAATCCAATTGACCAATCTGTATGAAAGAGCAATTCAAGGCTGACAGCTTTACGGAAGCTGTTCAAGAAGGGTTTACATGAACAGAAATGGATCCATTTCCTTTTTTATTCCCTCATGAGTGTGTAGGATTAAGTAAGCATACCTACATAGCTCAATTCATTTATAGGTTTAAGTTATCAGTATGATAACACTAGTATCATGTGCAAGAAATTATCTCAAGAAATAATAACTGGCAGAGTCCATCAATTTCCCCATCTTAGGTATGGCCACATTAGACATGATGTAAGAAGCACTCAAAATCTGAGCAGTTACAATATCCCTCTATGCATGTTGAAGTGGCTATATCAAGAAAAGAAGTTAGTCCAACCTACAGCACATGGCTTTTGTTTCCTACCTATCATGAGTACGAGAAAGGCAAGAAAATAAATAAAGACATTTAAAAGAGGGACAGCTTGTTTGTTGTTTGGGGATATTTCTGGATTTATTGTGGTTGGCTTGTTGGCTTGGAAGGGGAGAAGGAGAACTTAAAGTGGAACAAACATACCAGACTCCCATTTGTTTCCTTACTGATATTTTTCAAGTCTGCAACAACAAAGGCTACTAGGTAGGTACTCATCTTCAAACTCACAAAAAACTCATCCTCAACAATTCCACTTATCACAGGAGTAGTGGCTTTCTGCAGGTAAAAGGAAAACATTTAAGGTAGAGAAAAGAACATAAAAAGACATGCAAGGAATCAATGTTAATATAATCTCTAGAAACAATTTATAAGCAAACCTTTATATTTCAGTTGTGTTTCAGTGGGGCAGATTACACTCACAATCTACTCATGGTATAAAAACTGAAACTGACATGGAACATTTAAGCCTATACACTCTAAGATTATTTGTCAAACTTTTATTATTAAGTGTTAACAGACAACTGCATTGCTGGTAAAACCATAAATCTAATTTAGTTCACAGCCCAGTATAACTCAAAGTCATCATGAAGGTAAATATTAATTCAAGAGAGCTTTAGGCTAGATCAGAGACATAGTTCAGCATAGCCTGCTAAAAATACTGGCATTGCACAAGTTAAACACTACCTAGTTTCTAGGAAAAGACAAATTAGACATACTCATTAAAACAATAAAACAAAAAAGCCCCTCACACATAACCTTACAAATCAAGAGATCGCATTTTAAAAAGTGAAGAAAACATACAGTTGCTTCAAAGCAAAAACGTGCCCACTGTAAACACACACTGCCAAAAGTAACTGCTCAGCCTTCTGAAGTAAGATACCACGGTGCATTTTAAATTACTTTCAGTACATAAGCTTTTCTTTAACATTAGTCCTGGGAAGGCATGTTATATGCCTTGAAGTGCTTTTCTGTAGAGTCCTTCATAGACAATAATAAGTGAAATTTTTAAAATGAGTTAAGTGTAGAATAGTAAAGACCTGGAGACAGGGGTGGCAGTGTATATGCCATCTGAAACTTCACAAATTAGCATGTGGTATGCAAGGCAGAAGAGAAAGAAGCAGATCTAAATGTAATTCAAGTGGTATGACAAACAGTAGTGAGAATCAAAACCATAAAGGTGTGAGAGGCACCACATAACTTAAAAGAGAAGTCATGATGCAGATGTGGCACAAATCATTGGAAGAACAATTCTATGTATAGAAAGATGGGTAGGAAAAAAATGTTTTTCTCTACAGTACAGGAACAGCTAAACAGTGACTATCTTGTGGAACCAATACAGAAAATTCATAAAATCAATGTTTAAGATTATACAAACGTGCATTCTTCATTGCAGGCAGAATGGTTATGAAGTCACATCTCCCAAGTGTTCATTTTTCAAATGGCCGTCTATGTCCTTGGAAAATGAGCAGTGCAATCAATGCTACTCTGCAGCAAGAAAAGCTAGAAACTTACATAGGTCCTGAAGTAAAGAGGAAGGAGAAATGCCTTAGAGCAAAGGCAGCTCATCATCATGTTTTCTCCCTGTGGATGACTCCTCCTGCTGCACACATTTAAAAGTACACAACTTCAGTATCCACAGGCAGCATCAAAAGAGCTACTTTATACTTTGTTGAGCAGGGAGCAGCTCCTTCCCAAGCACAGAGCCACTAACATGCTTTGTAGGACTGCCAATGCAAGGCAGGAGTTATGGGAGTATGCAAGACGCAGGCAAGTTTCAATCTGTTATTTCCAGATTCAACTTGCATGCCCCCAGGCATGAGAGTCAGTTCCAGACTAATAACAGGAAGATTCTTGGGGAACAAACTCACCAAACTAGAAATTCAGAGTTGCCCTTTCACAAATGCTGTTTAGATCACTTAACTAAAATCACTAAAATAACAGTGTGAGCTCCAAGTAACTTCTTTGCAGATTCTCACAGGAAGGTTTACTAAAATCCTTGTCACATCCACTGATGCTCACTGTCCACTGCATCAAGCAACCCACTTCCACAGTTTGCAGGAAGATATTATATGAAATCTCACAAACGTATGCAGTTGTTTCCCAGATAACTTCCTCCTGTTCATGAAAAGCTGCATAAACATCTTACACAAAAGACATGATGCAACCTAAGTGAAATCATAGGAGAAAGTAAGGAAGGTGATGCAGAGGCTAGATTGACTCAATAAAGCTTTTACTGAAGAAGGCAGCTTGTATGTGCTGCACAACCACATGTGGCAGGGAAAAAAACAGAAGTACATATGCCTGCTGCTACTCTGAGTGCCCTTGGTTACTCTCCTGAAGTCAATTACCATAATGAGCATTAACAAGCACACTGAAGAACAGTGGGTAGGCAATTGATACTAAAATAGCAGCACACAGTAACCCCCGGAAACACACTCCTTTATCCTGAACTGTCCCCAACCATTTTCCTTCAGTAGACAACCACAATGACAACGAAGAAGAGTTGATGGTTATTTTGCCTTCACTCCATCTGCCAATCCCTATCTCTCAAGCTGGCAACCCAGAAGCAAGATTCCAGAGGCATATCAGGTAATTCTGTCTCTAATAACAGGGATATAAAATGACTCGGAATATCCTTTCCCATCTTCTCTATAATGATGTCATCAGAGATGAGCAAGAGAATGAATAGAATATATCAGGATTAGAGTAGCAGTGAACATTCTCTTGTAGCATGGTGCAACAGAAGAGCTGGAAACAAGCCAATCTTGAATGTTTCAGAGAAATCTTAAGTGTCTCCCAGAGCACCCATCATCTGTGGAACATACACTTAACAACAGGACAGACTTGTAGCAACTATGTGCAATTAGCTCAGCAATGTCAGCTGCACACATGCAGCAATGGAAAACCATAGTTTACTTTTTGTACATGAAAAACTATGGAAGTTGCTGAAAGTTGCCTTAGCCTCTTGTCCAACACCTAGCAGAGGAAAGTGAGTGAGTAATCTTTCTTGTTTATATAAACCAAGAGATTTGTCCAGTAGAGTCTGTTCCTTCTTTCAGTGAAGAAAAGATCAGCAAATAAAGTGCTTTTACGTGTGAACATAGCATAAATTGCTGCATTCCTGTTAAAGTAATGGCTGAGAATCACTGCAAATCCAGGAACATAAACATTTATATACTGTGAAAACAGTATTATTTCTGAAAGTTCCAGGTTTTAGCGTGGTTTTCAAAAACCAGGGTAACTACATCAGCACCTGAACTTCTGACAACCTTCTGGAACCCAAACTGCACTGTATACACATACACCAACACCAATGGTGTAATGTTTTTTATTACTGGTTGGATCAATGTTAATCGTGACAACTTTCTGTTGCATTACGAATGCTGATAATGTTTTGACGACAGAGGTTCTCGTTCAGACACTGACTAGGTAATAAGTTAATCCTGTTGGTTTACCTAAATGAATTAGGCTTCTATACATGTTTCTCCAAAGGTTTAATGGCACAAAGCATCACAATAAAATTCAGATACGCTTCTTTTAAGATTTTGCCTGAAAACATCTAGCTGAAAGAACTTGAGATTCCTCATGCATATTTTGAGGTTGATTCTGTTCACACCCTGCCCCCTCCCATTTAAGCTCAAATGCACATTCTTCATGATCAAGCGTTATCTTTCAAGCGTTATCTTTCAAAGGACTGTTGCTAGTTACAAGGACTATTGATAAAGATATTCCAGCATTCTGCATATGTGCAGAGTCAGCAAGCATACAAAAATTCTGAACATAATATTAAGGACTGTTGAGACTGATGTAGCCTGCAACAGAACTCCTGTAAGATAATAATTTATTTATATTCAACAGGAATTCCTCCATAGCCATTCAACTGTGCCTACAATAACAACCTACCTTGTGCAGTGCATCGAACAATTGTTTTTTCTGCAAAGGTACTTAGTTCAAGTCTTTGACAAAGAGATAGTTGTTTTATTGTAACATCATACAGTTCAAGAGTTATCTGCTCAAGTCAATTCTGAGGATGTTAATGCAGCAAAAACACAATACAAAGCACTTAAACGGATTATCTATGTACTAAAATTCCTCTACAAAAACAGGTACCTTTGGCATGTTTGACAGAGCAGTAAGTTTCTCATCTCTTTTGATCTTGATTAAAAAAGTGGCTTTAAATGCTGGTTCATCAAAGCATGGAAAAGCGGATCTTGCTGCTAGAGGTTCAAATTGAGTAGCTGCAAACCACCTAATGGGAAGAGTAGAGAAGAGCAAATGGAGAACTATAAAGAGGATAAACATTAATTTATTTGGGATACATACCCTTCCTCCAAACATCATAAGAGCTTGTTATGGAAGAAGCTTTCTGAATAGTAGAAGATAGGATTAGTTAGTAAATGTGTCATTAACAAAAAAAACTTTAAACAACTAAGAATGTATTTATTTGAGGATGCACTTGCTTAGCTGTACTTCTTCTTTCTTAAAAACAAATATACCTAGAATAATAGAATTACAGATCAATCCCCAAAGTATAAGCCAATCAGCTTTCAGTAAGAGGGAACTAAAAGGAGATCGGAAGTTAAACTAGTGTGACTACCCAGCAAATGAAAATTTTTAAACTTCAGCAGCAGATGGGGCTATAAAGAAGCTTTTACATCTAATTGTCATACCTCCTCCTGAAGATGTTACCACATTTCATCTAACTGTATGCCTGCTCCCTTTGCCTGCTAATAAATGGATTCCGTGTAAGTTCATGCACTGTCTTGTACCTAACCCAGCAGCTAGTCATATCACAGGAAAAATTCTGAGAAGCCTACATTCCTTCTCCAGTATTTTGACACTAACTAGCTACAGAAATTACATCCTTTCCTAAATAGCATCTCTGACTTGTATTCTGACTCACAAGACAACTCTGGCAGCTCAACAAGAAGTTTGCAAATTTAAGTCTTGTATTTACTAGAGCTAAGCAATGGAGAAAATAACATTTTTTATTACTCTTGTTTGGTTGTTTATTTGTTTAAACCTACTACCAAGTTATACATGTGTTTGTTTTGAGGTTGGGTTTTTTTTCCTGTAACATGACTCCAACATTTTTGGAACTACAGTTTTTCTGAAGAGGCTCACTGCTGACATTTTGCAAGATTAATCCCTATGCCTCCTTTTGACTTCTTATTCTTCTCTGGCCCCTCATCAACAATCCTGAAGTTGGTGTAGTTAAATTTCTTTTCCTTTTCATCCTTCACCTCAAAATTTTACAGGAAAAAAGTTAATACAGAACTGTTCTCTGTAAAAGTGAAAATAAGGTCTGTTTTGTTTTCCTTAAACCTCCATCTGGCAACAGTGAGTTATTTTGCCATCTGATAATTTTCATGTTTTTGTGGCAACATAAAAAATCTAAAGAAAATAAAACTAAAATGGAATAGACATTTTCTTGCAAAAGCAACTTGATAGCTTGGATTTTATACAATACATGCGGTTACAACAGAGGCTGTCAAACCCTCAGCATCTGTAAAACCAGTTACATCAAGCATACAGAGACAAAGCCTAACAAAATAGAAAAGGCAGGCAAGGCCATGGACATGATATCAGCAGAGTTATCTGGGAAGTATTTACTGAAGTGCAAACAGTTAAAGCATGTGCCACATCCTGTTCCTGACAAAAACGGGTAGCACTTGAATGAAGGGGGACATACACTCAAGGACTGACAGATCATTATTTTCCTCCGAGAACACTCACATTTTGTCTTTCTACTACAGTAAATACAAGGAGAAAAGAAAGCTTCAGCTGCATCACAGTAGGAAAACCCATGAAACTTCAAAAGCAGGCTAGGGATTCAAGTGATTTCTGATTTCTACACTTACTAGCTTCATACTATCATGTGCTTCATAGTAACACGTCTTTAGTATTTGTGGTAGGACATTTAGTTTTATCTCATTTCAACTTGTAATTATGTTCTTCTGATGTACCCATACCCTTTGTGATTCTTTATTATCCAAACCATTCCATAACACAAAGACAACTTGTGGCATTTTTTTATAATGACAAACTTCTGAAGCTTATCAGCAGTTCCGAAAGTCGAAAAAGGTTCTCTCTAATGATCATGCATACATTATAATGTCTTAGTATGTGCTCAGGAATAACTCTCACATAAAAGGCTTAACAACATAAATTAGCTAGGGGAATCTGTACAACCAACTACATTTGCACCTCAACAAAACACAACCACTTTTACTAGAGATGCAGGAAAACCAAAACAGACCTACAACCCTTTAACCCAAATTTATTTCTTAGAAGTCTTGATCTCTTTAAAGACAGCCCCCTAGACTACTTAGTGTGGGCACCAATAGGAGAAAGATCAAAGAGGAGAGAATTCCTGCCTCATCTCAGTTGCTGACCAGCTCAAGAGCCAATTTACTGTTCCATAGTTCACCTGAATGCATCAAGTTTCACATATATTTGAAAACAACTGTTGCAGCTAACTTATTTCCTTGTACAGTTCAACACTATGTCACAGACTCACCAGGATCAAGATAAAGGGAATTTTAAAAGCAAGCTGTGGGTAAATTTTAGAAAAATGAAAGATTTTTCATTTAAATATGTCTGTTGTTAATGCTTAGGGAGGCTTGCTAAACCTGAAACCATATATCTTCAGCCTGGAGAAGAGAAGGTTCTGGGGAGACCTCATAGAGGTAATTGAAAATAAATACAGTCTCAGCACAATTCTCTTCCCAGGGAATAATTTAAAGTCTATATTGTCAATTTCTAAACGCTCAGGTTGGTGGTACTAATTACAAGTTCTGCCTTCCGTTTTCTGAAAACAAAACCTACTTATTAATATTCTGTGAACATCAATACAAACCCTCTGCTGTTGCAAAGATTTGTAACTGATAATATTGGGGTTTATTGCTTTTTCCTTAACATACCACCTCTCTTTTATTTTACGTTTTAGACCTTAGCATTTCTTGGCACAAGCCAGTAAGTGTTTTTGGTCTTTATTTAGCAGTTTTGTGGCACTTCAAAACTACTTTCCTGTCAGTTGGTCCGGGACTGACTCATATTTTTCTTTCCATCTTTCACTTATTGCACTGCTCTATTTCCAGAAACTGCACGGGCAATTAGGTATCAATAATAGCATGAACACTCGCCTTCACAGTTCCCTTAGGACTGTGGGATACATGTCATTTGGTCTCACGGACTTGTGAATATTTACGTCTCTCAGATGGTCGCAAACCTGATCATCTTCTACGATGGTGCTATTTTGTTCCCCCAGTTCCTGCCTTGAAACTCAGGGTCATGAGAGATGCAGGAAAAACTTTCAAAGAGAGAAAAATTAAACAAACAAAAAGCCATGCTATAGTGACTTAAAACTGTACTATGCTCAACTGATGGAAACACTGTCCTGACTTAATAAACTTATTCATCAAAGACAGTTTTCAGGTAGATCACTCAGGAGTACTGAACACTGATTTTGCTCAGTAGGAATCAGTTAGATGAAACACGCAATACAAAATGTAATATCAAAGCACAACCCAGACACGACAGAAGACAGGCATCTGTGGGCATACCTTTGCTTAGAATTTTCATCCTTGTAAGAAATTTTGTAAAAGCCATAATAGGTATCTGATAAATTAGATGAGTATTCTATGTTGACAGTATAATTCTGGCCTACATGGAGAGCCTCAGGAGCCATGATTGCAATCTGGTCATGCAATGGATATTCCAAGAATTCAGCTGGCTTTGTTTGATGCCCTCCTGATGAACTAAGGGTTGCCTTGGTGATATTAAGTCCTGAACTGTGAAGCACAATCTTCCGAGTTGCCTGGATGATGTTAACCATAATCTTCACAGAGCCTGAAAATTTCAGAGTAGTTAGGTTTGGCTGCAAGACAAGTTCATAATGCAGTGGCACAACATCCCTAGGAAGTCTGACTTTTGCCCATGGAAACAGTTTTCCACTGGTTGCCAATGGGTATATTAGCTCCATTGTATGATTCTTTTTACGGCAGCCTTCTTTGGTAAAGGTACATCTGGGAAGAAGATAAAGTGTTACTATTAATGAAACTGCAATCACAAGAACAACTGTGCAAACTGCCATGGACCTCACAGAGGGCACCAAACATGATCCACTTGGATTTTGCCTATAGACAGACATGTTATTCCGGAGATCTGAGCTTCTATTCATGAAGGACATCCCCAGCAATTTTGCTGACGACTCGTAATCCTCTTCATCATCATCCATCTCATGCTCTCCAAGGCCACGCACCAAGAGTCGGGAGCTCCTTGGTTCATATTCTACTTCATCAGGCTCCAGGGGATGTAAGCTAGGCTCTTTTGCCAAGTCAACAACATCAGGCTCTTCTTCAAACATGCTGTTTTCAATCATATTCCTGGGTAACTGAATTTGATCTAAAAAAGAAAAGATAGTACGTTACAAGATAAACAAAAGGCATCACTATAATACTTCAAAGATAAATTACTGAATTAATGAATGAGAAACATTTCTACAGCACAAACAAGAGCTCTGCGATTTTCTCTCAGGTTTCTTTCCAGAAACATATCTGTGCTCTTCTGCCCACTCCAATTTTTTTTTGTTTGATATCTTCAAAAGGATGCTTCCGTTGCGCATACTCAGTCACGTCTTGCACCATAACTGGGGATTGATCAGAGATATCACTGCAGTGTGCTCCCACTTCTCTGATGTCAGTGCCTTGACAACATTTCCTCTACCCCAGTAAACCATGTAAACTCCATCTGTATTCAGCTAAATTAGGTAAGATGGGATATATTTTATATTGCAGAGTAAAGCACAGGCAGCCGATGCACTTCTAGATGTGTTTCTGAATATTCTAGTTACTGAGCTCTTAAATAGGGAAGAAAATCTGCCTATGTGTTGGAAACTACATAAGATATCTATTTGACATTTTTAAGCTACATTTTTTCCTACACACACTGAAATTAGAAAGAAATATTTCTCACATAAAAATGGTGGTATAAAAACTACAGGTCTGATTGACACCCTCATGTAAGACTAAGCTTATACATCCCTTGAAACAATCCATAGAAGTAAGGAATTAAATCAGCACCAAACAGATTATTTGTCTCCAGAAAATTTGTCCTTAACAGATAATGGATCATTCAACATAAAAGAAGAAATAATACCAAGTTTTGAAAGCATATGCTCATATTCTACATGCAGTTATATTTTAATCAAACTTATGGTCATGACTATAACTCTTTATGTAAAAGGTTATCTTTTAGTTCATCTTATCTGCTCATCAGAAAGTGGAAAAAATTAAAAACACTGTTGGAAAGAAGTATATATAGGGAATGGGACATGAACGCAAAAATGTAGCTAACTTAGGAGGCAGGAACTTTTTTTCATACTGTATTTAATCCAAAGCACCATAAACAACATAGAAGTGATGTTGACTGGGTTTCGTTGAGCTGCCACAGTTGTCTAGAGAACAAAAAATTCAAATGAAAAAGCCATCTATATGGAAATTTCTCTCCAAAATAAGAAATCCCACTACCAATTTTCTGAGGCCTTGAAACTACAGTTACTTTGAATTAGTCTCCTGTCACAGTTGCTATCTAAGAGACTAAACAAAACTTTTATCTAACTGCAAGGCTTCAGAATTCAACCTAGTCTCTTTCAGACATGAACGTCTATTGCTAACTGAACAATAATCTCATTGTGCTTCTATCCTCCACATTGTATGTTTTCAGAATAAGAAAGATAAATTTTCTTTGGATCTAAACATACTGAAAAGTAGGTCAATTTTTATGAATATCTGACAATAATGTACTTTCTCACATCCTAGAGTATCAGTGTTCCTATGATATGTTACTGGTTTTATTCATATTGATAAGCTCCCAACGAGTAATTGGGAATAACATTACACAGAAATAAATTACATCAATAATTCCAAGCATATATCTATATATGGCTGTTTGACAAGATTTCAAGTGTTGAAACAGACTAATGGAAGATATTGGGAGGGTGAAGATTTACAGCTTAGTAGTAGAGGGGGTCTTTGCACTTTTTCAAGTCAGGTTTCTGTACTGTTGCAATTCTCAAAGGTTAAAATGAAACATCTTTAAGAAAACATGGTAAGAAACTTTTCAAACCATATATACCAAATTCATGAACATATACTCTAAAATGTATCAAGGCTTCCTCTTTCAAGACCAAAAACTCAGGAAACTGTATCAGTATTCATAACATTGAAAAGGATGAAGCAAGAATTTTTATTCTAACCCACTTGCTACCATGCTTTTCTTTTTGTGAGATATCTGTGTATTAAAACTCTGTACCTATCTGCCATTTATTTCAGTTACAAGTTATACTGACAAGAGTATTCAGATACCTTTGAAACAAATAACAGGTTCACAAATCATCATCTTACATCTTAAACAAAAATATAGTGTTACTTAAAGAAAGATCAACCTTGACCTTGTCTGCAAAGGCCCTAATATATATAAAAAAGAAAATAAAAAAAAACACACCACAAAAGTCAGTATGAGGAGGGTAAGGAAGGTACTCTGGTCAATCTGAACAAGCAATACGAAGATACGTGAAAGCAAGGAGTTTCTGGAAATTGGACCTACATGCTCACTCTTCCCCCCATGGCAAACACACTGCTCTGCCTAGGAGCAGGGTCATAGGATACCTGAGATTGTAAATGATTACAGGAGGTCATTTTCTCCAACCTCCAGGCAAAAGCAGCTTCCAAAAATTTGTCCTTAATGGAATTTCCCAGTAGAGTGCTCATGTTCCAGCCAGCAGGGTATGGTTGCAGTTCAGTGGCCTAACACTAGGTCTCTATATAGGATCACGCGTTTGAGTTCTCACAGCATAAAGGCAGCAGACAGAAAGCTGTTACAAGCAAAACCACACAGATGAACTAGTAAAGAAGTGGAAAGATAAAAGTATTGTTCAACGGAAGCTCTATTACAATTCCTTTATGCAAGGATAGTTTATTAAAAATTCACTGAACCACTTCAAGCAGAGATTCTTTATGATTACTCCATTAGCTGGTTGCTATTCAAATCTGCTGACTAGCTTCAAACAAATTTGAAAACAGACTCAAGACAAATTTCTTCAAGTCTCAAAGCAATCCCACCCCAAACCAATCAGATGCTGGCAGAAGACACCCAAATCAATATCTGCTATGTAGAAAAGGCAGGTATTAAGACTCACTTCTCAACCACTCCAAAAGGTGGCGGCCAGTCAGTACACAGCTCCAAGCCCAGCCATGGCATGTGCTGCTGCATGGCCAGCAAAAGAGGCAGAAGACAGGGGAGACACTGCAGAGGGAAGGAGGAGAAAGACAAAGAGCATAAATCTGACAGAAAGTAGGTTTCATCAGCTCTGCTGCTCATTGCTTTTTCAAGAGCTAGTTCTCTAATAAGCTTCTGCTAAAGCCAACTATTTTAATATTTTCAAAGCTCCATGCAGGTACTAATAACATTTGCAGTCATTAAGAATTCTACAAAAAAAATTGCAAACAGAAACTAAGAAAGAAAAGCTAAAACAAAAGTTAGTTTCAAGGCAATTCACAGTTTCTACACTTAAGAGACATTTAATTCTAGGAAAATAACAGTTAAAATCAATATCTATGGAGGTATTTGCAAAATTGGAAGTAAAGTCTCGGTTGTCCTGTAATACTGAAAAACTGTAAGATCAGAACTTTAATGAAGATAAACGGCACCACCAAACCACTATTCTCCACTGGAAAGCACATAGACAAAGCATCAAAAGGAGCTATTTATGCCAACATATCCATCTATGGAGGCAAAGAAGACAGGCGGTTTTTTGGGAGATGAACTACTTCAAACATATTTGCATCTTTAGATACTCAGATGAGCTCTAGACTATTTGCTTCCTGGTGGTTTACTGGAATTTATAATATGATAGTGTTACTTATCATTCATGTGAACCGGACTGTTGTGACCTTTCAGTTTTAATCCACAAGCAGCTACAAAATATGAGCTAAAACACCCATAGGAAAGACAAAAAAATGGTATTCTTAAACTGAAACAAGCCATAAGGAATAAGAAGTAGCCTCAGGAATACAACTGCAACCATCATATATCAGTCTAACAACAATTATTGTCAAGAGGCAAACATTCCCATTGTAGAACATAATAAAAACCTATTAATTCAGATATTCAAGCAGATTAATTCAAATTCCAAATACAACAAAGGAAAAATTACTACCACTGCAAGACTAGGGAACTTAACCTCTAAAGAAGCTGCACAGCTCCAGCGAACTACCACTATCATGCCAGAGACTACAGGTGCACTGGAGGCATTTGTGGTCACACTAATCCACAATTAAGGAAGTTCTGAGCTGCTAAAATGCACTACAAACATTATCTGTCACCAAGTATGGTAATTTAAATCTAAATGTTTACTAAATATGACCCTAGCATGACAGTGAACAAGGAGGTAAAAAAAAGTCAAGGGATTAAGGCTCATTACTCCCTAAGTAGCATTAATGAAATTTTGCTTAAACTCACCCATGTAAAGTGATTTTACACAATATCACACAATTCTTCCACAAATCTGTAATTCGAAAATTAAGAGATTTTCAATATCTTTCTCAACATGTGATCTATTACCACACTGAGCAGAGAACAATGTGAATACTCAGTTTAGAAAGAGTTATGAGCTTAAAAACTACATTTCAGACTAATCCAGAATGCAAATCTTCCTAATACTGCACAGGTGAAGGCAGGTACACATTCTCTCAAAATCAATGGTTTTAGAAAAGTTTTTCTAGAGCCATGATCTGCAATGCAGATGCCCCAAGCCCTCATGTAATGTATCTCATCACTACAATATTAAGGGACCACAAAAAGCCCAGTTTGTTATTTTCCATAAAAAAGACAAAATGTTTAGGGATGAAACCCAAATGTAGTTTACATCAGGAAAAACCAATAGTAAAAAAAGCTTGCTGTACGTACTGCATCCCCTGCTACTGTTACCAGCATAGTCCTATATAAGTGGTAAAAAGTGGCATGACTTACAGACACAACAGTGAGTAATTAATCAGACCAAGCTAAACAGAAGGATATCCATTATCTTTTTCCTACAAGACACACATCTTTCACTTCTACTTCTTTCACAAATTAGTCTTTTAACTTATCAAGCAACTTGACCAAAACACTCAAATTCAGTATATAAAAATAATAATGCAGGGATGATCAAGGCTGCAATAAAACTATCTAGCATTTGCTCCAGGTAGTTAATCTTTCTGAACAGATCCATTCCCATTAACTAGAACAACGTAAGCTTTCCCTTGAAGTATAAAAGCCTTGGCAACATCAAGTAATGAACCTCAGTAAGTGTAGGAATTAAGTACCTTACAATGATTTCAGTTTGGAATCCATTACAAATATTCCATATAATACAAAGGATCATTTTTTTTTTATTTTTCAGGGTCCATATCTTCCTATAATGCCTCTGAAATGTCCTTATAATGTTAAAAGTATGTTCCCTTCACTTGTAAAATAAAATCAGCAATTTCTTGGCTATCAGGATTCATGTCCAAGTATTCTATCTTAGAACTAAACTCTCAGCATTCAAAATTCTTATATGAATCTAAGCAATCCATTCCTCAAGTTCATTCCTTTTTAGAAAGTTCAAAGGCAATTGTCCTTTTGTTCAACCTTCTAATCAAGAACTTAAAATTTTAAATCTGCACAATTTAAACCAAATAAATGCTATTGGTAGAGTCAGACAGTCACCACCTCACAATACTGAAGTTCAGCACCTTATCATGTTTAAATAATGAGCAGGTATCACATAGTATTTTTACTGAAAGAAATTTATGAAGAATTATAGTAACACCTAGCATTTCGTAGCAACCAAACCTTATCTACTGCAGAGGTAAGAACAATGTTGTGTGTGATTAACTCAGCTGCTGTAAGTAAGTAACTTCACTCTCTGAAAACTAACTGCATGTTTTTGAGTCAGTACTCTTCTCTAAAGTGTGTAAAAAGGCCAATGCTTACACTTAACAAACACTATCCTCAAGCTGGCAGAAAAGGAGCTGCACCTTTAAGGACAGGCAAATAGGGCAGGTGACCCTAAATTAACCAACAGAGTATTCTATCCCGTATATGTCATACCTAGTATAAACTTGAGAGATCACAAGGGTCTTGCTCTCTTCTGTGATGGCTGATGTCCAGTGAGGACCTCATCTGTCTGGTTGTTGTTCCTGAGTCTCCCTCGTAGCTGTGAACCCATTTCCTCACGTCTGCTCTGCTAACATACAGTGTGTGTGGGGGGGGAAAGAGTGATCTCGTATATTTGTATATATTTTATTATTTTCTAATTATTGTCATTATTATTGTTAATACTGTAATTTCACTAAAACTGTAGTTTTAGTTTCCAACTCCCAAGTCTTCTCTCTCATTTCCCACATCAAACCTTACCTCTTATCATAGAATCATAGAATCACCAGGTTGGAAGAGACCCATCCAATCATCAAGTCCAACCATTCCTATCAAACACTAAACCATGTCCCTCAGGACCTCGTCTTAAACACCTCCAAGGAAAGTGAATCAACCACCTCTCTGGGCAGCCTATTCCAATGCCCAGTGACCCTTTCTGTGAAAAACCTCCTCCAAATCTCCAGCCTAAATATCCCCTGGTGGAGCTTGAGGCCATTCCCTCTTGTCGTGTCCCCTGTCACTTGGGAAAAAATTCTAGCTTCCTCCTCTCTACAACCTCCTTTCAGGTAGTTGTACAGAGCAATGAGGTCTCCTCTCAGCCTCCTTTTCTCTAAGCTAAACAACCCCAGCTCTCTCAGCCATTCCTCATAGGGCCTGTTCTCCAGACCCCTCACCAGCCTCGTCGCTCTTCTCTGGACTTGCTCCAGAGCCTCAACATCCTTCTTGTGGTGAGAGGTCCAGAATTGAACACAGTATTCAAGGAGCAGTCTCACCAGTGCTGAGTACAGAGGGAGAATAACCTCCTTGGACCTGCTGGTCACACCATTTCTGATACAAGCCAGGATGCCATTGGCCTTCTTGGCCACCTGGGCACACTGCTGGCTCATGTTCAGTCGGTTTTCGACCAACACCCCCAGGTCCCTCTCCTCCTGGCAGCTTTCTAGACAGACTTCTCCCAGTCTGTAGTTCTGCATAGGGTTGTTGTGCCCGAAGTGCAGGACCCAGCATTTGGCTGTGTTAAACCTCATGCCATTAGACTCAGCCCAGTGGTCCAGCCTGTCCAGATCCCTTTGCAGAGACCCCCTACTCTTGTTTCCCTCTCCCCTTTCCCTGTAGGGTGGGAAGGAAAGAGATTTTGGAAGCTCAATGGCATGGTTTTAGATGATGAGATTTAGCTGGGTGAGGCTAAACTCTGACAAATAAGAAACTTTCCATTAGCCTGGAATAACCTAGAAGACAAACAATTATTGGATAGCATTTTGCCATAGACCAAAACATGCAGCAAAACTCTAGGCCAAAGTAAACGGCCCTGCATGGAGTGTCCCTTCTAGCTGGAGTACAAACTAATTCCCACAGAACATAAACTATTACAGTTACATTTAAATAATGGGAAAGAGGGTGTGGAGTTACTGCTGTCCAAAAATAGGCATGTACTACTCTGTTGATGTGTTCTGTGCCTGTCTATCAGGAAAGAAAACAGATATGCTATGAACAAAGTATGTGTCTTGCTACCAAGAACACACTGACATTACAGCAAACAGTAGTTCTGTCCAATGATTTCATAAATGTATATATTTTTAACTATGAAGTTAACAGGGCCATAATATTGTTAAACATACCTATCTTTTCTTGGCAGAAGCAGTTGCTGATCAAACAGCAAATTCCACAGACAAACCACATGGATTTTGTTTCTACTGAAGTCGAGTCTGGATGCATTTGCTAAGACTGTTCTGCAGGCCAAAAAGCAGTTTTCAGGTATATTTTTTCTTTTAAAGATTATGTTCACATACCTTACATGCCATCTTTTCTAGAAGCAATGTTGAAACACTTGCAACATGAATACATGAATGAATCTGCTACCATAATGGTAAAGCCAGCCTGAGAAAAAGATGCTAGCAGGAACAAATACACTGCCTAACAATCTAATGACAAAAGAACTAGGGATCTACTATTCCTTAAGCACCGGAAAGTTAGCTAAAAATCAAGAGTAAAATTAACAGCATAAAGCTATTTGTTCACAGGACTCCAAGAAAAGACCTAAAGTACATACAATGAAAATACACCGTATATGGCAGGCAAGTACACTTCAAGCAGACGGATGTACTGTCATAAAAATAGTAAGACTGGTTATAGCACATGGAAGCTGATCTTCTCTCCTTTATTTGGACCTTGGAACTAGCAACAAAGGGGAGGAATGTGCCAGGCTAAAGCAGATCACTGTTATATAGTCATGGTTAAAAAGACTGTCAAAATGCTAATGCTCTTTTAGGTTATTTAAGTTTTTTTTAATTCAATTTGGTATAGACCAATCTTCCACATTTGTTTTGTCAAGGAATAAATATATTAATTTATTCTCAGTTACTTAATAAGAATATAATTTTAAAAGAATTGTAAAAATTAAAACTATATACCCAGCCTCTGCTCATACAATCTGAGTTTACACATTCTGTTCAACAAGGAAAAAATCAAATATATTAATTTATTCTCAGTTACTTAATAAGAATATAATTTTAAAAGAATTGTAAAAATTAAAACTATATACCCAGCCTCTGCTCATACAATCTGAGTTTACACATTCTGTTCAACAAGGAAAAAATCAATCTCCACAATTCCCATCTGGAAAACATTAAATATTTCATAAAAGAAAGAAGGAAAGAGTCACTCTTCTTTGCAATCTCCCAAGCTGGACTCATTGCTTGTGCTCCAAATCTAGTTATTACTCAGTCAAAACTATTCTTGCAGTTGCTTGCAAATGCAGTCTGTTCCTGTCTGCCTTGGCTGAAGTCACAGAAGGGAGATGGCAGACCAGAAGTGAGCTTCAAAGGATAAATTCATTTCTATGGTTGTCAAAACTGTCTTAAAAGGCACTTCGAAGAAAACCAAGATTCTAAATTCCACATTGGCAATCCAAAACATCACAAGTATTGCAAAAAGTACAATCACTTCCTTGGTGGAGACTGCCAACCAAAAATTACTGGTTCCAAACACCATTAGTTAGAATTTGTATTACTTCAAACAAGCATTAAAATTTAAGTCAATGGAAATAAGAACACCTGGTATAAATGAGTGCAATATTGTTTTTCAATAGCTGGGGGGAAAAAATTGCCTTGGCTTGGAAAGAAGTAGAGGTTTAGCTGGCAAATATCTGAATTGGTAGCCTTTGGAAATGTGTGCTCAAAATTTTCATTGTTAACATTTCTAAGAAAGAATCATAGAACAGTTGGGGTTGGAAGGGACCTTAAAGATCATCCAGTTCCAACCCCCTGCTATGGGCAGGGACACCTCCCACTAGACCAGGTTGCCCAAGGGTCTATCTAACCTGGCCTTGAACACCCCCAGGGATGGGGCAGCCACAGCTTGACTGGGCAATGTGTTCTGCATATTCAGCACTCTCACAGTGAAGAAATTCTCCAGTTTATACCCATTCCCCCTTATCCTGTCACCACAAGCCTTTATAAATAGTCCCTCTCTAGCTTTCCTGCAGACCCCTTTCAGGTACCGGAAGGTCGCTATGAGATCTCATCGGAGCCTTCTATTCTCCAGGTTGAACAACACCAGCTCTCTCAGCTTTGTATGGGAGGTGCTCCAGCCAACTGATCATCTTTGTAGCCCTCCTCTAGACCCACTCCAACAGATCCACATCCTTCTTATGTTGAGGATTCCACAACTGGATACAACACTCCAGATGAGGTCTCACAAGAGAGGAACAGAGGGGCAGATTCACCTCCCTTGACCTACTGGCTACACTTCATTTCATGAAGCCGAGGATGTGGTTGGCCTTCTGGGCTACAACCACACACTGCTGGCTCATGTTAAGTTCCTCACTGACCAACAACCCCAAATCCTTCTCTGCAGGACAGTTCTCAATCATGTCATCCCCCATCATGTACTGAAAATGGGGATTGCCCCAACCCAGTTGTAGGATCTTGCACTTAGCCTTGTCAAACCTCATGAGGTCCTCATAGGCCCTCTTCTCCAGCCTGTCCAGGTCCTTCCGGTGGGGCAACTGCACCACTCAGCTTGGTGCCATCTGCAAACTTGCTGAAGATGCTCTCAATCTCACTGTCAATAACATTGATAAAGATATTAAACAGCATCAGTCCCAGTATGGAGCCCTGAGGGACACCACTTGTCATGGGTCTCCATCAGAACTTGGAGCCACTGACCACTACTCTCTGAATATGTCCATCCCACGAGTTCCTTATCTACCAATCCATCCACCCATCAAATCCATATCTCTCCAATTTACAGAGAAGGATATTGTGAGGGATCATGTCAAAGGCTTTACAGAAGTCTAGATAGATCACATCTGTTGGTTTACCCATGTCCACTGCTGTGCTTACTGCATCATAGAAAGCCTCTAAGTTGGTCATACAGAACTTGTCCTGGTGAAGCTGTGTCAGCTGCTATTAATCACCTCTATGTCCTCCATGTGCTTTAGCATAGCCTCTAGGAGGATCTGTTCCATGATCTTCCCAGGCACAGAGGTGAGGCTGACAGTTGTCAGGGTCATCTTTTCTACCCTTTTTGAATATGGACACGATGTTACCCTTCTTCCAGTCACCTGGGAGTTCTCCTGATAGCCATGACTTTTCAAATATTCTGGAGAATGGCTTGGCAACCACATCAGTCAATTCCCTCATGACTCTGATACGCATCTCATCACATCCCACAGACTTATATACGTTCAGGGTCCTCAAGTGGTCATGAGCCTGATACTCCTCTATCTTGGCGTATGGTTACCCTCCAGTCACTATCTTGCCATCCCATGACCCAGGAGGGGCAAGGAGAGTGGTTTTTGATGAAAACTGAGGCAAAAAAGTTGTTGAGTACCTCAGTCTTCTCCTTGTCTGTTGATATGAGATCACCATTCCCAGCCATCAGTGAGGGCATGTTCTCTTTGACCTCCCTCTTTGGATTGACATACCTGTACAAGCCCTTCTTGTTGGTCTTTACTTCCCTTGCCATTTCAGCTCCAGTTGCACCTTGACTTTCCTGACCTCATCCCTCCACAACCAGGCAGCATCCTTACATGTGTCACAGGTTACCTGTCCCTGCTTGCACTGCCTGTGCAGTTCCCTCTTCTTCCTTAGTTTCACTAGCAGGTCTCGACTCAACCATGTCAGTCTCTTCCCTTCCCTGCCTGATTTTCTACATACAGGAACTGACTACTCTTGCATTTTATGGAAAGCATCCTTGAATATCTTCTCGAGGATCTTGTCCCAGGGGATCCTACTGCGTAATTCCTTGGAGAGCTGGAAGTCTGCTTTCCTGAAATTATATGTCCTGTCTGTACTCCTCACCTGTCCCACATACCTCTGGACCCTGAACTCCACCAGCACATGATCACTGCAGCCCAGGTTGCCTCTGATCCTAATGTCACTGATGAGTTCGCTTGTATTGGTGACTGTAAGGTCCCATATTGCATCTCCTTGGGTAGGGTTCTCTATCAGCTGGACTGAGAAGTCTCTTGGATTACCTACAGCTTGCTATGCTACTTTTCCAACATGTGCTGGGATAGTTGAAGTCCTCAAGCAGGATGAGAGCTTGCAAGCATGAAGCCTCCTTTAGCTGGAAGAAGATGACTTCATCAGTTGGCTCTCCTTGATCAGGTTACCTGTAGTATATACCAACCACAAGGTTACTGTTGGTTCTTCTGTCTTTAATTTTGAACAACAAATTTTCAACCTGTTTGTGGTTACTCCTCAATGACAGCTCTTCACATTCAATCCCTTTCCTGAGACAGAGAGCAACAACTTCCTCTCTGCAAACATTACAAATAGAACAGAAGCCCTTATGTAGAAAGTGACCAGTTGACGGCCCTATGTATTTACTGATGGCTCAGGAAAAACAGCAAGAGCAGTACTAATGTGGAAAGAAAATGGACAGTGGGTAAATAAGGTGTATATAATAGAAGAACAGACGATAGTAGAACAAGCTCATCAGACACCAAAAAAATATATTGTTAAAGCAAAAAGGGAGAATGAATGCTGAAACACCACAGAACAGATGAGGGAAGGCACTGTATGTGTTGAATTACTTAAACGTGCGGGAAGATCAGGGAGTGGAGCAATCTCCTATAGTAAGGCATTTTTCATCTTTGCAAACAGAGGGTCAGCAGCTCAAAAAGGAAGGAGTCAAGGTACTATTAAAATATTTGGAATCAGGCCAATGGGAAGGACCATGTTAGTTAACAACATGGGGTCAAGGATGTGCTTTTGTTTTCATGGGTCAAGAACACAAATGGATGCCAGCCTGGTGCATCCGTTTGCATGTAAGCAGAGATAGGAATTACGATGAAGATGATGGCAATACTAATACAGATAGCAATAATGCTGGGGCTATATCAGCACTCATGGATGGGGCAAAGGAGCTTGAAGATGAATGATGATTGAAAAATCCTGTTATAAAGAATTCTTAAGTCAGAAAACTAGCTAAAAGCCTTAATTAAAATCACTTTTCTTGCATTAGTATAATTCTGTGTATCTGTAGTAAGATGTTTCTATGCTTAATCACATGTCAATCATGTTTTCCATGAGAGGTACAACAAACAATTGATAGTTTATATAATGTTTATAAACAAAAGAAGGGGGAAATAAGGGCATAAAGATTCCAATATTGCGTGTATGCTGAGACAAACAGCCGATGCCTTGGTGTACCTGCAATATCATGTTTGCATGGAGCAAACAGTCAATGTTCTCATGCTTGCTAGCTTGTTGAGATCTTGGAATCTTTATTAAGACCCATGGGTTAATAGGAGAGGAGTGCACTAGGCTGAAACATGAAGATAAGGGGCACATCAGCAGAAAACAGGGGGGGTTGCACTCTGTCCCTGCACTGCAGGATTCTCATGGGTGGAAATCCACTGGAATAGCTTTTACTGGATACAGAGGCACTATATAAGGTTTGCATTCCCTAAATAAAGTTCATCTTGATTGTCACCCCCATCAACGAGGTCCATGCCTGAATTGCTACACCTCACTACAAGAAAGATGCTGAGAGTGCTGAAGCACATCCAAGGGATGGCAACAAATCTGGCAAAGGTTTTGGAGCACTGGTCTTATGATGAGTAGCTGAGGGAACTGATTTTTTCATTCTGGAGAAAAGGAGGTCGAGGGTAGACCTTTCCACTCTCTACCACGTCCTCTGAAGCATTTGTAGGGAGGTGGGTATTGGTCTCTTCAAGGATGAGGTAAAAGCCTCAAGTTGCACTAGAGGTGGTTTAGATCAGATACTAGGGAAAATTTCTTCACCAAAGGGTTTGTCAAGCATTGGAACTTCCCAGGGAAGCAGTTATGACCCCTGGAGGTAAAATACATGTAGATACGGCACTCTGGGACACAGTTCAGTGGTGGGCTTGGCAGTGTCAGGTTAGTGGTTGGACTCAAGATTCATATCACAGGAGGGACTTAAAAAATCATTTAGTTCTGACCCCCATACCATGGGCAGGGACACCTTCCACTAGATTAGGCTGCTCAAAGCCTCATCCAACCTGTCCTTCACCACCTCCAGTGATAAGGCATCCATGACTTCTCTGGGCAACTTATGCCAGTGGCTCACCATCCTCACAGCAAAAAATTCTCCCTAATATCTCATGTAAATGTACCCCCTTTCAGCTTAAAACCACTACCTCATATGATAAAGAAAAGTTTTAGAATCTACATGTTGTTCTTTCAGACACTCCACACAAGTGAGTTTCATTGATTTATTTATACATGGGGGGAATAATCATAAAAAACTTTTAAGTATAAGGAAATATTGACTGTCCTGAAATTTCAATATTTAGTGTAGCTTCTGCTATTCATGGTACCATCCCTTATATAGCACTAGCCTCACCTTTGCCAAATGAATTAGCAGAATTGCCAACAAATCGGTTGCTGTGGTGGAGCTTGCTAGCTAAACAAACCATTCCAACCACTACAATACAGACCATCATCTTAGTAGCATCTCAGTATTATAATCAAAGTAGATAGATACCAAGGAAAACGTACTCTGTCTCCTTGCATTTCATTTTTCATTTGTTCAAGGTTTAACATTTTGCATTCTTTCAAACATTGTTACTTCTTATTTTCATTTTTTAATTGCTAAAATGCATATTTTGAAATGGCTCCTTTAATTATTTTTCCAGCTGTTTGTAGACCAGCCACTTTACATGCAAGTATTCACAGTTATGGATATTCAGTTGTGTCAACACAGACTTGGGAGGCCTCACCAGTGTCCCCATCCACAACATTGCATAAATTTGGATGACAAAACCAAAAGCTTATACATACCATATTCACAGTTACATTTTCAGGAAAACCTGCTTTTTGTTTTCCTCTTATACATCTCAGAAGAAATGAGGCTTCTGAAGTACACAGTTTTATGGAATCCCACAAATACAAGCCTAGCTGTTTCCAAAATACCTGGTTTACATGCATGATAAAGTTACAAGTGATCCCACTGATGTGGTAACAATTCATTATTACTGTAGAAGAAATTGTCAGATTTTATACAAAAGAAAGTCTTAAATAAAAAGCAGTCTTAAGTGCTGGAACACTAGGTAAATTAGGTACATTCTCAGTTTTTAACACAGAGGATTTTCCATAAAAGTCAGTGGCACTGTGATGGAAGTACTGTTACACAAGAATTCCAGCATTTGCAAAATCAGTTCCTTCAATGTAAAAGAGTGATTACAATCCAAGAACAGCTCTCTGCATTCAGCTACCTTACTGAAACACAGTGAAACAGACTCCACCAAACATTCTGGGGAGAGCAAAACATTCCAGAAATCAAAACCCACCTTATTGCCACATAAAAAACCAAAGCACCAAAAGCATCTTAACACTTCAGTGGAATAAGGATTCCTCTATCTCACTCTTCACTAGCCTTAGTAAAGACAACCACTACTGCAGTAAATTACTATATATGTTGAATAATGTAATAAAACAACCAGACACTGAGATCATCTTTGACCGTCTCGTGTGAGACAACCTTCATGATAGAAAAAATATCAGCTGTGCAAACTGTGCAGAACGCAATATACCACATATTTCACTGAAATTCCTGTCCCTTTGATTGACTGGATAAGTTTTGCAAAGCTATTCTTGCCCCACTTTCCTCCTCATTTCCTTCAAGAGTCATCTGTTCTCCCTCTTTCTTCCTGTCTACAAAGTACACAACCTATTTGTGATTCTTACAATTTAACATTAATATTCTTCCACTATTTAAAACAGTTTTGAAATAGTAAAACCACATTGTTAAGAGGAACATATGTTCTCTTACAGGCACTTAAAACCTCGGTCACAAAAAATGCTAGTGTGTTTTAAATATTAATTTGTTGTTATTTTAAGGAAGCACTGGACAGAAGTCTAAGCGGTAGCTGCCATGCATATGAATTTCTCTGATGAGCAAAGGAATGACACTGCTATCACTCAGAGAAATCTTAATCTTCTTTTCATTTCTATACAATCTTAGCTTTTGTATTTAACAAAAAAAAAAAAAACCCCACGTCCAGCACAGCTGGAAATTCAATGAACTTTCTTCACACAAATCACTGAATGAAGGAGGAAAATGAAAGCTTGAGTTCTCTGAATGCAGCTGAATTCACCACTACTGAAATCAGAGACGTACATTAAATAAAGATAAATGCAGCTTCTTTTTATGTCATTATTATACTAGTGCCCATCAAATATTAAAAAAAATATATATACTCTGATTAGTTAAACAGTAGTGGTTTTATCCTAGCTGTTATTAGTTTTCAATATTTGCTTCAGCATCATTATGGGGTTTTATCTAGCACACTTGCACACAGCCTCACAAATGTCAAACACTGTTCCAGGAGTTAGCATCATCTTCCCCTAAAAGATGACAAGACTAACCTAGAATACTTTTACAGTTGGATACAGAAGTCAACACAAGTTTCAGCATTTTCCAGTCATAAGGTAGCATGCAGATACTCATTGGCTTCATTCCTTCTACAAGTGGAATATCATCTCCTTAATGGGAAAATACTAATGAACAATCCATGGTGAACCTCTTCCCAACCTGCAGTGTTCAGCTTTGGCAAAATAAAACATTTCAAGCAGATTTACTTCTTTCTTTCCTTTTCATATGGTTATCTATTTCCATCCTTATTCTGATCATCAAACTGTTTTTCACTTTGTAACAGGTGCTTGAGGACTCTATTTCAGACGTGTAGCTAATAAACACAGATCCCAGCTTGTACTCTAAAGTGACAGCAAAAGAAAGCTTGTCTCAGTCTGTGTGTATAGATGAATGGAGCCCAGAGAGGGATGATCACTCTCTCAGCTAAACAGGTTGCATCCAAATGACTGATTCAATTTTTGAGCATCCACAAGTTCACAGAAATGCAGTAAAACTAAATATATATCTGATTCATTGAGAAAACATGTTCCTGTTGAGCATGTTGACACAGAAACAAAAGATACAGATGACTTTGTGGAAATAATACTGTCTGGCAACATGTACTTACACAACAAGTTTAGGAACAGATCTCATGATCATGAGTGTTTTTTTCCATCAGTTATGTTTGACTGTACAGTAAAACGTTGGGATATGCAAAACATGAGAGACGGAAAGAACTGATAACAGACATCTTAGAGAGATATATATATATATATTATTTTTTTTTACCTATCATCTTACCAAAACAGATAACTCACTCTGTTGTTTAGGACTTAATAATATAGTTAAAAATAAACAGGAACCCTTTTGCTCCATGAAACAACAGCATACAATATCAGCTGTTAAGGTCATGCATACAGAACATACTCCAGCAATCTCCAATATGTGTATATGCTGGACAGAACTAACACAAAGAAAGAAAACATTTCAGAATTCACAAGAATGAGTTGAAATAACTAGATTTTGCAAATGACATGTTTCATTTTGTAAATAGCATTACCTAACTTGGTTTATTTCTACATTCTAGCATACAAAAAACCCACCACATCTTCCCATAAGAGACTTCTATTGTGTTCATTAGTCTAGTTATGTAATTTCAAAGCTTGCATTTGCTGTGTAAACAAAAGATAAAATAATTTTTATGAAACTTGAATGACTTCAAGAACATCAGTTAAAGTGGACGTTATTTGCACTTCAGGAGATCAAGACAAGTTATCCCTTCTACAGTTCATATACACCACTTGTCTTAAGTGAGAAACCTTCTTCAAAGTGTTAAAAAGGAAATAATGGAATGTTACTTAAGAACATATATAATCTAAAAATAAAAGCAAAAGGCTTGCAAAATATTATCCAAAGAAGAGATGCTCAAAATTACATGAAATATTCCCTTCAGTTAGTATTTTGCTTTTTGGAATTTTTTTTAGTGAAATTGTTTAGGTAAAAATTTACTAGTCAGAATTAATGAATTCTATCATTGTTTTGCAGTTTCCATTTTAGAGGGATGTGAGACCACACAACTTAGAAAAAAAAAATTATGTGCAACAACATAGAAATCTATGTACTTTCAATTATACTTTGATTATTCATATTTCTGGAAAGGCTAGTGAAGTAAAATAGAGGAAACTGTCTCAAAAAATAAAATTGGTAAACATATCTAATATGTTTTGTAATCTACAATATTTATAATACTTTGAGAGAAGTTCAGATGGGACACAAGGAAAAGATTCTTCATTGACAGGCTGGTTGGTCACTGGTACAAGCTCTCTGGGAAAGTGGTCACAGCACCAAGCCTGTCAGAGTCCAAGGAACACCTGGACAACACTCTTAGTTGTATGGTTTAGTGTCAAGGAGTCCTGCAAGGAGCAGGACTTGATGATCCTCACAGAATATCTTGAGCTGGAAGGGACCCATGATTCTATGATTAATTGGGCTACTGAAGCCTGAGCAACCTGATCTAGTGTAAGTTGCCCCTGTCCACAGCAGGGCTGGAATTAAATGATCTTTAAGGACACTTGCAACCAAACCGTTCCACAATTCTATATTTCTTGCAATTCCAGACCTTAAAATCAGATTTGCACTGAACTGTTCCTCATGAGCTACAGATCTTGCATATTCACAAGCTAAATTCTTGGGCCAGGGGAAGGTGTAGCAGAGATCTCTCCAAAAAGGATTGTATTACAGTTTCCACTACAGAGGTGGGGATTGAGGAAGGTGAAGCAAATCAAAATCTTAAATATTTTTATGTAGTCTATCTGAGAATTTCCACTGGAGAAATAATTCAAACAATAAAGAATTCAGCGTGCCCATTAACATTTCAGAGAAAGGGTAAGAGTTTCTTTAACTTCCAAAATGAACTGTGACTGTGATTTTGCTTTTATTTAAATAAAAGAAAACACCAAATACTGAATCAGAAAAACAGTGATCCTGCATATCCACTTCGGTGTATTTGCTGCCTTAAAGACTATTTTAAGATACACCTCTATTTTGACAAAGCTCTGCCTCACTGAAGTTAAATAAGAAATTGTCTTCTTGTCAGTTTAACAAATGGTATCAGAGTCCTGAATCCAACTGAAATGCTCCTGGAAAACTTAAGATTCAGTCTGTTCCCTCTGTTTTATTAGGGTAAAAGCTCCAAAGAAATCCAAGAGCTACAAAATATAATACTGTAAGCTTCCTGTAAATTTGCACAGCACTCTGCACAGGCAATCAACAAACTCACAAACAAAATTCATTACTATTGTATGAGTCAAAGCAAAAACCTTTTCAGTTACCGTAAAGCGCAGTTTATTTGAAAGATGTGATGCCCACAAAAGCTTCCAGATCACCACAGAAATGAAAACTCTATGCAAAAAGCCAATAATATAAACATTCTCTTCACTTCAGTCTCCATCAGCTGCTATTAAGCACCAAACATGCCTTAAGATGATCAAAACCTGTGTGCTAATAACTCCACGTTCTCTTTAGCATCCTGCTCAGCAGAGCAATATTTCTGAAGAAAATTTTTCTACCAGCTCTACCTCCAAATTTTATTCTAAACAGTCTCACAGACATCTCCAGGCTTTTCACTTCAGCGAACAAAATTAGGAAGGTCTACCCACGAACATTACTTCACAGTAGCAGCACAAAGTAGCTTTCAGCTCAGGCTAATACTGCTATTTCTTCCAGTTAGATGGAAAAAGAGCAAAAATTTTTTTAACATTCTGTTGCACAATACTGTAAAAGTATTACATGAAACAGACTTCTAAAGAAATAGCAATATGATGGCTATCTTTACCAAAGGGAGCAGATTATAGTATAATGCTTAAAAAAAAAAATAATTCCTTCATCCAGGCAAGAGCGAGCCTGGATGTGGGGCACTAAAGATTCAGAGAGGGTGTGCTGGTGAGGACCACCAGCACATCACCGCACAGAAAGTGGGGGACAGAGCACCTTGGAGCAGTAAAGGAGATACAGGCACTCTGGTGCAAGCTACTCCAGTTACCAGGCAATTGGGAACAAACACTGTTCCCTCTAAGAGGGTTGAAGGCTCAGCAGCTCAGCTGAAGTGCATTTACACCAATGCACATAGGGAATGGGAATAAGAAGGAAGAGCTGGAAGCTGTTGTAGGGCAAGGAGACTATGATGTTGCCATCACGGAAACGTGGTGGTATTACTCATATAACTGTAGTACAGGTATAGTGGGGTACAAACTCTTTAGGTGGGATAGAAAGGGTAGGAAATGAAGCAGGGTAGCCCTCTTTGTAAAGGAGGACTTGGACACCATTGAGATGCATTGTGGTGATGAGGAGATTGAGTGCCTGTGGGTTAAAATCAGAGGAGCCCATAAGAAGCTGGATTTTGTGATGGGAGTCTGCTACAGGCCACCCAGCCAAGGAGAACCAGCTGATGAACTCTTCTATAAACAGCTGGGATCAATCCCTAGATCAATGCCACTTGTTCTTGTGGGAGACTTCAATCTCCCTGATATCTGCTGGAAGTACAATAGGGCAGAAAGGAAGCAGTCTAGGAGGTTCCTGGAATGCGTGGAAGACAACTTCCTTGCGCAGCTGGTGAATGAACCAACGAGGGAAGGTGCCCTCCTGGACTTGCTGTGTGTGAACAGAGAAGGCCTTGTGGGGGATGTGGCAGTAGGAGGATGCCTAGGACTAAGTGATCACGAGATGACAGGGTTTTCTGTTCTAGGTAAAGTGAACAGGGTGGTTAGCAGGACAGTAGCATTAAATTTCCAGAGGGTAGACTTTGAACTCTTTAGAAGGCTGGTTGGCAAAGTCTACTGGGAGACAGTACTTAAGAGCAAAGGAGACCATGAGGGCTGGGAGCTCTTCAAAAACGAGATCCTGGTAGCTCAGGAGAAAGCCATCTCCGTGTTCTGGAAAAAAAGCTGGCAGGGGAAAAAACAGCTTGGTTCCACACAGAGATCTTGAGTGACAGCAAGAAGAAGAGACATGTTTATGGGCTCTGGAAGAGGGGACAGGACTCTTGGGTGGACTACAGGAGGGAAGTGAGGTTGTGTAGAGAAAAAAATCAGAGGGGCTAATGCTCAACTAGAAATAAGATTGGCCAAATCTGTGAAAGATAACAGAAAATCTTTCTATAAATATATAAACAATAAAAGGAGAACTATGGGGACCATACAGTCTCTATTGGATGCAGAAAGAACAACAGTGACAGAGGATGAGGAGAAGGCTGAGGTACTTAATGCCTTCTTTGCCTCAGTCTTTAACTGTAAAGAAAGCTGTTCCCTCTGTGTACAAACCCCGGAACTAGAGGAGCAATACGAGGCTCCCATGGTCCAAGAGGAGGTGGTCAGAGCCTTGCTTGGCCAACTAGACACCCACAAGTCTATGGGGCCACACAGGATTCACCGTAGGGTATTGAGGGAGCTGGCGGATGTGCTGGCCAAACCCCTTTGCTTGGCCAACTGGACACCCACAAGTCCATGGGGCCAGATGGGATACATCCTAGGGTTTTGAGGGAGCTGGTGGATGTATTGGCCAAACCCCTATCCACCATCTTCCAGCAGTCCTGGAAGACCGGGGAGGTACCTCTGGACTGGAGGCTGGCTGATGTAGTTCCCATTTACAAGAAGGGTAGCAGGGAGGATCCCGGGAACTACAGGCCAGTCAGTCTGACCTCAGTGCCAGGGAAAGTCATGGAACAGGTGATCTTGAGTGCTATCATGAAGCACTTACAAGAGAACCAACTGATCAGGCCCAGTCAACATGGGTTTACCAGAGGCAGGTCCTGCCAAACCAACCTGATCGCCTTCTATGACAAAGTCACTCGGCTGCTGGATGAAGGAAAGGCTGTGGATGTGGTCTTTCTGGACTTCAGTAAAGCCTTTGACACAGTTTCTCACAGCATTCTGCTACAGAAACTGTCAGCCTCTGGCCTGGACAGGCACACACTCTCCTGGGTAGAAAAATGACTGGATGGCCGGGCCCACAGAGTGGTGGTAAATGGTTTTAAGTCCAGCTGGAGGCCAGTGACAAGTGGTGTTCCCCAGGGCTCAGTGCTAGGTCCAGTCTGGTTCAATGTCTTCATCAATGACCTGGATGAGGGCATTGAGGGTACCCTTAGCAAGTTTGCAGATGACACTAAGCTGGGTGGAAGTGTCAATCTGCTGGAGGGTAGGGAGGCTCTGTAAAGGGACCTGGACAGGCTGGACCGCTGGGCAATGTCCAACGGCATGAGGTTTAACACGGCCAAATGCCGGGTCCTGCACTTGGGGCACAACAACCCTATGCAGAGCTACAGACTGGGAGAAGCCTGGCTGGAAAACTGCCAGGAGGAGAGGGACCTGGGGGTGTTGGTCGACAGCCGACTGAACATGAGCCAGTAGAGTGCCCAGGTGGCCAAGAAGGCCAATGGCATCCTGGCTTGTATCAAAAACGGTGTGACCAGCAGGTCCAGGGAGGTGATTCTCCCTCTGTATTCAGCACTGGTGAGGTCGCTCCTTGAATATTGTGTCCAGTTCTGGGCCCCTCACCACAAGAAGGATGTTGAGGCTCTGGAGCAAGTCCAGAGAAGAGCAACGAGGCTGGTGAAGGGGCTGGAGAACAGATCCTATGAGGAGCGGCTGAGAGAGCTGGGGTTGTTTAGCCTGGAGAAGAGGAGGCTGAGAGGAGACCTCATTACTCTCTACAAGTACCTGAAAGGAGGTTGTGGAGAGGAGGGAGTTGGCCTCTTCTCCCAAGTGACAGGGGACAGGATGAGAGGGAATGGCCTCAAGCTCCGACAGGGGAGATTTAGGCTGGAGATTAGGAGGAGGTTTTTCACGCAGGGGGTAATTGGGCATTGGAATAGGCTGCCCAGGGAGGTGGTTGAGTCACCTTCCCTGGAAGTGTTTAAGACACGGGTGGATGAGGTATTGAGGGACTTGGTTTAGTGTTAGATAGGAATGGTCGGACTAGAAGATCCGATGGGTCCCTTCCAACCTGGTTGTTCTGTGATTCTGTGATCTTCCAACAGTCCTGGAAGACTGGGGAAGTTCCACTGCACTGGAGGCTGGCTGATGTTGTGCCCATCTACAAGAAGGGTCAAAGTGAGGATCCAGGGAACCACAAGCCTGTCAGTCTGACCTCAGTGCCAGGGAAAATCATGGAACAGGTGATCTTGAGTGCTATCTTGAAGCACTTGCAAGAGAACCGGGTGATCAGGTCCAGTCAACATGGGTTTACCAAAGGCAGATCTTGCTAAACTAACCTGGTCGCCTTCTATGACAAAGTGACTCGGCTGCTGGATGAGGGAAAGGCTGTGGATGTGGTCTTTCTGGACTTCAGTAAAGCCTTTGACACAGTTTCTAACAGCATTCTGCTACGGAAACTGACAGCCTCTGGCCTGGACAGGCACACACTCTCCTGGGTGGAAAACTGGTTGCATGGCCGGGCCCAGAGAGTGGTGGGAAATGGAGTTCAATCCAGCTGGAGGCCAGTTACAAGTGGGGTTCCCCAGGGCCCACTGCTGGGTCCATCCCTGTTCAATGTCTTCATCAATGACCTGGATGAAGGCATTGAGGGTACCCTTAGCAAGTTTGCAGATGACACTAAGCTGGGTGGAAGTGTGGATCTGCTGGAGGGCAGGGAGGCTCTGTAAAGGGATCTGAACAGGCTGGACTGCTGGGTCCTGCACCAATGGCATGAGGTTTAACACGGCCAAGTGCTGGGTCCTGCACTTGGAGCACAATAACCTTATGCAGAGCTACAGACTAGGAGAAGTCTGTCTAGAAAGCTGTCTGGAGGAGAGGGACCTGGGGGTGTTGGTTGACAGCTGACTGAATATGAGCCAGCAGTGTGCCCAGGTGGCCAAGAAGGACAATAGCATTCTGGCTTGTATCAGAATGGACCAAGCCAGACCAGCAAGTCCAAGGAGGTTATTCTCCCTCTGTACTCAGCACTGGTGAGACTGCTCATTGAATCCTGTGTTCAGTTCCAGGCCCCTCACCACAAGAAGGATGTTGAGGCTCTGGAGCAAGTCCAGAGAAGAGTGACGAGGCTGGTGAAGGGGCTGGAGAATAGGCCCTATGAGGAATAGCTGAGAGAGCTGGGGTTGTTTAGCCTAGAGAAGAGGAGGCTGAGAGAACACCTCATTACTCTCTACAACTACCTGAAAGGAGGTTGTAGAGAGGAGGGAGCTGGCCTTTTCTCCCAAATGACAGGGGACAGGACAAGAAGGAATGGCCTCATGCTCCAACAGGGCAGATTTAGGCTAGAGATTAAGAGGAATTTTTTCACAGAAAGGGTCATTGGGCACTGGAACAGGTTTCCCAGGGAGGTGGTTGATTCACCTTCTCTGGAGGTGTTTAAGGCACAGGTAGACGAGGTCCTGAGGGACATGGTTTAGTGTCTGATAGGAATGGTTTGACTCAGTGACCCGGTGGGCCTCTTCCAACCTAGTGATCGTATGATTCTATGAAAGATCGTCTACCTAATTGTGCCATTTGGAGAAGACCAAAACATCAACTGCCTGCAGAAACTTTAATTTTAACATGACAAAAAAAAATAGCCCTTCACAGAGGTGCCCTGGGAAAAAAAAAAAGGTCATCCTACACTGCTTACAAAGACTTGTAGTGACAGGATGAGGAGGAATGGGTATAAACTGGAGAGTGACAGAATTAGACTGGACGTAAGGAGGAATTTCTTCACTGTGAGAGTGGTGAGGCACTGGCACAGGTTGCCCAGGGAAGCTGTGGCTGCCCCATCTCTCAAGGTGTTCAGGATAAGGTTGGATGGACCCTTGGGCAGCCTGGTCCACTGGGAGGTGTCCCTGCCCATGGCAGGAGGTTGGAACTAGACGATCCCTAAGATCCCTTCGAACGCAAACTATTCCATGATCTTGCTAGTTAAACCAACAAAATATGCCGTGAGCCCATAAACTTCAGATTATAAAAACAGCAGCATAGAAAGGACAGGGAATTTTTTGGGTATTTGAGAAGAGGGAAGTGCAAGGCAATGACAATATATTTCTCAAGTGAAACAGAAAGTTTACTTTTTACTTCCTGGGCCGGGGTGGGGGAGGGTGTGCCCGAATTTGGCAGAATTTCTGCAGCCCGAATTGTCAAGTCACCGAGTAGTTAAAACATAATGCGGCAAACCTCACCTCACGCTTCGGCTACGGCTTAGCCGGACCCGCTGGTCATTAACCAGACCGAACCCCACCTGTAACCGCGACGCATTTCCCACAGCGCGGCTGCCGCTCTACGCAGCATCTCCTCCTAATTCCATATTTGGCCACGGTCCTGCGCCTAACCCAGCAGTTTCAGCCCGAAGCGAGAGTTTCATTTCCTCCCCTCCCCTGCCCGGGACGGGCGGGATGTGTCGCTAGCACCGCGGCGGCCGCAACAGGCTCCGCTCGCGATCTGGGGCGCAGGATGCGCACACGCTGCTGTATCGCGATGTCAACAAGCGCTCACCCCAAGGCTGCAACCATCTCGTTATTTCAAACCACTTCCGTAAACGCGCAGGCAATTCCGAAAGCTCTCTGGATTCAGGAACACCCTAGACGTGCCTGTATTTTTTTTTTTTTTTTTCAAACGCCTTAGATGTGACTGTATTTTTTAACATGTCGTTTTCCTCGCCGGGAGGAGAAACTGTTTAAATTTCCTCTGTACTCAGCACTGGTGAGGTCGCTCCTTGAATACTGTGTCCAGTTCTGGGCCCCTCTGGAGCAAGTCCAGAGAAGAGCAACGAGGCTGGTGAAGGGGCTGGAGAACAGACCCTATGAGGAGCGGCTGAGAGAGCTGGGGTTGTTTAGCCTGGAGAAGAGGAGGCTGAGAGGAGACTTCATTACTCTCTACAACTACCTGAAAGGAGGTTGTAGAGAGGAGGGAGCTGGGCTCTTCTCCCAAGTACCAGGGGACAGGACAAGAGGGAATGGCCTCAAGCTCCGACAGGGGAGATTTAGGCTGGAGATTAGGAAGAGGTTTTTCACAGAAAGGGTCATTGGGCATTGGAATAGGCTGCCCAGGGAGGTAGTTGAGTCACCTTCCCTGGAGGTGTTTAAGGCACGGGTGGATGAGGTCTTGAGGGCCTTGGTTTAGTGTTAGATAGGAATGGTTGGACTAGAAGATCCAATGGATCCCTTCCAACCTGGTTGTTCTGTGATTCTGTGATAAGGAAAACAGCATAAACAGGAGGGTCTGGCTCCTCACTGCCGTTACAGTCACAACTACGTCGGCACTCAGAACGCAGGGAAGGTTTTCCCTCCCTGCAACACGCCTCGACGCTCGAGTTGCTGCGGCTTTAAAGTCTTCGTTTTGTGCCACTGCGAGACCGAGCCGGGCAATAAAAAGAACAACAGCACCGAGGAAAAAAAAAAAAAAGGGGGGGGGGGGGCGGGGGGAAAGAGCGTTTTCACCTTTCTAGTTAAAGACGTGCATCTAGTTAGCCCAAAGAAAACAAGACCCGAGGGAATTTCCAAGCCGTGGGGGATGCCCAACCCCGGGAACCGCCGCGGTACTCACCGCCGGGAAACGGCTCCATTTTCTCCCGAGTCCGCCCTCAGCCGGCAAGAGAGTCCCCGGCGGGGAGGAAGGAGACGAAGGCGCGACCGACCGCTCTCTTCCCCGCTGCTCTTCGGCAGTGGCCGCCCCTGGGCCCAACCTGCCCGCACGGAGCCTCCCACGGGAACGAGCCGCCCCCAGCCCCGCCCGGGCCGCACCGACCCGCCTTCGCCCCCTCCCCCGGCACAGACCCGCCTCTTCCTCCTCCAGCACGATCGCGTCCTGCTGCGTTGGTGGCGGATCGGTTCGCTGTCACCGCTCCTTGAATGCTGTGTTCAGTTCTGGGGCCCTCACCACAAGAAGGACGTTGAGGCTCTGGAGCGAGTCCAGAGAAAAGCAACGAAGCTGGTGAAGGGGCTGGAGAACAGGCCCTATGAGGAACGGCTGAGAGAGCTGGAGGTGTTTAGCCTTGAGGAGGTTGAGGGCAGACCTCATTGCAGGGTTTAGTGTTTGATAGGAATGGTTGGATTGGATGACCCTGGAGGCCAACCTCGTGATTCTGTGATTCTGTAAAATGTGATTGCTAGCCAGTCTCTATCTCATCTTTGAAGATCTGCTTTCTCTGAAGAATACTTCAGATAGCTCAGCTTTTAAACAGTAGAATCACAGAATCACAGAACAACCAGGTTGGAAGGGACCCATCGCATCTTCTAGTCCAACCATTCCTATCTAACACTAAACCAAGTCCCTCAAGACCTCATCCACCCGTGCCTTAAACACCTCCAGGGAAGGTGACTCAACCACCTCCCTGGGCAGCCTATTCCAATGCCCAATGACCCTTTCTGTGAAAAACCTCTTCCTAATCTCCAGCCTAAATCTCCCCTGCCGGAGCTTGAGGCCATTCCCTCTTGTCCTGTCCCCTGGTACTTGGGAGAAGAGCCCAGCTCCCTCCTCTCTACAACTTCCTTTCAGGTAGTTGTAGAGAGTAATGAGGTCTCCTCTCAGCCTCCTCTTCTCCAGGCTAAACAACCCCAGCTCTCTCAGCCGCTCCTCATAGGATCTGTAGAAAGCATGACTCAACCTTCTGGTTTGTTTTTCTGATGAGAGGAACAGTGATGTGACCACTAAACATTAGGAGCGTCAGGTAGACACTTGGGTGCCTTTAATAGAGTGGAACGGCTCCATGCCCATCTGCACATAATAAGTTACACTGTAATAAGGTGTTAATCTTTGTAATTCAGAAGTTGCCAGGACTTCAGTGTTTCGAAGATAATGGGAGTTAATTCATCAGTCTTGCTAAAACATGTTAGAGGTGGCTCAGAATCAAGTGTTGGACTGGTGAACTATTTGGCTAACAACATTAAAAGGAGATGAAAAAATTGACCCAATTATTTGTGTCTAGTATGAGCAGAGATAAGTAATGGAGAAGTTTTCTTTATTTCTTGACTGAAGTGGTTAATATTGCTGATAATTGTGTTAATTTCCTCCTTAGTATAAGGCCCAGCAGCATCTGTAGTAATGTATAGTCATTCAGAGGTGGGTGTGCAATTTCAAATATTTGTATATATTTTATTAGTATTGTCTTATTGGTAGACTTTTTAGTGGTGGTATTTTGTTAAAGCTGTTTCAGTTTTAGTTTCCAACCTGCAAGACTTTCCCTTTCATTTCCCTTTCCCCTCTCCCTGGGGGTGGGGGGAATGAGGGAATTGGGAGCTCAGCTGCTCAGTTTTAGCTGCCAAAATTGGCCAGGCCATGGCTAAACCATGTCATATACGTTCCTCCTTTAATAGGTTGTAGTTAAGTTTAGCTTGTTACCCTGTCCCTCCGTGCGTCTGTTTAAGAAGACTTCAAGACCACTTGTATTTATGGAGGGAAAAACATCTCAAAGGCAATAAAATTTCTACAGGTGAAATGAAAATAAATCTGAGAGGATAGGTGCCATAAATGCCTTGATAAGAAAGAATTTCTAATGTGAATTATACATCAAAGAACCCTTGCATAGTAACAGATATTTGTGCATGTAGAGGAACATAAAACACTTAAGGATGCTAATGCATGATAAGTTTCTATCAAGAATTTGCAATGAGTTAAGATGTGCAAAGAAAATCCTATCACATTTAGCACCATTGCCCTCAAAATTAATTAATTTAATTGTTTAACTGTGTATTTTCTTAGAGTCAAGCAATTTTTTTATTTTCTATGGCCTAGAACAGAATTTTGACAGGATGCCAATTGCACTTCCATTCTCAATAGCCATGTGAAAATAAACAAAAGTAGCATACAAGCCTATAGATGGATTACACTGCTACATCACAGATAAATAAGCTCAGCTGTATCCTAAGAAGGAAGAATCATGACAGTTAGAACATTAGAACATTTTATTGTAGTGTAGACACTTCACCTGTAGATGGTCTTCCTGCTTTGCTGTTTCTAAGTCATAAAAATAAAGAAACTACTGTAAAAACTTCCAGGTCCTGAAATTAATTCAATGTATTATCCTTCTTTCCTTGCAACATTTCTCATATATTTGTATCTCACCTCTAGATTGTAATGACTCATATCTTTTGGGGGGTGGAGGGTGGAGAGTGAGCAGGGAAGTGAGGTAGGTGGATTTTTTTAAGAAAGCATGTACTAGCTAGAAATTATCATGTGCTATTACCACATCTCCCAGGTGGCACAGAAGTAACTTGCCAGCTTTTGTGGTCAGAACACTACAGGGAATGATTCAGAAGTTGCTTTTTCCTTAAGTGAAATTAGAATACAGTTAAGCATGATGATCTTAGGCCGATCTAACAGCTTGCCACCTGCAAAAAGGCAATGTCGTTCTCCCTGTTTGGGTCTTTCTCTTTGCCAACATTTGTTTCATGCTCTCACTACTTACCTTGCAATAACTCTGATGCTCATTATATTCCTCTGTATACCAAATCCAGTCGCAGGCCAGCTACAAGTGGTGTTCCCCAGGGCTCGGTGCTGGGCCCAGCCCTGTTCAATGTCTTCATCAATGACCTGGATGAAGGCATTGAGTGCACCCTTAGCAAGTTTTCAGATGACACTAAGCTGGGTTGGAAGTGTGGATCTGCTGGTGGGTAGGAAGGCTCTGCAAAGGGATCTGGACAGGCTGGACTGCTGGGCTGAGTCCAATGGCATGAGGCTTAACAAGGCCAAATGCCGTGTCCTGCACTTGGGGCACAACAACCCTGTGCAGTGCTACAGACTAGGAGAAGTCTGTCTAGAAAGCTGCATGGAGGAGAAGGACCTGGGGGTGTTGGTTGACAGCCAACTGTAAGCCAGCAGCGTGCCCAAGGTGGCCAGGTGTTATGGTCAGGGCAATCCACGACACATAGAAGTTGTGGGCCAAAAGACCCCAAATACAAAAAGGGGGAATTATGGGAAACCTTGGCTGGTCTGAGGAGTTAGAGTGTATGAACTTAAACATTGGCCTTGAACAGATGCCCGTGTATCCTTGGAGAAGCTGGAAGGTGCCAAGAAGACACAAGTAAAGAAGATTAGGAAACTGCCAGGCCCCAGGTGGAATCACCCAGTTATTAAGTTACAATTAAGAGGGAGTCATCCAATTACGAACTGTTGGTCTTTAGCTAAACCAATCGTGCATGGCTGCACAGCTCAGGAAGAGGTATAAAAAGTCTTGTAAAATCAATAAAGATGGTCTTTTGGCCCACAACTTATACATGTTGTGGATTGCCCTGACCACAACATCTGGTGAGCCCGATGTGATCGCAGCACTTGAACCACTTGGACCAGAGACCTGTGAGGACCTGGACAACGGATCTGCAGAGCCATGAGTATCCAGAGAAGCTGAGTGGTGGAGGAGTGGGGCTCCAGAACTGCAAGCTGAATGGTGAAGGAAGAAAGTTTCCAACGCTGCCAACTGACTGGTGTGGGAGAGAGTCTCCAGAGCTGTTCGCAGAAGAAAGCACCTGGATTGAGGTGAGCTGCTAGGAAATATATGTACTTCCTTAAGTAAGGAGGAGGCAATTATCATTTCCATGTGGAAAACAATCCTGCAAAAATGGGGAGTTAAGTTAGAAGAGTTGGACTTGTGAAAAATGCTCCTATGGAGTAAAGAACAGGGATATGAAGCAACTACCGTAACTTCCTTTAATGTTATTGTCTGGAAGGAGGTGGGCCATAAACTGGTTGACTCTGCTATGCAGCAGGGATAAAGATGCAGGAGCACTTTTACTAATGTGGCATCTTCTTTATGAGACCACGAATGATTTTAAGCTGCAGTGGGACCAGGCTGAGGGCATCACTCCTGCTCCTGATACCGTACAGCATTTTGTGCCTGCCGTGCCGCTCCTTGCAGAGGAACCATTTCCAGGATATAGGCTAGATTCCACAGCATGCCCTAGAATTAATGACCCGCAGAGGAGAGGGGAGCTTTGGGATGATTCTGACAATGGGATGTGCACAAGACACCCTTTAACGGCTGGTGGTAAAACTATTAGAATACCTGTAGAGCTGCCAGACAATCCAGGATCATTGCCATTGGATGCCAATGGTATAGTTCTGGTAGAGCCATCTGCCCTACCACTTTTTCTGTTAGACGAAGGAGGACATCAGCACTACATAAATTTGTCAAGATACTCCCCACTCCCAGAAGAAAGGTCTGATGAATGGGATGATGAGATGTTTAGGGGTAGGGAGAAAGAGAATGAGCAAAGACACAGAGTAGAACAGCAGTCGGAAAAACCTCTTGGGGGTCCCTCTTGCAGAGGAATATCTCAATTAGGGAATTTGCCTCCCACGTGTGCTACTATCCGTGCATACAATTGTGTATCTTTTTGGCAGAAGTTAAAAGCACAGGTTTTATGAGAGGGTGATTGGAAGCTCTTTGAGATGATAGATATCCCATTAGTGGAGCCTGCTGCGGATCCTTCTGCAGCACTGGCATTTCCCGTTGTGAGGGGGGATCTAACAAAGGGGGCAATGGACAAGCACATAACATACTCATGGAAAGCTATTCAAGATTTGCTGAAAACTGTGGGACAATATGGTCCAAATTCTCCAGCAACTATGCAATTACTCAGGCTGTTGTCTATGGAAGAAACAACACCTTTTGATTTTACTATGCTAGTGCAGATAATGTTTCAACCAGTACAGTGCACTGTTTTTAGATCAATATGGGTACAGAAGGCTGAGGCTCAGGCACTTCAGAATTTACAGCTTCCACAAGATGATGTGCGTTTTGGTAATGGCATGGACATTACCAAACAGGGACAGGACAGTTTTCTAACCCGCAGCATCAGACACAGTGCCTTCCACTTGTTTTAGAGCAGGTCAAGGCTGTGGTTCTGGAAGCACTAACATGTACAGCTGAATTAGCTGAACCTAAAGCAAAATACACTACAATTTGGCAGGGGACTACAGAAGCATTTTTACAGTTTGTTGAAAAATTGCAAGCTACAGTGGCTAGGCAAGTGTTTGATGTGAATCTAAGAACTATGCTAGTAACTCAGCTTGCAAAGGACAATGCAAATGATGATTGCCAGAAGATAATTGAAGCGTTGCCAGGGTACCCCACCCTGGACACCATGTAACAGGCTTGTGCCAAGGTGGGATCCACAGGGCATACAGTAACAGCCCTAGCCATGGCCTTGGCTGCTGCAAAAACAAGGGATTTGAGATGTTTTGATTGCAGCCAGGTCAGGCATTTTAAATGAGCATGCCCAAAAAAGAACAAGAGAGACAGCACAGCTGAAGCAGCAGGGGCAGCAGGGATCACGTGTCTTATGTGTGAGAAAAGCAACCACTTTGCAACACAGTATTGGTTCAGAGGTTATCTAAATAACCAGCCCTCACTGCAGGGAAACAGCAAGAAGAGTGCGAGGAGGCATGTGTAGACAAAATGCCAGCAGCATCAGCAAACAATCCATCCCACAGCCATCCTCAAACACAGGCCTATGCGACCGGCTGTCAGGGAAAACCAAGGGATCAGCCAGCATGGATGTATCCGCCACTGACACAATAATTCTAACAACACAAGGGGTGCATAAGGTTCCCTTGGATACTTGGAAATGGAAATGGACTAAGTGCATTACTAATTGGACGATTAAGTGCTACTATACAAAGACTTATGGTACCTGTGGGAGTTATTGATGCTGACTACGAGGGACAAATTTATGCTATGGTTTCCACATCCACTCCACCTGTTACAGTGGAAAAAGGCACTTGTATTGCTCAACTTGTACCTTTTATGAGTTGTGTACTTACGACTGAACAGGTCACCCGAGGCACTGGAGTGTTTAGATCCACCAGACAACCACAAGTGCTTTGGATGCAAATGCTGTCTGACAGTCAACCACAATGGTGATGTGTGGATCAGGCATTTCCAAAATCATTGAAGGTAAATGGACTGTTAGATACAGGTGCAGATGTCACTGTTATTTCTCAATGAGATTGGCCTTCCTCTTGGCTTGTGATCTCTACCACTCAAGGTGTCATGGGCCTGGGGTGAGTCACCAACGGTTTCATGGCAGCGAAACCAGTACTTGTCATCAACACGGAAGGACAAAAGGCTACTGTTCAACCTTATATGACTGTGGCCCCTTTGAACTTATGGGGAAGAGACTGTTTGTCACAATGCGGGGGTCAGATAACCACGGATTTTCATTGGGGGTCACTGTGTTGCAGGCTTTGAAATGGTTAACAGAGAAGCCGGTTTGGGTGGAACAGTGGCCCCTCAATTGTGAAAATCTTATAGCCCTTCAGACTTTGGTAGCAGAACAACTAGCTGCAGGTCATATTGAACCATCCATAGCCTGTGGAATACCCCAGTGTTTATGATTAAGAAAAAGTCAGGAAAATGGCGATTATTATATGATTTATGTCGGATCAATGAGGTAATGGCAACAACGGGAACTCTGCAACCAGGACTGCCCTCACCTACAATGATCCCCATGCAGTGGGAAATTGTTGTGATAGACTTAAAAGATTGTTTCCTTACCATTCCATTAGATGTAAATGATATGGAAAAGTTTGTTTTTACAGTTCTATCAATCAACCATGCTGAACCATCACAGAGGATATGCAGGAGCCACATATGGTTTGCTACTTTGAATCCCTACATAGCACAACTACTATTTCCCCCTGTGTTAAGGTTAAGGTGAAAGACCTGCAAAATGGACAATGGTCACCTCCGTGTGATTTATTTACCTGGGGAACAGGGTATGTTTGTGTTTCCACAGATAGTGGCCCTCAGTGGGTTCCTGCTTGCTGCGTTCGGCTGTGTTGTGGATGGTCTATGCAAGTGAAGAACGAATGATCCCACAACCGAAGCAGATACACCTCCTCTATTATGTCACACTCTTTTCCTGTTCTGGTTGGTTTTGCTTGTAGGGATCTTTCTAGTTTGTGGGGATAGAACATGGGGGGTGGAATTCTTTTGAAACTTAAGGATGGGCCATGTAGCTTTGGGGGGCTTATGTCACCAACATCCAACCTTATTACAAAAAATTATAGCAGCCTCAGTATTGGCACCTGGGTATGCTATGGTGGCCACCTTAAAAAGCTAATGAACTTGGAATATTGGCTAGGTAAGCAAACCAATGCTACATTGATTTCACCGAGTGGTTTGTTAACTGATGTTGACAGTGTTAGGTATGCTGTATCACAAAACAGAACTGTAATAGATTCTTGTTATTAGTTTAAGGACATGAATTTGAAGGCTTTGAGGAAATGTGTTGTATGGGATAAGGAGTGGATGGGTTGAATTAGTTGAATGGCTTGGTTAAAGGATGGGGACTGTAAAGGGAGTTGTTATCTTTGGTAAGATCTAGAATGTTGATTTTGTTTGTTGTTGTGTTTGTGTTGCCATGTCTTGTGTCTGTGTTGCAAGGGCCCTGCAGCAGAAGGCATGGGTGATTTTTGTAGCACAAATACAAAAAGGGGGGAATCTCAAGGCAACAAGAAAGCAGGAAGTATTGCCAACATTTTGAGCTCTGCTTTAAGTATTTATCCAGCAGATAGAGTTCTTTCCACTGACCTGTGGTGAATTTTCTGGCATTTTATTTTACTGATAGTTGATCCACCACATGCTGGCAGGGTTCCTCTAGAAACAATTTTTTTGAGAAAGGCAGGTAACAAATAACCTGCTAACACTACAATGAAGAGACACATTATTCTTTTTAGTCAAACGCTATCATTGCCCTGCTATATTTTTAAATAAAAAGTGAAAAAAAATCCCAGAGGTTAATGTAACCCCTCATATTTTCTCTAATTTAAGGAATACTTAATGCTTTCAGCCCCCTTATATTCCTGTTATCCATTCCAATTAAAAGGTTGGACTTGTGTGCTTAAAAGAGCTTCTGTGCTGCTGCTTGATGTTAGTTGTGTTTGTACGGTGAGAAACTTGTTATACAACTCTTACTGGTGTTAAAATTAGAGTTTACATCCTGTCCATTGGAAAGAGTCTGCCTATGCCTTTGTTCCACAACCATATTCTGATAAGAAACACTGATTTCATGTGATTCCTGCTATTACAGCAGCAATATAATTGCAAGATTTCTGCAAAGAATGTCAATGGGGTTTGAGTCAGGAAACAGTGTGGTAAACAGTCATGGATAAGATATATGTTCACACACACAGCTCTGTGAACTTTGCAGCTACAGGCAACTGTAATAGATAGTTTTGGATGGTGTACAAAAATGTTGGTTTGATAGTTGGCATGCCACTTGATCAGGATAACTTTGGACTAGTAGGTGATATAGATGTGAACAGAGAGTCCAAACAGCTAAAAAGCTGCATGGCTACCAATGGGATATCACTCTGACACAGCAGACATTGGTATGGATTGGAAATTCATCATCCTCACACCTCTGGCTCCAAAGGGAATAATTAACAGTTATTAAAGCACTGACAAGGTATAAAAAACCGTTTGTGAAAATAAGACCTAGTACTAAATAACGAAATACAATCTGGAACCACTTTCCAGTGTTGACAAGCCCTTGCACTAAAACTGAAGTCATTCTGTAGTTCAGCTTTCCTGAAGGGATTTATCCAAAGATCTCTCATGCTTCTATAAAATGGCTGGTGTGGCCTTTAATGTCTTGGCACCTTTGACTGCAGTAGTTCCTTCAAGACTGAGTCATATAGTAAAACAAGACACTGTCACAGGACTCAGAGAAAGAAAATATAACTTATTCGAAAAGCAAATAACATAAAATGGCAGTACCATGACCCTAATCAGTTCTATTTTTACTCCTTTATTGCAATATTACATGCGCCAATTCTATGAAAACTTTTTAGATAGTCCCCATTTTTGAAGATTCTCTGTGTACTATGTATTGTGTTAATGGACCATGCTGCTAATATGAATGGGTAAACTGGCATAGCTGTATTGGATTTCAGTAGTTATACAATAAGTTACAAAAGCTAAGGATTCTAGACTGAAGACTAGTTTTCCCATAGGATGGTATGGAGAAATAAAAAGATGAACCCGTGAAATGAAACCCTTGAAATGAAACCTGCAGCTATCTGGCTATCCCGGAAGGCTGGTGCAACTTAAATAACATTAAGTTGCCTGTAGAATGTAACCTATGCAGAAGACCAACACCTACAGCTTCCTCAGACTTTAGTGGGAGAGATGCAATACCATCTGTGAGATTCATGTGACCATCTGTGAGAATCATGTGACCATCTGATGTAATTTTCATGTTGTTAGGATTTTAGAGATTTGACAATGCTTTACAAATTTGTATTTGTGTTTATATTTTTTCCTTTGAAGGGTCATGGCATAGGATAAAGAGCTGCAGATCACTTTCACCAGGTGGGAACTCAGACCACGGGAGACAATTCACTAAGCTGTTAAAGGTTTGGGCATCTTATTTGTACTATCCATCTCCAGCATTTTTAACTCTCACAGGCTGAAGGAACAAGAAGCATACAATATTACAGGGGAATATCTGTCTGAAAGCAAATTATATTTTTCACTAAAAAACAATATAGCAATTTTTTTCTTCTATTATTTATTTTATTCTAGTAAAAACCCTCTCTCCTTAGGAGTTAGTCAGTAGGATTCCCTGGGAATTGTTCCTTGGGGAAAATGGAGCAGAACAGATGCTTTACATAGAGCACAAGAGCGCTCAGTCCCCAGATGTAGGAAATGAGGCAGGGAAGGAAGAAGCCCAGCATGGCTGAGTCCAGACTTGCTTCTCAAACTGGAGAGCAAAAGGGAACTGCACAGGCAGTGCAAACAAGGATGGGGAAACTGGGAAGAGTGTAGGGACACTGCCTGATTGTGTAGGGATGGGTCAAGAAGGCCAAGGTACAACTGGAGCTGAACTCAGTAAGGGAAGCAAAGACCAACAAGAAGGGCTTCTATAGGTATGTCAGTCAGAAAAGGAAGGTTATAGAAAGCATAACCTGATGAATGAATGTGGTGACCTCATATCAACTGGCAAGGAGAAGACTGAGGTATTCAACAACTAATTTTGCCTCAGACTTCACAGGCAATCTCACCCCTCCTGGGCCAATGGACAACAAGACAAAGGCCAGGGTGGTAGAGCTCCTCCACTGTAAGGAAAGGTCAGGTCTGTGACCACCTGAGGAACCTCAACATATGTAAGTCTATGGGACCTGATGATATGAATCCCAGAGTCCCAAGGGACTGCCTTGTTTTCTGTACTCCTTCTGAAGCCTAGCTGTGGTTAGGTCCAGTCTTAGTCTTAGACTTGACAATGGTTTATACCAAATGAAATTATCTATACTATGTTTATAAGATCAAGTAGTTATATGGACATTGTTATGAATTCAGTCACTTGCCTTGGGCAAGGAAATCTCAGGTAAAGAATCACAAACCTCAGACGTCTCAGAAGGAGAGTCCAGCAGAAGCTTAGGGGAAGCTCAAATTTGGCTCAGCTTGATGGTAATGTTTATAGAGTGAAGTAGTTGGCTGCTAGCCAATAGAATAGACAAGACAGATGTCTTTGCTTTAATTCTGGTATCTTGTTCTGTACTTTAGTTATCTTACATTTCTGGATTTTGAAACTGCCTTGTGAAATAATTTTCTGAGGCATTTTCACTCCCTTCTGCATGAACTGAGAGCTTTCCAGCTTGCAAGTTCATTGCAGGACATGAAACCTATTCCTTCTTTGTCAACCTGAACCAAAGTAAGGATAGAGGCCAAGTGTATCTCACAATCACAATATCAATGCTTAACTTACATATTTACTGTAATTTTGCTTAATGCATTTTAATGTACTTGATATTTCTCTCTCTCATATTGATTTAGAGGTAAAGTATCATACAACTTCATGTTTGCATTCCTAAAGTAGCTTGGATTGATGTGACTTTCTATGATTTTGTAGATTTTTTCCATACAAATAATACAGGTTTTATAAAAAGTTAAGAAAATATTCAGAATTTTAAATGTGTAACGTAAACACTTGAAATATATCTAGCCAGATCACCTTTTCACTCAATCTTAATTCTCTTACGAATTTATATTCAACTAGTAATACAAAAGACAGTGTAGTTTTCATTTTCAGTTCAACCTGTCACCTGAATCTACATACATGTGTTTTCTGAAGTGGCTGAAAATCTGTCCACTATTGAAGTTGGAGATGTTTTCATTAGCTACTTGTAACTCTGCCTTTCTGGCAATCTCTCCTTCCTGGGCAAGCTAACAGTCAGCCAGCTATGGCACTCACTGCTGAGTGCTCACATTAAAACTCAAGCTAAAGCTTTTTAGTACATTACATCACAGAGGCAAGGAACAGTATCCTGGTCCATAAATAAAGTGGAGGACAGAAGTAAACATGTCAGGAGTTTTGGTCCCTCAACAAGGAGCAGAACTCTGTTTGGTACTACTTGAATGTACCAACTGGCAGAATCAGGGAGTAAGAAAAATCAGTAAAGGCATTTGGATTCCTGTACTGCAAGGCCAAGCGTAGGAACTGCAAATCAGTATTACTTCATGACATGATTACAGTTGACCAAGAGCAGTTGGGTCAAAGTGAGGCTATTCCTAAAGACATTCTGATAATAAATATTAATAGTTCATTTTACTGCAACCACTCTGGCAAAGTTCTGTTTACCCTCTAGCAGAAGAACAGGTTCTTCACTGGAATAAGAATACCTGTGTTGGTAAACAAGTCTACCATGAGCACCACCACACACCTCTGAGATGCTGGCAAGCCTATAATAAATACATTGCAATAACTTTGCATGGCCACGGAGGAGTTAATGTGTCCTGTAGCCTCAGCATCTTTCACTTGGCCTGTGCACAGAGATTGCAAGCCCAAATATAGCTCATGACATCAACATGCATGCCAGGCTGCCAGTAGCTTTGCGTAACTTGATGCAAAGTCTTCCAACAGTCACCATGTACTGCTGTCTGCTCAAAGGACCTGTGTGCACAGCAAGCTAGCATGTTCCCACAGTATATCATGCAGATCCTGTACATGGAGAGAAATTCCACTTGAGTCTATCAAATACTGCATGAATTAAGCATTTCCAACATCTGAACGGATGTGAAATCTACTCATTATCTATATTACTCTTCTTATTCTGTCTTACTAAAACTAATATTTCTTATGAAGCCATTTGTTGTCAGGCATTTATTATCACGAACCAGAAAGCCATCAGGATCTCACTTTCTCTCATCTTGCCCTCACAGTACCCCCTGCTAGTGCAGAACACCAGCTACAGCTGCAGCAGCTTCCTCTGAGCTAGTCTTATGTGGAAATAAAGTTGAATACGGGGAGGAATGGGAGCCCTAAGGTTTTCTGAATAGCTCCCCCAATAGGCTGAGTACAAGGCAGCTTTTCTTTAAAGGCAGTCAGTGGAAATGCAATATGTACAGGTGCAGCACACTCTTCATCAGAAAGGATTGCAGCAAGGACATCTTGCCCATAAAGCTGGGGATGGGATTTTTGAAGATGGATGTAGCCAGCCCCCACTGTTGGCAAAGAGCATGGAGCCCAAGGACAACCTTACAATCACTTTCCAAGAAGACTAACTACAGCTGCTGCTTTGACAATCTTGCTCTCCAGCTGACCTCTACTCATTATTCTATAGTATCATTACAGTATCATTGTAATACTAAAACCCACCTCCACACCAAAGGCTACCCGCCTCCTCCCTGCCTATGAAGCAAACCACTTCTGTAACTATTCTCATGAGGCACGCACAGTTATTTTTTGGCACATTAGGCATAAATTTTATCTCATGACAAATCCTCACGTTCTGATCAGATACCTGGTTAGTCTGTTCTCACCAACACTTTATCAATACACTATAAAATAAACATTAATGAATCCTTTTATAGATAAAATACACCATGAGAAATAGCTTTGTAAAATGTAATGCAGAAGGGTTTGTAAAATAAGTGACATCTCATTTTGTGTGAGTTTGAGAGACTTAGAGAATAAACAAAAAAAAATTTCAGATATTTTGGGGTGTCTAAAAATGAAATTAAATTAAAACATTAAATGAAAGCTATTTTCCATGGAAGAAGGATAACTTGCCAAGGATATGTGATTTATGTCTCATCAGGCTAGTACTGCACATATCATCATTTTTAATATTTATGAACCCATTTGCAGGCTAGCTCCATATTTGACTTGCCCATTAAGTCAGACCATTGGAAAGAAGCATTTCATCTGAATAAAGCCTGCCTCTGTTCTCAGGGGTTGCTGCTCAAACTCTGTTTGAGTTTTATTACACTGTAGTTTTGTTTCCTTAATTGAAAAGAGGACAGGACTAATCTCATTCTAAATCCTATCTGTTTTAATTTCAATTACTGTCCTCTTGGAAATTATGTTCCAGAAGCAGTCTTTCATTTATTTCTTTTCTTTTTTTTCTTTAAAAATAAAATCTGGACTCAATGTTCTCATTGACTGAGGAAAAGATGAAATACTGCATAAAAAGCAAACCAAGTTATCAAAACTATATGTTGGAATTAAGAAACATTTTTACAACTTACATTTAGGTCAAACAGTGCATAACTCTTCAAGAGAATCCTTTCCCCTTCTAGATTTTACAGAACAAAATGAAAAATAAAAGCTTGCCTAACGAAGACTAGCTTTTACTATCCTTGAAAAAGATTCAATATGTCAGAAATTGTCATTTCTTGCTCAGTAGTCAGGCTATATTAAGAAACAAAAAAGAGGTGTGTCAGATAAATATAAAGATAGAATTAAATAAGAATTCATATCAAACATTTCCTACTTTGTTAATTCATTATAATCTTTGCTGCTACATAGAGCTTAGTAGATTTTTCTCTGTTCAGCACAGATGGAAACACTTCACGTCTATTCAAATAGATTTCCAGTCAACAGCTATTTTGCCTCCAACAGAGCACACAGTTCCAACAATCATAGAATCATAGAATAAAAATAAAGGAAAATAATAACTATTTTAAGGGAGTAATAAAATATATAAAAATATACTTAATCAATTCAGACTCCTGGGATGACAATACACATCACCATTGATGCTGCAGGGCAGGCACTGAGGAAGTTCTAGACTGGACTCAGCTTCAGGCAGGAGATGGACTTAAGAAGTGCAAGAATATATGGATGCATTCAGAGACAGGTAGACAAGGTCCTCCTTGATCATCAGCCATTGAAGAAAAGGGCGTGACCCTCACAATCTCTAAGCTTTTGTACTCAGTATGATACATATGGCATAGAATGTGCATGGATTACTTTGTTTTTCAGGTTTGGGTCATCTGTACAGTCCAGTTCTCCCAGCAGATGCAACTGCAGTTGCCACCAGCTCTGGGATGGCCTTAATTTTCATAGAAATAGGTGTGAGCTGCGTCTCTGCACACCAATGGCCCACTTTACCTTGATGACAGCAATCAGACTTATCACTTCTAGAGAGAGCCACTGTCTGAAAACTGTGTTGGTACGCTTCAGGAGCTGATATTTTGAAAGTCTTAGCTGAAAACCAGAGAATATGTTCTGGTTTAGCCCAGAAAAGTACCAATTCATGATTCTGTCCCATTTGATACACCATAGAACTCAATTACATTTCCCATTGAATGGAGCACAATAAAAAGTGGTAAGATAGCAACAGATGTGTCAAGGACCAAAATAGACATGCATCGCTACAGAACAAGGTAGGACATTTAGCATATTTGCCATCCCTGTTGATAGGTAACAGACATAGATCAGTGCTAGATGATCAAATTCATCTGTCACATATACATAAAAGCCATGGGAAAAAAAAATAAAATCACAGAAGCAACAAGTCTCAATCTTCCAGTCCCAGTAGAGTTCTGCTTCTATAGCATTCACCTGAAATCAGCAAAAGTCTGTGAATGCAAGCCTACCATCCCAGTACAGCACTGCACTCAATCCAGCCAAGATTTTTGGTGAACAGACTAAACCTTCCGTGTGTATAGAAAACTTTTCACACAGTGAGTCACAGAATCAGAAGAAACTTCCAAAGATTGGGTTAAGCTTTTCTAAAAATGAAGGAAGTAAACCCCACTATTTTAGGTGACAATAGCTCCATTTCACAGAAAAATATTAATGTTTTTTTCACAGTGTTTTCTCAGAAATGGAGTTTGTGTGTGCAATAAGTCAGTCTCATACACTGAGATGAGATATTGCTTATTGCCTGTATGCAGAGATGGATACTAGGTAGTAAATGCAGAAACACAACACCCCCAAACATCCCCACACACTCAATTTATACATAATTTTGTCAGTAACTAATTTACAAAGAACAACCTGTGACTTCTGATTGGTTGGTTAGTTATTTATATACAGTTACATCATTCCTTAAAAAAAAATTATACATGCCCCATGAGTAGGGTTCTTCCCCTGGACTGGGCCCCCTTAGCCTATGAATGTGATTTTTAGCATTATAATGGTATTAAAATGTGGATAATTTACTCTCAGGCACATCAGTAATCACTTAATTTGTTGGGTTGCAAAATGTTCCTTCTTCAGGCTGACCTGTTCTGAACCACCAAACACCTATAACACGCTCCAGGAGATTTCATCCTGCTAAAGGTGCAACCTTTTGTCTAAGCAACCCCTTGTAATTTCAGTTTCTGGTAATCTCCATATACTCACAAGATTTTAGACAAGAGAAGCCTTAAGCAAGCAAAGCATATAGCAGAAACACATCAACTTGAAGTAAAATCAACTTTCATTTTAAAATTTCCTACATATTCAAAACACTAGGAAAACAGTGATTAAAATATTTTTTCATGTCATTCTTTGAATAGTGATAAACCTCATTTGAGTCTTGTCAGGGCAACAAGATTGCACAGATAAGCAGAATTTCAGCATAGGATCAGTCACTCAGTAAGACTCAGTCTTTCAAGTAGGGCAGTGTACAAATTCATGAACAAGATAAGCATTCCAGTGGGAGGTGTCCCTGTCTATGGCCGGGGGGTTGGAACTAGATGATCTTTAAGGTCCCTTCCTACCCAAACTATTCTAGTTTGGATTCTAGGATTCAGGTAACCATAAGAATGGAGTAGGAGGAAACAATTGAAACATGTTTACATTTTGCTACTATAGTTAAGGTCTTTCCATAGGTTGTCAGCAATGGAAAACCAAAGCCAGCAATTCAAGCCTCATGTGAAGCAGATTCTCAAACTTTTATGTGGGTATACATACATGCTAGAGTATGTGGGTTTCTCATGCTTCTTCCTTTCCAGCAGTGAAAAACTTCCCATATATCTTACGGGAAATTGTTTTCCTTCCAAATTCCATGTTCTAAAAATCAAATGTCAAGGTAGAGTAAAAGAAGCATAAGCAAACGTAAGAAAAAAACACTTCATTTACTTTATATTCACACTATTGCCTGTTTACTTGCTGAAAAATTTATTTGCCTTCTGGAAACAGGGAAAATATTGAAGCCACAAGCAAGCTCCAGAAGACCATAATGAAGCATTCTTTTGGAAATAGGGGCCTCATTGTTCTATGTATGCTTGTCAACCACTGGCTTAAAATACTACAGAATGTATTGCTGTTGTTGTCCAAAATGTTCTCTATATTGTTTTCCTTTTCCTCCTGCCAGCTGGATCCAGTTCAGCCTTACCAACTAAGAAGTTCACGTTCCATACAGGGCTGCAATCCTCTGCCATACTGGGGTATAGGGTTGCTCTCAGCCATGATAACAGGAAATCTTGTCTAAAAAGGCAACTATGGAAGGAGGAAAATACGTCAAAAGTTTCAACATGCTATTGGAACTCTGGACTGCAGTGACAGTGTTCTGCTGAGCAGGAAAGAGATATTGAGGCTGCCTTCATTACCATTAACCTAGATTTGTGCTTCTCAATATTGTTTTCCTTTTCCTCCTGCCAGACTGTAATTCTAGAGCTGGACCCAGTGCAACTTCACCAGCTCAAAACCTCCCTTCTCATGTACAGGACTGTAACTGTGGCCTGAAGAAGGTCACCTGTAGAGATGCTGTTCCTGGATGCGTGACTGCATTTCAGTAAAGAATAATGCACTTCCATGAAATAGCCCTTTAATGTGCAGCTGGATGTAGACACATCCTTCCAACATTGCCTTCTTCTTCTTTCCTAATTGTAGGTAAGTCTCAAATGGAAAAGTAGGCAGAGAGAAATTCTGCTCAGGAGGGAATATGTGCAGCAGTATTTTTGCTGTTCTAAGATTTCCTAACTTTAAGAGACAGAGATTTACAATGATGGAAGTTGTTCTGGTTGGTTGGGTGGGGTTTGTTTGCTTTCTTGTTTAAAGATGGCTTCCCTGTGCAACTGTATCAGATAGAAAAATATATTTTGTCAGTGTCTGTCTGTACATGAAGTCCAAATGTGGAAGAAAACACTCAGCAGGAGGGGCTCAACACAAAACTGTGGACCTCGATACTTGAACTTTGGCTCCTTCTGTGTCTCTTGAGTAGTTGTTGAGTTGTGCTTGTCCTTTTCATTTTGTTTTTTCATTAGCTGCACTTACTCCTGACTCAGCTTTGTCCAAAGGAGAGTGGAATCATACTTTGGGTTATTTTAAAACTGTTGAAACTGAACTGAAATCAATTGCCATCTCAGCAGCAGGACAGACATTTCATGCCATCAGACATACTTCAAACAGGATTGTGGCATTGTTAGATGCAGCTCTTGTTACGTTCTTTTCCTCAACATTCTGCAGAGCCCAAGGCCTTCCTGAAAACACACGTTATGACATAATTGTGCGATCAAGCAAGCAGCGGAGCCGCGGGAAGCTCTTGTGCGCATCCTGCCCTGGGGTTTGCATTTCTTCAGTTTGCAGCCGAGTGCCACCCAGCGGCTGAGGAAGGGGCTGGTTCACGTGCAAACAATTTTTTCTGCTTTTAAAGAAACGATGCAATAACCAAACCTCAAAAAATAGTGGAACGGACTGCTGCGAACTGAACGAAAAAGAGAGAGAAAAAAAAAAAAGGGAAAGATACCAGACCCTGATATTAGTTGTGGACTGGACCTTCATGTGAGGGGCGGGACCTTAGATTGCAAGGATATAATTGCCCAGTGATTTTGGTGTTCAAGGTCCCTCTGGAAACATGCAGCCTGAGATATAACCTAGCAATGCATTACTGATAAATCAGCCTATAGTACTTTATGTTGGAGGCTCTGCCTCAGGATACGCTTATTTAACAATAAAGTAACAGGAGAATAGCAGTTAAATGTGACAAAGGAAGAGGACAAGGCTGAGGTATTTAATACCTTCTTTGCCTCAATCATAGAATCATAGAGGGTGTTTGGTTGGAAGGGACCATGAAGGTTATCTAGTCCAACCCCCCTGCAGTGAGCAGGGTCTTTAATAGTAAGGGAAGTTGTTCCCTCTGTATAGATACACAGGAGATAAAGGAGCAGAACAAACCTCCCATGGTCCAAGAGCAGGTGGTTAGAGACTTGCTTGCCCACCTACACATACACAAGTCCACTGGGCCAGATGAGATCTATCCAAGAGTATTGAAGGAGCTGGCAGATGTGCTGGCCAAATCCCTTACCATCATCTTCCAGAAGTTCTGGCTGACTGGGGAAGTTCCACTGGACTGGAGGCTGGCTGATGTTGTGCCAGTCTACAAGAAGGGGGGATCCAGGGAACTACAAGCCTGTCAATCTGACCTCAGTGCCAGGGAAAATCATGGAACAGGTGATCTTGAGTGCTATCATGAAGCACATGCAAGAGAACCAATTGATCAGGCCCAGTCAACACGGGTTCACGAAAGGCAGCTCTTGCCAAACTAACCTGATCGCCTTTTATGACAAAGTCATTCGGCTGCTGGATGAGGGAAAGGCTGTGGATGTGGCCTTTCTGGACTTCAGTAAAGCCTTTGACACAGTTTCTCACAGCATTCTGCTACGGAAACTGTCAGCCTCTGTCCTGGACAGGCGCACACTCTCCTGGGTGGAAAACTGGTTAGATGGTTGGCCCCAGAGAGTAGTGGGAAATGGAGTTTAATCCAGCTGGAGGTCAGTGACAAGTGGGGTTCCCCAGGGCTCAGTGCTGCGTCCAGCCCTGTTCAATGTCTTCATCAACGACCTGAAACTTAGCAAGTTTGCAGATGACACTAAACTGGCTGGAAGTGTTGATCTACTGGAGGGTAGAGAGGCTCTGCAAAGGGATCTGAACAGGCTGGACCACTGGGCTGAGACCAATGCTGGGTCCTGCACTTGGGGCACAACAACCCTATACAGAGCTACAGAATGGGGGAGGTCTGTCTAGAAAGCTGCCTGGAGGAGAAGGACCTGGGGGTGTTGGTTGACAGCCAACTAAACATGAGCCAGCAGTGTGCCCAGGTGGCCAAGAAGGACAATGGCAAATTGGCTTGTATGAGAAACGGTGTGACCAGCAGGTCCAAGGAGGTAATTCTCCCTCTGTACTCAGCACTGGTGGGACCGCTTCTTGAATCCTGTGTTCAGTTCCAGGCCCCTCACCGCAAGAAGGATGTTGAGGCTCTGGAGCGAGTCCAGAGAAGAGCAACAAAGCTGGTGAAGGGGCTGGAGAACAGGCCGTATGAGGAACGGCTGAGAGAGCTGGGGTTGTTTAGCCTGGAGAAGACTGAGGGGAGACCTCATTGCTCTCTACAACTACCTGAAAGGAGATTGTAAAGAGGAGGGAGCTGACCTCTTCTTCTAAGTGACAGGTGACCGCAGCCTCCCCTGGTGGAGCCTCCCTCAAGCTCCACCAGGGGAGGTTCAGGCTAGACGTTAGGAAAAAAAATTTCACGGAAAGGGTCATTGGGCTCTGGCAGAGGCTGCCCAGGGAGGTGGTTGAGTCACCTTCCCTGGAGGTGTTTAAGGCACGGGTGGATGAGGTGCTGAGGGGCATGGTTTAGTGTTTGATAGGAATGGTTGGACTCAGTGATCCAGTGGGTCCTCTCCAACCTAGTGATTCTGTGATTCTGTGAAGGAGAGGGGAAGATCAGGGAATGAGGGGGGAAAGATCTGGGAGTGGGGGGACAAGAGCCGGGAGAAGGGGGCAAGAGGAGGAAGGAGAGGAAAGAAGAGCGCGAACGGGGAGGCGCAGGCTGCCCAGGCTGCTACCGGTGACACTCACACGCGCCCCGCACGTCACGGGGCTCACAACGCCAGCGCAATGGCGCCCAGGGCCCACCCCGCCCCGCCCCACAATCCCCGCCCCCTCACAGGCCTTGCCCAGCCCCATCACGACCTCCAAAGCCACGCCCCGAATCCCCACGGCCACGCCCCCTGCTAGGCCCCAGCCCCGTCCCAGAGGCGGTGGGCGGGTGGCAGCGGCGGGGTTTGTGTGCGGGCCGGGCCGGGCTGCGGGAGCCCCGGCGGGTGCGTGGCTCGGCCGGGGAACTTTCCGCCCCTCGGGGAAGCCGAGAGCCTTAAAGCGAGGCCCGCCGGGTGGTGGGGTGGGTAACGGGGAGCGGGGGTGGGGGGAAGAGCGGCGCGCGCGCGCGCGGTGCGGGCGGCCCCGCTGCTCCATGCGGGGGCGGCGGGGTCCGCGTCCGGGTCGACGATGGCCAAATGGCTGAACAAATACTTCAGCCTGGGCGGTAACAAGAGCAAGAGCCCCCCGCAGCCCCCGCGGGCCGACTACCGGGAGAAGGGGCCGCCGCTGCCCCGCCCGCAGCGCCGCGCCTCGCCCTGCCCGCGCCGCCGCCCCTGCGACGACACGGCCGAGCTGCTCCGCGCCTACCGCGCGCAGAAGGACCGCGACTTCGAGGACCCGTACGGCGAGCCGGGCTCGTCCCTGCGCAAGCTGCGAGCCGTCTGCCTCCCCGACCGCCCCGACGACGCCGGCGAGGCGCCCCGCAAGGGCTTCTCCTCGGCGTCCTGCGGCGCCGCGCCCCGCGGCCCCGCCGGCTCCCCGCTCCTCGTGCGCAGCCACAGCGAGCGCCGCCCCGCCACGCCGCCCGCCGCCCGACACGCGTCCCCCAGGCACCGGCTCATCAAGGTGGAGGCCGGCGGCGCCGCGGGGAAGAAGCTCGGCAAGGGCTCGAAGCAGCGGGCCGCTTCCGTCTCCGCCGACGCCAAGGACAAAGTAAGTGTCGCAAAGTCTGTGCTCCTGCCCCGCGTCAGGGGTGGCAGGGAGGGACCTGGGGTGGGCGAGCTGGCTCCTGGCTAGTTGCGTCTGGAGTAGGTTCACAGAGTCGTAGAGTAGTTTGGGTCGGAAGGGACCTTAAAGAGCGTCCACTTTCACCCCTGCTGACAGGGACACCTTCCGCTGGATCAAGGCTGCCCCAGTCCCCATCCAACCTGGCCTTGAACACCCCCAGGGATGGGGCAGCCACAGTTTCCCTGGGCAACCCGTGCCAGGGCCTCACCACCCTCATCGTGAAGAAATTTCTCCTTATGCCTAGTCTAAATTTGCCCCTCTCCAATTTCTACCTATTGCCCATCATCCTATCACCGTAAGCCTTTCTAAACAGTCCCTCCCTGGCTTTCTTGCACCTCTTCAGATACTGGAGGTAGTAACTAAGCAGCCACCGTGGATGTCCTGACTTTTTTAAATATCTCAGCAGGCAGGGCATGTGCAAGGCTGGCGGATGAAGTGGTGGTTCCCTGTATTCTGGGATTTCAAACTCACTTCCCTTCTGGTGAGGCAGGTTTTCAGGTGTGTCTAGCCCTGTTCTTCAGGGCACTGCCAGCAGCCTTATGGCTAGTACCAAGGCTCTTGGGTTGTCATGCTCCTGCAGAAGGGGATGTGAGTCTTTGGAAAGGGTGCTTGGAGAGCCCCAGAGTCACTCGAGATGTGCTGTGCTTGTGACCCATGATTGTGATCTCAGCCCCCTTGTAATAATTTTTTTTAAAAAACTACATCTGATGCCCTCCTGAATCACATTGCCTGTTTTTAGGAGACACTGTTGTGTATCCTAGTTCAGTGTCAAAGGTGAAGTAGTTCAAAGTTCTGTATTTCAACAGCATTACAGCTTTCATGATAACTCGGTTTTTCTAACTGGTGCATACCTGAAGCAGACTCTTCTCCTACTGGCACAGTCACAAATGTTCTCCTGCATTTTACTGCTCATTCTCCCCAAATATCACAAAATATTGTAGATGCTGCAGTAGGAAATACTGTGCTCAGGAACTTGGATTGAAGCAAGGAAGCTTTGTAGAGGGAAGTAGCGTTAATTATTTTGCAAACACAGCACATATCTCGCACTTGGCCCTGTGAGTATAGTTTATTTTTTTCACATATTGGAAATTAATGTCAATTTACAAAATGAAGAAATATTTACAATTTCAGTGTAGTAGTCACATCAGAGGAATTCTAAGTATGTGCTGAATGTTATCAGTTTAAATTATCTGTGTGTACATGTTTAAATGTGTAACATGATTGCATTGAACAGTGACACATATCCATGACAACTTGATAGATTATATCCTGTTCAGGTGAAATTCCAAATAGATTAGCTTGTGATGGTGATGATATAAAATGAAAAGTTTAGAATTTATTACATCGTCTGTCATTTTAGGTGTAGTTCCTGACTGGAAGCAACTTCTTTTGTGGAAGTATATTACAGTCTTAGTATATTCAGTCTTCTTTCAATTGCCTGTGTTGATACTATCTATCTGCTCTTAGGCAAATACTTTTAGCAACTTCATACTTCAGAGAAAATAATTGCTCAGGGCAAAATGCTTCCGAGTGCAACTATTTTTTTTTTTTTTTTTTTTTTTTTTTTTACATAGGGCACAATTTTCTTATCTTTAAATGTTAGACCCTACTTAAGCAATTTTTAAAGCAGAAACTACATTGTTGCTAGGTAGCCTGCTGCCTTGTGTGTTCATAAATCTGTGCTGCTCTTAAAACTTTGTTGCAGGTTCTGAAACTTATTTTGGATGAGCAGCCTACAAGCTTTTTTTAAAAAAAAGACACAGAACACTCAAGTCGTAGTCACATTCTCTCTGGTTTTGAGAAGAACAACTAAATTTGACAAGCTGGAAATCTTGAAATGTCTGAGAAATAAAATTACCTTTTGAAGTGTGGAGACAAGTGTGCCAGCCCCCACCCACAACAGAATTTGATTGTGAGATGCTACATACATGCATGAGTTGCCTTTTTTTCAATTGTCTTATTTCCTTCCAGTAATGGAAATGCAGTCTCTCTTTTTTCCATACCCCTGAAATATCAAACCTAGCAGGTGAATTTAGTAAGCAGTGGTTGCAGTGGGCAGGCAGGGAACTACTTCTCTTCTGCAACTGTTATTCACTGAGGAGAAAGAATAAGAAATTTAGCTAACAGAGTGTGTCTACTTCAGTGGCAAATGCAATAAACTTCTGTAAGAAAGAAAAAGTAGAGAAGAGAGAAAAGATGGTATAAAAAACCCTAGAGGTCTGACATTCAGAGGAGTTGCTAGAACTGTAAGTAGCATAAGTTAAGCTAGTGAATATCTTAGGAATGAAAAAATTTCTAGTTGCCATATTGGTGCATCATCACAGAAATACATCAGTGCTTAATGATCCAATAGTGCTTGCAAAATTCTTGTGTTCCATTCCAACACTGCTTTTTCTTTTTTTTTTTTTTTTAAGTTTTTAACATGCAAGGATAGAATGTTGGTTTGTTTTTTTTTTTTTCTTTAGGTATTAGCTGAGAAGTATAATTTTCAACAAATACAGTGAGCAATTTTATAATTTTTGTCTTCAGTCATCAATAAAGAGTTGGCTGAAAGAGGCCAGTTGTGTGTTAAACTGAAAGAGGTTCTAGAATGGGAAGGAATTTCAGGAAGGTGTTTGTTTGCTGTGGTTACTTATGAAGGACCAATGGAAAGTATGAATAAGGATGGACTTACTAGTTGAAATTCCCAGGGAAAAAAAGATAGACTAGGTGATTCAGGGTGTAAAGATGATAGAGATTAAAAGCAGTGGTAGGCTTGATTGTATTTTGCAGGATTCCAGGCATAGGTTGTAAAAGTAACTACAGAGATGTAGTGTAGCTGGGATTCAGGAAGCTTTGATGTGTGAAGGTAGAAGTATCAACTAAAGTTGAAGCAGAACCCAAATTGCAATGCATCTATTAAAGAGAGGTGACTCACCTTTATAACAAATGCCCAAGGGAGAGTAACCATTGCCAGGTGCCTTTGAATTCAAATTGGTGGGTGGATTTTTTTATTTTGCTAGTACAATCAGGCAGGTTTGGGAACTTTTAACAGTGATACTTATCTTCAAACAAGAGAGAGCAGGTTATGTTAGAATTCATGGCAGAGGCAGCTCAGTTCCTCCATTATGAAGGCTAAGAAATTACTGGCTTTCATCTTTAGTGCTGGCCTGGGAGATGTTAACTTCTTAGCTCTCCTGTGGTAGACAAGTGAGTGTAGACAAGCCTGAACAATAATGTGGCCATGTACTGGAACAACTTGGCAGCTACTGTATTTGTGTAAGAGTAATTGCAAGGCTTTGCTTAGCATCCACTCAACATACAAAGAAGTTGTGAACTAGGGATGTAAAAGAACGAATTGAAGTCTTCCTGAGTGACTCTTCTAGCTGGCGTCGTATGGTGTGTAAATCCATGAAAATAGTAATAGATGAGAGAGAAATGTCTGTGTGAAAAAATACTTAATGTATTTTCTCACCTTTTACACATTTTTGAACCTAAACATTTCTATGCCTGGCATGGCAGGTGAAGAATTTAGTAGGCTGTTCAAAGAGCAGCTGAATCATACATACTCTGTTTCAGGAAGTTCTTAGTATTTAAAAGCTGGGATTCTAATATACTTGTGCTTTAAAGGGTGATTATTTAATAATAAACAGCGTATTGCAGTCCTGTACAGTGGAGGCAGAACTGTGCAGCAGTTCTGGATATTGAATGCAGAAGACACTGCAAGTTGCAAGATCCGTTTCCACAGGACAGGACAATTGTGATGTTTAAGAAAATAGTGGTTTCGTACAGGCAGAGCTGATCCTGTGAAACATGTACGACAGCAGCAATCAGACAGGAATCTTTTGCTCTATGTTGCTGACTTGATTTACAAAGGTCTGAAAATAATGATATAGGTCAAAACCAAAAAAAACCCAAACCCAACAACCCTTTGTTTCCATGGAATCCACCTCCAAAGTGTGTGGTGCAGAGATCTGGCTGCTAAACATAAGGGCTAAACCTGTTTGCTTTGAAAGCTTTCCCCCCATTATGTTAGAGACAAGTACCCTTCTGACATTGCAATAGATTATGAAAATGTTCTTTGAACTCTTAAGGCCTTCCATAAAAGTGCTCAGGCTCCATGGAATGTTATTAATATCTGTATATAATTGAAAACTTTCAGTAAACATTGACATTATGTTTGTCTTATTTCTGTGTATGGAAGGTCTAAGTTTATTTGCTCTTACAAGTGAGAACAAGTCAGGTGTATTTAACAGAATCTTGCAGCTGGTATGTCAGGGTGCACTGAGAAACCACTCAAAAAGTGTCTAAGCAATATTTGGGTTATTTATATCAAAGTATGTGGTTTCTAGAGCTCATAAACTACAAATGTAACTCTGATCATGTTTAGTCCATTGCAACAAAGTGTCGGGCTGCTAGTTGTTACAACTGATTCTAGTCTGAAGCAGTCTTCCTCTCTGCATGAGGTTCCTGTTCAGGTATGTCTCTGTCTTTGAGTAAGAGGTCTCAAGAAAAAGATACTGGTGGACACTGATGTTGTGAATGTGCATGCAGGGCTTGGTCAAGGCCATGCATAAAGGCAGCAAGCTGCATTTTTTCCCCACGTATCTCATGTTGTTGTAGTGCATCTACTATGCAGCTAGAAGTGCATTTTCCCTCACTTGTTTGTGTCATAAATAAGGGATTGTCACAGACTTATGAATGCAAAGATATTCAGTTATTACTTGAGCCTGTGGAATTTGGTGACCTTAGGGTTGCTTGAAGTGATGTGTTGGGCCCCTTGCTACAAGAAGAATGTTGAGGCTCTGGAGCATGTCCTGAGAAGAGCAACGAAGCTGGTGAAGAGGCTGCAGAACAGGCCTTATGAGGAGCAGCTGAGGGAACTGGGGTTGTTTAGCCTGGAGAGGGAGGAGGCTGAGGGGAGACGTTGTTGCTTTCCACAACTACCTGAAAGGAGGATATAGAGGGGAGGGAACTGGCCTCTTCTCCCAAGTGACAGGGGACAGGGCAAGGGGGAATGGCGTCAAGCTCTGCCAGGGGAGGTTCAGGCTGGACATCAGCAAAAAAATTTTCACAGAAAGGTTCATTTGACACTGGCAGAGGCTGCCCAGGAAGGTGGTTGATTCACCTTCCCTGCAGGTGTTTAAAGGACAGGTGGATGAGTTGCTGAGGGGCATGGTTTAGTGTTTGATAGGAATGGTTTGACTTGATGGTAGTGGAAGTTTTTTCCTAACTTGTGATTTGTTAGGCTGCTCAGTTACTACTGTGCTTGATGCCTGTAGTATGTTGCATAGCCCGGAACAATCTCTGATCTGGAAACTATCCAGATTTTCACACTTTTGGACACAGAGATCTAAGCAGAAAACAGCTATCAGGAAGGAATGTGAAGCAGTTGGATGTGTGGAGGTTAAGACAGGGAGTGATAGTCTTCTGGAATTGTCATGTGTGTACTCGCACAGTAAGCAAATGCAAACCATTGAAAGAAAGTACCTCTGTTACTGGATTCAAGGGAGCAGAACGGAGCTGGCAAATACTTAAGAATTCTTTCCATAAGGCAAATGAGTGCTCAGTCCCCAGATAGAGGAAAGCAGACAGGAAAGGGAAGAGACCAGTGCTGCTGAGTTGAAACCTGCTGGTCAAACTCCAGAAGAGCAAGAGAGTGCACAGGCAGTGCTAGCAGGGGCAAGTAACCTGGAAAGTGTACAGGGACACTGCCTGGTTTTGTAGGGATGAGGTCAGGAAGGCCAAGGCCCAGCTGGAACTGAACTCAGCAGAGGAAGTGAAGACCAGCAAGAAGGGCTTCTACAGGTATGTCAGTCAGAAGAGAAAGGTTAAAGAGAACGTATCCCAAGCGATGGTTGGGAATGGTGACCTTTTATCAACAGACAAGGAGAAGGCAGAGGTACTTAACTTTTTTGTCTTAGTCCAACAACCACTCTTCTCACCCCTCCTGGCTTTTGGGGCAGCAAGATAGTGACCAGCGGGGTAAACCCCTTCCCACTGCAAGAGTGAATCAGGTTTGTGACCATCTGAGGAATCTGCGTATATATATGTCTATAGGACCTGATGAGATACCTCTCACAGTCCTGAGGGAACTGGCTGATATGGTTGCCAAGCCACTCTCCATGATCTTTGAAAAATAGTTGCAGTTAGAATCATAGAATCACCAGGTTGGAAGAGACCCACCGGATCATCGAGTCCAACCATTCCCACCAATCTCTAAACCATGGCCCTCAGTACCTCATCCACCTGCACCTTAAACACCTTGAGGGAAGGGGAGTCAACCACCTCCATGGGCAGACTGTTCCATTGCCTAATGACCATTTCAGTGAAGAATTTTTTTCCATAATATTCTTCACTGAGAAGTCCCTGGTAACTGGAAGAAGGGTGAAATTGTGCCCATTTTAAAAAAGAGTGGGAAAGATGACCAGCACTCATGAAAAAGTTTTTCATATAGCTGCAGCTTAAAGGCTTTGATGGGAAACTCACTCTTGGCCAGGTGAATGGTTGGGGAGGAGATGGAGTCCATGCATTCATCTGGAAATGAGACTCGGATTGATGCTGTGGTGAAACTCCTCCAAAATATACTCTAAGAGAGGAATTGTTTATGAAAAAACTGTGTTGCAGTCTATGATAACATGGGCTAATCGAAGTGGCATTATTCTGACTACCACTGCCCTGCTTGAAAGAGAGACTTGGGAGAAAATGGGACAAAGTTTGTTGGAAGAATTTACCAAAGGAAATAAGAGTCTTTGGCAATATATCACCCTCTGGCAATTAGTTAAAGAAACTTTACGTGAAGTGAAAGTGGAGAGAGGGGCTTACACCACTATGAGTGAGAAGCAAGGTAGTACTGGCAATACCTCCACATCTACATTATGAGTTTGTATGTCTAATATGCCTACATGGGGAATGGTTCCCAGAGACTTGGCCACCCCCGCCACTTCCCCAGCTTGAAGAGTGTGAAGAGGCTCTGGATAAAGAAGACGAGAGGGAATATCCCCCTCCCCACTGTATCGCCAGAGCCTCTCAGCTGTATTGCCAGATGATTAATTCAGTGAAGATTCTGAGCACTCAACACCACCTGAGCAGTCCACGTTTAGACAAGATTTTGAGAAGATTTTGTTTAAATTGGAGGAAATTTGTATTTGTCAGGAGAAGGGAAGTTGCCTGCCAGAACTGCCTCCACCTGGCTACCCTGGCAAGTATTTGTGCCCTGAACTGACTACTCTGCTCCAAGCGCTGGCAGGGTTTGGTACAGTGGGAACTGTCGGGGGGAGAAGGTGCCGAGGTCCGGGAACACACTGGCAGAGAATAATAAGAGATGCAGTTTTAGAAGGAATCGCTATTAAAGCTTATCCTGTTTTACTTAATATACAAACAGGAGGTAGTGAATGGGATCTGCTTTATGGGGTACAATCCCAAATGTTAATGGATGCAGGACCATACAGTAGAGTGGATTGGCAGGCTAATTTTAGTAGGGAGATTTTGTGAGATACTAGGAGACTGCTGATGAGAGGGTGCTGCCTCATTGTACCCCTGAGCTCCAACCCCTATTTGAAACAGAGGTTGCTTATGAGGGACAGGATAGGATTAGAGTTTCTCAGCAAAAACTTGAGGGACCTTACAGTCCAAGAATTCTTTTGCTGTTGGATGCAGCCCCAGAGTCTAAACGGGTGGTTCCTGTTGGTGAAACAGGAGGCATCACATCGTCACCTTTAAATGGCAGTGGGGCAAAAGTGTTGTGAAACTGTTTTTTCTAGTTTGGAGCATGAGGTTCATTGTTTTGGGAAGTACGGGACGGTGAAACTGGATCCTATTCCCAATTCTGATCCTGAACTCCAACTCTTGATCATTATTAATGACAGCGGCGTGGCAGAACCTGATCTTGCTCTTGATGCAGATCAAACTCCAACCCCCAGTTGTTACTGATAAGTCTGAAACCTCTGCTGTAGGGAAAGCAAATGCATATGCCCTAAGGGAACTGGCTGGATTGCAGGAGCTTGAGAGAGCATTATGCTTTGTGATTCAAGCAGGATTCAGCTGGCATGGAAAAAACAGATTTTGGGAGCAGAATGATGCGATTGAAATCCCTATTCCTGGAATAGGAGAGAGGTTTCCCCGATATTTAATGCCTGGCTTGCCCCTATCTGACCTATGTTTGTTGGCAAAAAGGCAGCAGCCCCCAGACAAAAGCTGCCCCCCCCCCCCCCCCCCCCCCCGACTCAAGAAAAGGAAATGCCTGCAGCTGCTTTGACAAAGGGATTAATAGTTGCTACTATAGCTCCGTTTGCGGGGAGGACCAGCTCCCCTCCCAGCTGAGAAAACTAGTGGACCTATCATTAGCCAAGAGAAAAAGCATCCAGTGGGCTTATTTTGCACTGCTCACAAAAACAAAACAAGGGGATTTGTTGGCTACTTTCTCCCTCAGCAAATCAAGATGCTGCCCAGGACAACCTGTCCAGGGGAGCCTCCCAAATTTAGAGAGGCATCCCTTACTTTAAAAAACCCTACTTAATATATATGCATGGGTAGCCACCGTCGCCCATGAAAAGGACTGTATGTCAAAATTTCATTGCTTGGTCATTGCAACCTTTTAGGCAAAAATATCCCTTTTTATTGGTGTATCACTACATGGATGATATATCCCCCAGCAGCTGGGGAGCAATTGGAAACTGATCAAGTGTTAACAGATTTGGTGTATGTATTGGAGCAAAAGGGCTTAAAAATAGCTCCAGAAAAAATACAACAATCATCTCCGTGGAATTATTTTGAGTGGCAAATAACCAATAACATAGTAAGACCCCAAAAAGTGACTCTACATACTAACATAAAAACATTAACTGATGTCCAAAAATTAATGGGAGATAACCAATGGGTTTGACCACTGACAAGGATTACAAATGATGACCATCAACCATTAATGGATTTATTGGGAACAACTTGTTCGATAAATGATAAACGACATTTAAATAGTGACCAGAAAGCATCATTGGATAAAATAGTGGAAAAAAAATTAACAGCTAATGTGATTCGCCATATAGCAGACAAACCATTGGAGTTAACTAACTGAGGTCAAAATCAAAAGCATCCTTTGGGTCTTTTGGGACAAACAGGGTGGAAATTTCAAATCATTGAGTGGATATTTTTACCATATCAACCAAAGAGTACTATAAATGCTAGACTCGAGCTGTTTGGTCAGTTAATAATGAAAGGCAGAAAAAGATGTTTGAAATTATCTGGGACTGAACCTTCAGGAATTTATCTGCCAGTCAGTAAGGGTATTTGGATTTGCTTATAGAACATTCAAAACCTATTGGGATTGCATTAGCAGGTTTTATGGGAGAGGTTAGCAACACATATCCGGTTAGCAAAATGATACCTTTGATATCAAACTAAACCTTTGAACCAATGCAATCTGAGATGCCAGTGAAAGGCATTACATTTTATACAGATGCAGGAAAGAAATCTGGTAGGGCTGCCATTACCTGGCAAAAGCAAGAACAATAGAACCAGAAGTTATTATTTACACAGCCAGGTGATTCACTACAAAAGATGGAGCTACGAACAGTGGTATGGTTATTTCAACAATGTGCATCACAGCTTATTAATATAGTTTCTGACTCATTATGTGTTGTAGGTACAGTTTGTGGAATAGAATGGGCTATGATAAAAGAAGTTAAAAATGCTGTTTTGTATGCTTTGCTATTACAATTGCTGTACCTGATGGAATGATAAGAGCATGAGTATTTTATTACTCACATATGTAGCCATCAACCTAATTTTGTCCTGGCAATCAGGAATAATTGTGCCAGTCGCCTTGTTGCTGCAGTTTGGAATAATCCCCGAACAAATCTCTTTTTACAAGCCGTAGCCTCACACAATTTTTTTTTCATCAAAGTGCTAAGGTACTTAAATGACAATTTAATATTCCTCTGTCTGATGCACAAGCTATAATCAACTCTTGTCCAGATTGCCAAAAGCAGGGTATGGGCTTAGGGTTTTGAGTAAACCCTGGGGGACTTCAAGCCTTACAATTATGGCAAATGGACGTGATCCATATTCCAGAGTCTGGGCGATTGAAGTATGTGCACGTCTCAGTAGATATTTTTTCTATGGCTTTATGGGCCACATCTCAGACCGGGGAAATCTATGAAAATGCTGGTATAATGGCATTAGGAATACCTCAAACAATAAAAAAAGGTAACGGACCAGTTTGTTTCTCAAAAATTTAAACATTTTTGTGTTAAATGGGGAATCAGTTATTATACAGGCATCCCACATTCCCCAACAGGTCAAGCAATAATAGAATGCTCTCATGCAACCCTGAAGTCACTTTTTCAAAAACAATAAGGGGGAGATGTGATGCCCCCTAGTGAAAGACTTGCAAAAGCAACTTATGTGTTAATTTTTTTGCATCTAACCAGCACTAGGACCAGCTCTCTTATTATAATTCATTATCGTCTGCTGGAAAGAATGGAAGACGATGGAGCAAGAGGACCTCACATAGGAAGAAGAACCTGGGGTGGTCTTTTGACAGAGCATGGGGCAGATACAATACGTTTTTGGAATTCTGAGAAAAAAAATTTCAGCTATTATTGTAGTTTTAAGTGTTTTGATGCCTTTTATGGTGTTTGGGTTGCTCAAAAAGAAAATGGGGGAATTTAGAGCTGCCCTGCAGAGAAGGACTTGGGAGTGCTGGTTCATGAGAAGCTCGATGTGAGTCTGCAATGTGCGTTTGAAGCCTGCAAGACCAACTGTATCCTGGGCTGTATCAAAAGAAGCATGGCCAGCAGGTCAAGGGAGGTGGTTCTGTGATGGGTGGCAACATACAATGAGCAGCCCAAGCACTGTGACTGGGTGGAATTGGGAAAGCTTTAGCTACAATCTATGAGTTTACAAAAAAATGTAATGACTCTGTTGTGTTATGCTAATGAAGAAGCTAGCTTTGGAGGTGGGAAATGCAACCTGGCGACATGGTTATGTGGTTGGGCTGTGACCAGTGAATACTTGTTACTAGGGTAGAATCGACCAATCAATGTTTGGTGAGCTTGGTCTATAAAGGCAGCTTCATCTGGGATCATGTTGATCGTTACCATGTTGTCCAATTGCTTCTGTCGCTGCAGTTCTGCTCCTCTGTTCCTCTTGTGAGACCTCATCTGGAGTATTGTGTCCGGTTCTAGAATCCTCGATGTAAGATGGGTATGGAACTGTTGGAATGGGTCTAGAGGAGGGCTATAAAGAAGATCAGAGAGCTGGAGCACCTTCCATATGAGGACAGCCTGAGAGAGTTGGGTTTCTTCAGCCTGGAGAAGGCTCAAAGGAGATCTTATAGCAACCTTCTAAGTGCAATCTTCTTGTAGGAGCCTACAGAAAGCTGGGGAGGGACACTTTACAAAGGCATGTAGTGATAAGGCTAGGGGGCAATGGGTATAAACTGGAGAGGGGTGGATTTGGACTAGATGTAAGGGGGAAATTCCTCACTATGAGAGTGGTGGGACACTGAAACAGCTTGCCCAGGGATGTTGTGGATGCCCCATTCCTGAAGGTGTTCAAGGCCAGGATGGCCTTATTTTAACTTCTAGCTGAAAACCTAACAGAACTAACTTCTCGTGGCTGCAGTGGACTGCAAGTACTTAGGATCATTTCCATTGAAAGCATGGAAGAGCAGCTTAAAGTTAATTGCTTGTTAATATTTGACTCTAAAAATAGCTACAGTCTGTTTGATTTAGACTGAAAAAACCTGCAGAGCAGCTTTTTTTCTGTAGCAGAATTCCATAACCAGATGTCAAACAGTAATGCTTCAATTATTGTGATATTTCCATGTGGCTTTGCAGAAATACTAGATATTGGATTATTCTTCGATCATGAAGAATTTCAAGTTTTATGTGCAAGGCTAATAGTGACAACTGAGGGACTACTGACGATTTGTAACGTAATATTGCTTTTTGAGTGGACTAAAGGTTGCTAAAGGAGGAGTATGTGTGAACAGACTACGCTTCCTCACTTCAGATCTCTGCTACAGATTTTTAAAGATCTGTTTTAATCTTGCAAGGGTTTTTTTTTTTGTTTTAAAAATAAACAACCTAAAACCCAAAGCAACAGAAAGTCTTAAAACTTCAGGTAAAAGTCACAAGTGTCCTAAATGTCGTTTTAATGATCAGTATATAAGGTCTGAATGAGGTACAAATGACATACAGCAGTGCCATGTATTCTATGGACAATTTTTGTGTAGGAACTTTAGATTGTAGTTCAGTGAAGTGGGGCTGCAGAAGAAGTTTGTTGTGGTTTCTTTCCAAGTGAAGCTTTAGGACAGTCTTTTTCTTTAAAGAAAATGCTATTTTTCAGATACAGCCTTTCAGCCCTAGTCTCAGCCAATATTGTGGCAGCAAACAGATTTTTTGCCTTAGGATAGATTTTTTTTTTTCATAATTGGAAGTGACCAATGATGATCATCTAGTCCAACTGTTTGACTACGTTAGAGCTGACCAAAAGTTCAAGCAAGTTGTTAAGGGCATTGTCCAAATGCCAGTTAAACCCTGACATAGGACATTGACCATCTTTCTAGGAAGCCTGTTCCAGTGTTTGGCTGCCCTCTCAATAAACAAGTTTTTCTTAATATCAAGTCTGAACCTCCTCTGACACGCCTTTGAGTCATTCCTGTACATCCTGTTACTGGATCCCAGGGAGAAGAGATAAGGGCCTCCTCTTCTACTTCTGCTTCTCAGAGAGCTGTAGAGAGCAATGAGATCACTCTTCATTCTCCTTTTTTCAGAAATCCTTAGTCAGGAATCCTTCGCAGGAGATGCGTTCCACACTTTCACTGCTTTGTTGCCCTCCTCTGGGTGTGTTTGAGCACCTTAGCACCTTTCTTAAATTATGAAGTCCAGAACTGCACACAACACTCAAGGTGAGACCACACTATCACTATATACAGTGGGATAATCACTTCTTTTGACCAACTGGTGATGCTGTGTTTGATGTACTCCAGGGTGCAGTTTGCCCACTTGGCTATCAGCATACACTACTGACTTATTTTGATTATAGTGACAGCAAGCACACACAGATCCCTTTCTGAAGGGCTACTGTCCAGCCACTCCTCTACCAGTTAATACTTGTGTCCAGCTTTACTCCAGCCCAGGTGCAAAATCTGGCATTTGGGCTTGTTAAAATTGCTCTAAATTTAATGTTCATTAGATGTCCTGTCTTCTGTGTAACTCTGCTTCTGGTGAGTATAGAAAGGAGTAAGTGTTTGATTAATGTTAAACTGGGAGAATATCCTGCCAGTCAATGAGACACCATTGATCCAGTGTGCTGTGGCTTTTGTGACCTATGACTAATTTCTCTCTTTTTCAGATTAGAGAGAAATTACTTTGCCTTCGTCTCCAGTGCTCCTCTCATGTCTCCCATACCCCGCCATGTCTGCATTAAAGAAATAAGCTGGCTAGCCATAGTGATTGGCATAATTGCCCTGCCAGAGATCTGCAGGGGATACAGAAGAATGAAAGGCTACTGCAGGTAGTTTAAAATCTGAAATATATTTTGAGAAGCTCTGCTGTGGCTGATAGACATATATTTCTGCTAAAGGCAGTACAAGGTTACTGAGCTTGCAGCAGCAATGAAGAAGGTGAGCTGAATGATTTGGTAAATCCTGTTAGCAATTTTTCTAATGTAAGGATTAGACAAATGATTCAAAGATAGGTAAGGATTAGAAGCCTACAACCTAGCGGAAACTAAAAACTGCCAGATAGTAGTGTTGTGAGCTTCCTCAAATGCTTGCTGTGTTCTGTTTCAGGAAGAAGTGTCCCTAAGGCTACCTCCGCCACCTACCCTCACTCTTGTTATGAAGTTCCTACTGGAATTTCCAATGGGGGACTTAGAAAGGCCTCTGGCTGCAGTGTGCAGCTCCCAACCGTTAGGTGTAATACGGCATTCTTAGTGTGAATCAGAAGATGCTTGCTTTGACCTGTACGCAGTTGTGATGCTGTGTGTATTGAATTGTATATCTCATATAGTCATGAGTTCACTGAACTGCACAGATGCTGCTGACACATTTCCAGCTGGTTTTAAAGGATGATGGAAAGTATTGGAAGGAACATGAATGCTGTTTAATTGGACTTGCTGTCCCTGTATGTCTGAGGGTGCTTTGTGATATATGTCTGCTAAATAAGTCATTTTAACTGCTAATTTGTCATGGAAGAAAGTATGCTAAATTGTGGCATACAGAAAGATGTCAAGTTCAGTGGGAATTTCAGTTGCAGTTCTGGGCTGTGATGTAGGGATCTGGTTCATCAGAGAGTGAGGTTTTTCATTAGTATGGACTGAGTGCTGAGCTGTAATGTCTGTCTGCTCCATGAAACAGACTTGAGTAAAGCTAGATACCAGACTGGACAGTGGGGAAGTTCAGTAGTGGTGTTACACCCACGAGATTGTAACTCAGTGAGTTCTGAGCTGCGTGTGGGAATGAGATAAACACAGAGTTTTCCATTACCATTGTGTTATTAGGAAAGTTGTTGGTATGGCTGTGTAATTGAGTCTTGAGAAGACTTGTCACAATAGGCAGCTGTTGCTGGCTTAATATGTCCAAGTTGTTGTACTGTTTTTTAAGTTGTGGTGTAGTATTTTAGACTGGCCTTGTTGCATCTAGAAAGCCTCCACAGTGGGGCTTCTACCATTTTGGAGTTAGATCATTCAATGTGCTGGAGGAGTGAATACATTCTGGGTGTTGAAAGAAAGGTGAAGGTGGGCTCAAACAGTGCAACAAGTGGTAACTGGTGGTGAGACTGAAACACTGACTTCAGAAGTGGCCATCTGTGTGCAGACCTCTGGGCAGAACAGCAGGATGCTGGCTATTTCTCTTTACAAGGTGATAAACTGGAGCTACACAACTAAGCCTCTCTGAACCAGCGGAAGGGTATATTTCTTTCTCTTTTCTCCTCAGCTTTCTGGTGCAGAAAGAAGAGCTGTGTGGCCCTACTGCTTCTCAACAGCTTATATTTGAGAGGTCAGGCGGGCTGCAGGGATACCCCTCTAAGGATATCACTGCATGGGGTAGCCATGCAGGTCCTTGCACTGGCATGACCGTTACAAGATTGCCTTGTGTGCTTTGCAGTTGATTTTCTTCTTACTGCTTCTACCTAAGTCCATCACTTTATCTTTCTGTCTGTGGATTGCTATGAAGATCTGTACTCAAAAAAAGCCAGCTGTGGGAGAGGGAGATAGTCCATTGTTTTACATGTCTTTGCTGATTCAGTAGTGATGACTTTGGCCTGGTTACAGCAGCTGACAACTTTGTAGAGGCAGAAGAGAAAGCTATACGCTGTAGATGCTGTTCATGCCCTTGCAATATCTGTAGATTGCTATGTCACATATGAAGATGTGTGAGAGATATGTCTCTGTGCTATAAATGAATGTGGAGTTAGTCTGACAATGGTCTCTGAAGCACACAACCATACCTTCTTCTGCAAAAGCAAAAAAAGAATGAACAGGGCATTGTTCAGCTCAAGTGCATGTGTATGTGGTTGGGTGACTCAATAGAAGAGAATGATACTGTGAAGAGACTAAAGCAGAGCTGAATACTAGTGCTGATCAGCAAGAAGGAATGAACTGTACCTGCTTCCTTACCTCTGAATTTTCGTGTGAATATGTTACTGAGTGAGTTAAATCTACATGTGAACATGGAAGTACCGAGATGCTAAGCATAGCTAAAAAAGAATTACATGATTCCATTCCAATGGTTGGGCCACCATATATCCAGCTTTCTTAATATCTGTACCATCATGCAATATTATAGAATAATAGAATCTCTAGGTTGGAAAGGGCCTACTGGATTATTGGGTCCAACCATTCCTGTCAATCACTAAACCATTGTCTGCAGCTTTTACTTCAAGACTACTCGGATAAGGAAAAAAGTCTTGTGTTACACATTTTACATGTCCAACTTAAGGCAAATGTGCAAGCAGACTGTTAGCATTGGGGCTGTTCTAATGTAATGGATATGTGGAAAGAAAACCTTTATAGACAGAATAAGATTGTGCAGTTTATTGTGATTTAAAGGACATTTAAACTCTAGATAAGAAATTAGGCGCATTAAGAGCTTGTATTGGAATTTATGTAAAGGGCTTTTACCCTGATTAGTGAGGAGAAAGGATCTAGAAAGGGCGAAGGTAAATCTGCTTCTCTTTTTAACCATTAAGTTTGCTAGTACACTTCTGGTTTGCTGTCTGGTCTGGTGGTGGCCAGTTTGCTGTTATATTTTTCTGGATGACTGAAAAAATGCCTATTCAATGTTTCTTTACAGGCTCCTTTGCTCCCCAAGCTCACTGACACTGTTTGGTGTAGAAGAGATGTTTATGTCTCTGAATATCTCTGTGTACATCCTTGCCGGTAGCTGGTTATAGCGTCTGATTCTCAGACATCCATACAGAGCATTGCCCCATGGCAAAGAATGTGGTATGGCTTCTAATTCCTTTGCTGCTGTGTGTCAGTGTGATTATACCTTTGACTTAACAGCATGCTAGACAGTGTTGAAATATAAAGGAAGTAATATGAGACCTGGCAATTGAAATAGCATATGTGGTTTCTAGTGATAGATAAGGAAGGGACTGTCATACAGATCTTCCTGGATATGTCACTGTTTTTGTAAATAATATGGTAAACCAGCACATTTACAAGGAAACAGACATAAGGTATGGTTTTGGTGTAATTTTGTGTGTGGATGAAGTGTAAAAAATTGTTTTACAAAACATTCTGCTAATGGTAGTGGATAGGGCACAATTTTTTGTTGTTGTTGTTGGACTTTGTTAGACCTGGTTTTCTGAAGGGAACAATGCCTACTAACTGCTCCATCTGTACATCCATCAATAACTTTGGCTCTGTTGGCAGGTGCTGGAAGTTGTGGTTTAAAATTTAAAATAGTTGAGTGGATTGGTCAAGGAAGGACTTTACTGAGGGGAAAGCAGGTAGAACTGTTTTGAAACCTCTAGGGAGGCTCTTAAAGGAATCAGAACAGGCTAGACTGCTGGGCTGAGACCAGTGATATGAGGTTTAACAAGGCCAAATGCAAGGACCTGCGCTTGGGGCTCAACAATGCTACAGGCTAGGAGAAGAGTGGCTAGAAAGCTGCCTGGAGGCGAAGGACCTAGATGTGTTGGTTGACAGCAACTGAACATAAGCCAACAGTGTGCCTAGGTGGCCAAGAAGGACAATGGCATCCTGGCTTGTATCAGAAACGGTGTGACCAGCAGATCCAAGGAGGTTATTCTCCCTCTGTACTCAGCACTGGTGGGACTGCTCCTTGAATCCTGTGTTCAGTTCTGGGCGCCTCACCACAAGAAGGATGTTGAGGCTCTGGAGCGAGTCCAGAGAAGAGCAACAAACCTGGTGAGGGGGCTGAAGAACGAGAGGAGCAGCTGAGAGAGCTGTAGTTGTTTAGCCTAGAGAAGAGAAGGCTAAGAGGAGACCTCATTGCTCTCTACAACTACCTGAAAGGAGGTTGTAGAGAGGAGGGAGCTGGCCTTTTTTCGCAAGTGACAGGGGACAGGACAAGAGGGAATGGCTTCAAGCTCTGCCAAGGGAGGTTCAGGCTGGACATTAGGAAAACATTTTTCACAGAAAGGGTCATTGGGCACTGCAACAGGCTGCCCAGGGAGGTGGTTGATTCACCTTCCCTGCAGGTGTTTAAGGGATGGATGGTAAGGTACTGAGAGGCATGGTTTAGTGTTTGATAGGAATGGTTGGACTCGACAATCCGGTGGGTCTCTTCCAACCTGGTGAATCAATGATTCTGTGGATTACTGTTAATAAATACTGGTGTGTTTGGGGTTTGGGTTTTTTTTTTTTTTTCCCCTTAACATTTTGCTAGCAGTCCACATTTGTCTCAGAAATTTGGGCATTAACTTTTCTGAATTTTGGTCAAGGAATGTCTCCTTCTCTGGAAATCAAAGTTATGAATAAGACCTGTGATCTCTTCTAGGGGCAGAGCTTTTGTAGATCTTTGCAATAGTAAAATTTAGGTGTAGAAGAAAAAGCTCAATACACACCTCTATCTATAGTATACTCCTCTAGAGTCATGACCTAAATTCCCGTCTCATTAGCAAGATATTAAAAATCATTCTTTTACTCTTTCTGATACTTCTGTTGACTATTTTGTGAATTCATTTATATACAGATCATTGTATTTGCAGATTGACCAAGGCTGTGAACTTTTTTTGGGGAAAAAAAAAGGTAGTAGTGAGGCTATGGGGAGGATACTCATCAGGTATTTGAATTCAATGCTTCTTAAAGAAAGCATAAATGCAAGTAATTTTTCATTTGGAAAACAAATCCAGACCGAATTTACCAGTCCTTCTGTATTTAGGTTGAACTTTGTCCAGTCTTCGTCATCAGAGACCTTTCTTATGTGTAGTTGTCTGAGCATTAAATGAAAATATTATTTTAAGGAAACAACTGCCTAGGGCATGTTTGGTATATGAGACCGGGAGATCATTTGGGAAGAAGGAGAAAAATTTGGTATTTCTTAAAAATTTAACATGGCTATTGCGAAGAAAAAAAATCAGATCAAAGCAAACTCTCACTTAATATAGAGTAAATTTTACTGTAGCTAGTGACTGGTCTTTTGTAACTGTGAATTCTCAAAGAGAATGAGGAATTTTCATTACATTGTGTTCAATGTGTTAACTATGGTGTTCTCAGACACAAATTCACAGTTTCTAAGTACTATTTGCTCTCTTCTGTGTTTCTGCTGATAGTTACTTGTTCTTGTCTGTGATATTGGTGAACTTAATTACTAGTCACAAAAGCCAAGAGAAGTGTATGTGGTTTGCCTTTTAAAAAATCTAAATATTTAGTAATAAAGTATTCATACTATATAATATTACTAATAAATCTCCCACCCCCAAAAGAAACTCCCATAATAAACCTGCCAAAGGTCTGGCAGGTAGGAGAGGTTTTTGCTTCATGTTATTTACCATAATTCCTCTTGGATTCCTCCAGAATGTTGTATCCATAATCATGGTAGGCCCTAAATCAGTCAAATAACACACAATCCTGTGCTGAAGTTGCTGTTTCAAGGGTAGATCTTCTGGTTATTCCTAAGGACTCAATTTATTTCCATGTGCTGTGTTCCTACTGTTTTCTTTTTAGTTTGTTCCCTTTAAATTGTGGGTTTTAGTCAGATACAGCTATCTGCAAAATTATGCATCTGGGCACATTCTTTTTCTTCCTGTGGTTGCATATACAAATCATGCTTTTGCATATGCACATACTTGTTTAAACTTGTATTTAATGTAGTATATGTTTAAGACTGTAGAAGAAGAATTGCTAATCATCAACTTGGTGACTATTACAACTTAGTTAATATTTGTTAGAAGGGTAAACCAGAATCTCAGCTTGTATTTAATTTTCTGTGGAGTTTTTTGTTTGTTTGCTTGCTTTTGTTTTGTTTCATTTTTTCATCTTTTATCTACCAGTGGCTTTTTAGCTAGAGCTGCGGTCTTGAATTTGTCACCTTCTCTAGTAACTCAACCATATTCCTTTTCTTTTTGCCTTCAATAGATTCCCTCCTGGGGAGGACTCCTGTGAGTGTACCCTAAATCCTTGTTCTCTGTGATCATGGAAGCTCAAATATAAGTTTTACTCACTTTTGATCAGTGTATTTCTATTTATGTTTTGGAATTTCTTTTGCTTTAAGTTACTCATACCTCAAGGTACTATTACTAGATCAACGTGTTAGAAAGTAATATATGTGAACGAGGTGCCATAGGATGGGCTTATGTAGAACAGGAATCAGTAGTCGAGTGAGCTCACAGTCCACTGTGATAGCTTTGCCTTCTGTTAAGAGGTTAAGCCACAGGTCTTTAATAATAGATCTGAAAAAAACAGGAGAGGTGACAAAATGGAGAGGTGGTTGATACTAGATACTTTGTTATCTCAGTTGCTAACCACTGGCTGCTTGACAACAAAGTCTTGCTCTGATACTTACATCAATGTTCAGTGATAAAAAATAGATTTAAAATATGCTTTCCTTGAGAAGTTCTTGCAAGTTGTCTGTATTCCAGAGTTGGGAGCCAATGCTAAGCAGTGTGGTGGTGGTTTTTGGTTGGCTGTTTTCTTTGAGTTGTTTTGGGGTTATTTTAGTAAGCAAGATTAGTGGTGTAAAATTGCATAATGGTAGTGTTTCATGGCCTGAGTGGTGACTCCAAAATGTGTTCGATGTTTTGTTACCTAATCTTAAAGGAGATCTCTGCCTTTTGTAATACAATATTCGTTTACTTAATGACATATGTACAGGTGTATGATCAGGAAATGCTTGTGCGTCTTGTTTTTTGCCCTGTCTGGTGGAGTATGCTGAAAGCACGAGACAGAAGCAGGTGCATCTTACAGTTGGCAAAGTAATCCTCATTCTTTGTTGTAAAGACTGAGGCTGTTGGAATAGCAATCTACTGTCAATCCTCCTGGTGCTGGTCTGAAAGTTGTAAAGTAACTCATGGGACAGCAAGAGTCTTGGTTGAAAAATCACTCTTAAAGAGAGTAGGACTTCAGGGCAGCATGCTTTAGAACCATAGAATCATAAAATCACCAGGTTGGAAGAGACCCACGGGGTCATTGAGTCCAACCATTCCTATCATACACTAAACCATGTCCCTCAGGACTTCGTCCACCCGTGCCTTAAACACCTCCAGGGAAGGTGAATCAACCACCCCCTGGGAAACCTGTTCCAATACCCAATGACCCTTTCTGTGAAAAACTTCCTCCTGGTGTCTAGCCTAAATCTACCCTGTTGGAGCTTAAGGCCATTCTCTCTTGTCCTGTTCCCTGTCACTTGGGAGAAAAGGCCAGCTCCCTCCTCTCTACAACCTCCCTTCAGGTAGTTGTGGAGAGCAACAACGTCTCCCCTCAGCCTCCTCTTCTCCAGGCTAAACAACCCGAGCTCTCTCAGCTTTTCCTCATAGGACCTGTTCTCCAGCCCCTTCACCAGCTTTGTTGCTCTTCTCTGGACTCGCTCCAGAGCCTCAACATCCTTCTTGTGGTGAGGGGCCCAGAACTGAACACAGGATTCAAGGAGCAGTCCCACCAGTGCTGAGTACAGAGGGAGAATAACCTCCTTGGACCTGCTGGTCACACTGCTTCTGATACAAGCCAGGATGCCATTGTCCTTCTTGGCCACCTAGGCACACTGCTGGCTCATGTTCAGTTGCTGTCAATCAACACCTCTAGGTCCTTCTCCAAGCAGCTTTTTAGACAGACTTCTCCTAGTCTTCGACACTGCACAGGGTTGTTGTGCCCCAGATGCAGGACCTGGCATTTGGCCTTGTTAAACCTCATCCCACTGGACTCAGCCCAGCGGTCTTTAGGTTTACAATGCTTTGAATGAGGGATTGGAGAGCATGATACCCTAAGGTTCTTTCTCATCTGTTTATTTTTATGATTCTGTGGGGATTCTCCAGTGTGGATGAAATGTGAGCTCCCGATGAGCTTGAAGATCACACTGACTCATTGGGATGGTGTGAAGGGTGATGGGGACAATCTCCCTGCCATACAAGAAACACCCTTAGGGAACACCAGTGACCAAGCAGTGTGGCAAACAGGGCGTGGTGTAAAAAAGGTGTGATGCGGCACTTTGTAGGCAGTGGGGAGGGCACAATCTCTCTCCAGACTCAAAAGGTGAAGTTCTGTTGACAAGAAGGAGCCCAGCCATGGTATCCACCTGGTGGGAGGCTGCATCCTCTACACCTGCCAGAAAGGATGTGCCAGCCCAGATTGAGGTCCCAGTTAAAATTGCAGCTGGCCAGGTTTCTGGCTGCAGGGAATGCCACCGGTGTATAGTGGAAACAGAGAGTAGCAGTGGCAACAGTTAAGGACAAGGAGATGAGGAGAAGGCTGAGGTACTCAACAACTTTTTTGCCTCAGTCTTCACTGATAACTGTTCTCCTCAACACTTTTAGGTCAGTGGACAGCAAGATGGAGGTCTGGGGAGAAAACCCCTGCCACTGTAGGGGAAGATCAGGTCTGTGGCCACCTGAGGAACCTTGAATGTATATAAGTCTATGGGACCTGATGAGATGCATTCCAGTGTCCTGAGGGAATTGGCTGATATGATGGCCAAGGCACTCTCAGTGATATTTGAAAAGTCATGGCAACCAGGGGAACTCTCTGGTGACTGGAAGAGGAGCAAATTTGTGCCCGTTTTCAAAAACTACAGGAAGAAGGACCCTGACAACTACTGACCTGTCAGCCTCACCTTGGTGCTTGGGAAGATCATGGAACAGATCCTTGTAGTAGCTATGCTAAAGCACATGGAGGATGGGGAGGTGATTAGTGGCAGCCAGCATGGCTTCACAAAGGGCAAGTCCTTCCTGTCCAACCTAGTGGTGTTCTATGATGGGGTGGCTGCATCAGTGAACAGAAAAGCAGGAGGTGTGATCTATCTGGACTTCTGTAAAGCCTTTGACACAGTTCCCCTCAACATCTTCCTCTGTAAACTGGAAAGATAGGGATTTGATGGACAGACTGTTCGGTGGATAAGAAATTGGTTGGATGGTCACATTCAGAGGGTAGTGGTCAATAGCTCGATGTCTAGACAGAGATGACTGGTGGTGTCCATCAGGGATCTACCCTCATTAAGTTTGCAGATGACACCAAGCTGAGTGGTGCAGCTGTCACATGAGAAAGACAGGATGTCATCCAGAGAGACCTGGACAAGCTGTAGAAGTGCATCTGTGTGAAACTTATGTGGTTTCAATGCAGTTTAGGGGACAATGTGATTGAGAGCAGCCCAGCAGAGAAGGACTTGGTAGTGTCAGTTGATGAGAAACTTGACATGAGCCAGCAATATGCACTTGCAGCCCAAAAGACCAACCCTGTCCTGGGCTGCGTCAAAAGAAGTGTGTCCAACAGGTTGAGGGAAGTGTTTCTCCTGCTCAGCTGTGCACTGGGGAGACTCCATCTGGAGTGTCCAGTTCTGAAGTCCCCAAAATCAGAAGGATATGGAACTGTTGGAACAGGTCCAGAGGAGAGCCACAAAGATGATCCAAGTGCTGGAGCACCTCTCATATGAGGCCAGACTGAGAGAGTTTGGGTTGTTCAGCCTGGAGAAGAAAAGGTTCTCAGGAGACCTTATAGGAGCCTTCCAGTTTCTGAAGGGGGCCTTCAAGAAAGCTGGAGTGGGAATTTTTACAAGGGCATTTTTTGAGTGGATGAAGAACAACTTAGACATTAGGAAGAAATTCTTCACTGTGAGAGTGGTGAGGCCCTGGCACTGGTTGCTCAGGGAAGCTGTGGATGGTCCCTTTCTGGAAGTGTTCAAGGCCAGGTTGGATGGGGCCTTGGGCAGCCTGATCTAGTGGGAGGGGCCATGGAACTAGTTGATCTCTAAGGTCCCTTCCAACCCAAACCATTCTATTGTTCTATGAAACTTCTCTGGCAAGAATTGCACTGGATTGTATGTGCTGACTCGTTGGATATTTCTAATTTGGCCATTCCAATTACTTTGCGTGTTGTGCTAGTCAGAAATCTTTTGGTGTAGAGTCTGCCTTTTTGAGGTTTCTGGTACAAACAAGAACCCACTTCTGCTTCAGCACCATTTATTAACTGATTTGTGGCAATTGTGTGTTTTCCCCTGAACTAGGACTGTACTCTGAGTATTAAATAGAATGCAACTTTGTGAAGTTGTGTTTTGTTGGTAGGGTGTTAAAAGTTTGCACATCTGACTCAGATTTTAGTAACAGTTACTTTCCTGTCTTTCAGATCTTGATAGCTGATGACTACTCAGATCCATTTGATGCCAAAAGTGAATTGAACAGACTGGGAAAAGGGGAGAACACTGGCTACATGGAACCATATGAAGCTCAGAGAATTATGACTGGTGAGAAAGGACTGCTGTGTATATGAGCTTTAACTCCATGGTAGTTCATATGGATATTACACCTGCTATCAAACAGAAATGTTCTTTGGCATGCAAAACTGTTTCTGATGATGCTTAGATGGTCAATAGTAAATGCTGTGGGGGCTTTTCAAGTGCCTGCACATACCATGGTATCTAAAAATACTGCTCTGAACATCACTATTGAATATAGATGCTTTGTACTGTTGTGTGAGAAGATGAAAACGTGAGGAGTGGGAATTGGAGTGTGTATTGCTCAGTTTGGCAGTGTCAAGGCTGCCATCTGTTTTTCATAGTAGGGATGGCCAAAACATGACATTATGTTACTTCCCTTAAAAACAAGTGATTGAGCTGCTCATGGCCCTTTTTTCTTCAGTCAGATCCAGACTTCTTAGTCTTTGCTCTGCTGGAGGAAGGCTGCAAAGCTACATCTTTGTGTAGTTTCTTTCCTTCCTTCTTGTCTTCTCTTATATATGTGTGCGTGTGTGTGTGTGCATATTTAGCAGTGGTTAAAAGGAGACAATTCAATATGCCTGTGAGCCCTTAACTACTGTTCTTGGTAGCATCCTTCTTTTTTTTGTCACGTAGGGAGGTAGTTAATCAGAGAATCTTAGAGTCGTAGAATGGTTTGGATTGGAAGGGACCATGAATGTTATCTAGTCCAACCGTCGTGCAATAAGCAGGGACACCTTCAACTAGATCAGCTTTCTTAGAGACCTGTCCAACTACCCTTGAGTCTTTCCAGGGATTTGGCATCTACTGCCTCTCTGTGCAACCTGTTCCAGTGTTTTACCACTCTAAACAACACAAAAAATGTTCTTAATATCTAGTCCAAACTTCTATTTTAGTTTAAAACCATTCCTTATTGTCATACTGCTACAGGCCCTGCAAAAAAGTTTTACCCCATCTTTCTCACAAGCCCCCTTTAAGAATTGAAAGGCCACAATGAGGTCTCATCTAAGTCTTCTCCAAGCTAAACAACCTCAGGTGTCTCAGCCTCTCTTCACAGTCGGGTGTTCCAAGCCTTTGATCATTTGATGGCCCTCCTCTGGACATGCTTCAGCAGGTCCATGTCTTTCCTTTGCTAAGGGTAATAGTGGTGTTGTTGTAGGAGTCTAGACTGTTTGAACACCTCCTGGCATTATGTCACTATTGTCTGTACATTCCTTAAGTTTCTTCATCCATTTCTTATTTGTTGGCCGTGCAACCTGTACATTTTTCTGAGATACAAGACCTTATGTTTTATTTATGATGATTTCACTCAGTCAACACACATCCTTGTGCACATCAATTGTGCATTTTTTTTGATTTGTAAAGGAGGTCCACTTTTTCTCGTTGTAAGGTAAAAGTCATTCTTCTGCCCGGTTAAGTTTATTGTATGCTTTCCTTTTTTATTGGCAGCTCCTGTTTTGGCCCCTTGGGAAAGGTTAATCAGTGGGGAAAGATGAGGCTTTTGGATGCAGAGATCCTTTTTTTAAGAATATTTTTTTCTGTTCTTAAATAGCATTTCTGAATAAAGACACAGCGAGTGGCATGTGGATAGTATTGTTTAGAAGCTTTCAGTGTCTTACAGAGGTGCTGGGAGATACTATTTCTCATTGTTTTAAATCTGTTCATTCTAGCTGAGTGATTTCTCAGAAAAACTAATCATAGTAAGTTCTTGATCTTCATACAGCAATGATGAGCATTTGTAATCTTGATTATGAACTTTACAATGCTTTGATTTCTTATGTTTAGGACAGGAGCTTATTCTCTCTCCCTTTCCAGATTAACCATGATAAATGCAATGGTTTACTGAGCAATACTGGATGGCTTAGCTAAAATAAATAAATTTTTGTATACCCTTGAAACTGCCAGACACCCTATTGCCAAATTGGTGTTTGGTGCAACTGCTAAGTTGTTGTGTCTGCTCTGTATGTTATTATAAAGCAAATATGAGAATCCCTTGAAGATACTAAAGGCACTTTCAAAACTATGATTTAATGAGTATAATGATATAGCAAGTGTTCTGAAAGTGCATTTGATTGAGCCAGCAGAAAATGCTTGATGGGTCTCTGAACATGTTTAGTGTTTTGAGATCTGAGCATTTTGTTTCCAGTCATCTTGTCCTAATGCAGTTAGAAACAGAGAAAGTCTTCCCATAAAGCTTGGTGAAGTCAGGTTATATTCCACTATATTCAAGCACATGGGTTTACGTTTGCCCTTTTTTTTTTTTTTTTTTATTGTACAGATGTTGCCTTTGCATTTTACTTGACAAATGAAAAGTCAAAGGCAGGCACGGGAAAGGTCCTAGACTGGACTGAGTAGCATGCGGGAGCTGGATTCAGGAACTGGATCCATGAACGCATGGTTGGGGTCGAGGGTAGACAGACAGATGAAGTCCTCACTGAATATTGGTTGTCTCAGAAGAGGGATAACACTCATGACCTCTAAGCTTTTACACAGAGCATGACACATATGGCATGGAATACTTCACTGGTTGGGTTTAGGTCATGTGTCCCGTCTACACGTCCCAGCAAGTGCAACTTCAGTCACCACCAGCTCTGGCATGGCCTTAATTTACATAGAAATAGGTGAGAGCAGTGACCTCTCTGCATATCAGCAGCTCATTTTCTTGGTGACAACTATCAGGCTTTTTACTTCCAGAGACAGCCACTATTTGAAAACTCTGTTGGTAAGCTTCAGTGGCTTAAGTTTTGAAAGAGACCTAGCTGAAAAGTCAGAGAATATGTTCTGCTTTAGCCCAAACGGGAGCACCTGATGAGTTCAATAAACCATTGAACAGGCGATCTGATTTCATGCTGTCCATGGTTAGAATTGGTTATAATTAGGCTTGAATTTTCTTCTGCTGTTACTGACCCAAAAAATACTGCCTTCCCAGATCTGTGGTTACGTTAATTGGAAGAAAGAAACCTTTATGCCAAGATTTGGAAAGGCTTTTTTTACTAAAGGCCTTTTTACCGGAGGCTAGGGTAGAGCATGTTAAGAATGAATGCATGTTTGTTTATAAGAAGATGTCATCTCCTGGCAGCCAAGCACATCTGCTAGCATGTGCCTATATGGAAAAGCGCTTGGCCTGTCTTCAGGAGGTTCAGAGAAAATCTCTGGGAATGCAGTTCCTGGTCTGCTGTGCAGTATGAGTTTTGCTTGGCTGGTGTCCACTCAAAACCACGGGAACAGAGTTGCATCTTTGCCTTATACCCAACCGTTTTGGGGATTTGATGTCTCAGCATAGATTCAGATATATGAAAGAAGTCTCTGTGATCTGAATATCTGACATACTGTATCCATAGAGTGAGATCCTGGCCTGGTTACTATCATGCATGCAAGAAACCAAACAGAAACAGCTAAGATAATGCTGATTTCCAAGGATCCTGAGAAGCAGGTGGACCACAGAGAAGAGAGTAACCTCCTAAGAAGATATTAGCATTGCTTATAGTGCCTTGATAGCCACATCCTAGCAAAAAATAATGATAGGAAACAAAGAGATGAAAGAAGAAACAGGCATTACTGTGAGTCAAATTCTTCATAAAGCTGCAACCCCATATGCTAAGTTACATCTGATCTGTCTAGCTGAAAGAACTCTATTCTCTCTTTTAACAGCAGTATAAATACCAGTTGCTCCTTTGTAAAGGTTAGACCGTCTCTCCAAACATGTTGTAACTGTGATGTTTTCACTGCTTTCTTATGCAAGCTTTTAACTCTTATTTTTCCCCTAGAGTCAGTCTCAGCTTCTGTAGTAGCTGCTGCAGTTACACGTAGGCCGTAACAGAAACAGGCCTGTGCTGCCTTACCAAGCTTGTAACCAAGTATCATTGCTTAGATCAGATGTAGAGGGTACTTCATGCTTGAGAAAGAGGACCCCAGAGGAGCAGTGGAAAGACATGCTGCATTTTAACAGCAGTGAGTGGCTGAGACAATGTCAGGCCACACTGGTGGTGTCTTCAACATCCAGGCTGTTTTTTCCTCCATTGTTCTTGAGGAGTGCTAGGGGAAGAGAAGTTAGGTTCTATTGGAGTATTTACTATCATCAGGCTGAACTGGATGTCAAATACCAGAGAGGGATATGTTTATTATCTGTGGTAATCCCTTAGCTGAGAGGAGGAACGGTGCACTCAATTCATGGATATGAGATGGGGAAAGATGTGGATGTCTTTTTTTCCCCTTTAAAATCCCTGTAAGTCACAAGACCCTATCCCAGACATACCCTGTGATCTGGAAGGGATAGTGCCTTTCCACTTTCTCCTCACAGCTGGACGTGTTTGCACAGCTCTTGCAGCCTCTCAGAGGGAATTAGATCTCAAGACTGCCTGATACATTTGCAAGCAAATGCCAAATCAAGACTGTATGTACCACAGCCACCGGTGTGCTAGTTCATAGGATGCATCTAAAACTCACCTTTGGAAGAGGTTCCAATTTCAGATCATCACTCAAATGGAGATACACTATCAGACAACTTGTTGCACAAAGAACTCCTTTTAAGGTATGGTAAAGAATACTGGCTACAGGAATGGGATAGTAGTCTGTTGCTGTTCTGTTGTTGACTTTGAAGGGAGACCCATGCCTCCTGCTCAGAAATTTTTGAGTACAAAGTGCCTAGCATGCTACTTGCTATTAACAGAAAAATAAGTGTATTACGACAGTAGTAAAATTAAGGTTGGTTCAAGTCTTAAAATAATTTGGAGCCACATTATCAAAAAGAGATGGAGAGGGTGAAGTGTCTGTGAGAGAAGAAGTTAAAAAAAGCATTAAATGAGCATTATGTGTATTGTCAAAAACACAAAAAAAGCATTAAATGAGCATTATGTGTATTGTCAAAAACACGTGTCTTTTTGTCTTTTACAGATCAATACTTGTGTCTTCTGTGCTCTCAAAAGGGTAGTAATGGAGAATTGGGGCAGGCTAAGCCCTTGAGTTAGGACAATGGTTTGAAAGTCAAGGGAAGCATATGGTATCTCAGTGCCCTGATTTCTTAGAGGAATATAAGTGCCTGAGGTCTATGTACACTATGTTTTTCCTTTGCTTTTTTAGGCATCACCTAGCACTGTGCCAGGGACATTAGGCCTGCGTGGGTTTTTGGCCTCTGTATTATGCGTCCGCCTTAGGGATATGTAGACAGGGAGAAACCTGTCTTCTTGTATTTCAGAATTCTGTAGACTTGAGTAGTATTTCCAAAAATAGATACTTTCCCTGAGATGTAACATATAATGTGGTGTTCCTCATGGAGCAAATGCTGTGTTGTGAACAGACTTCAGAAGGTTATCACTATTAATAAAATATACACTGTGCCTTTCTCTTGTTTGGGTTAACATTAGAGGCTACACAGGGCATTAAAAAGTGTCCTTACAGACAGTCAAAGGCAGGTTTGTTATTGATGGATTTCTCACAAGAGGCTAGTCAGGGAGTTGTCCTAGGACCTGGGCATATTGGATCTTATAAGTGGGTTATGCTGACCCACAAGATCCGGGGAAGTGCACAGTGTGCATTAAGTCAGTCCCAAATCAACACAGCAGCATGCTGCTGGTGCCCCTTGAAGAATGCTCTTGGGAGATGCAAGTCATGAAAGGGCTTTTGGTCATAAATGCAAAGTTGAATTGAAGTCTCATGGATGTAATTAAATCTGAAAAGAACATGTCCTTCTCCATACAAATCTGGTCTGTGTAGGGCAGGCTGAAGAGAAGAGCTCATGTACTTGCACCAGGGGAGATTAACTGGTACAGGAGAAAGATTTGTGTGCTGGACCTGAAGATATGAAAAATATTTCTGAGGATGCTCTGGAGCATCGGGATCATAGCATAGAGATAGCTGTTACCTTGCCTGTGATGTTAAGTGCATTCATCAGCCTGGGTGATGACGTATCTGCACTGTCAGGAAAGGTGAATGTAAACTAAGGGAAGTGAGTGATGAGGAAGACCAGAGCCTCTCTCCAGAGGGACCTTAATGAATGCAAGGACTCTGTCAAGAGGAGGTTTTTTTAGATTAAACAAGAGGGATATTAGAGAATTCCAAAGCAAAATTCACAGCTTTGTTCACAGGCTCACAACATTTCCTTTCTTCTTTTTCAATGTAGTTGTCATCCTGTTTATATACATCCTCCTGGCTACACTGTGAAACAGCTGTGAGCAATTTATCTAACTCACACCTAGGGTTTGTGTCCTAGTTCCTGAATGCAAAAGCTGAGTCTCCTCTCTAGGTGCAGGCAGTGCAAGAACAGCAAATGCCTTCATGTACCTCACTGCTTCTTTCTAGGGACTGCACTAAGATTCTGTGCCTCAATCACAATACAATCTCCAAGGCATGACAGGCAGCCTAGCAAAAGTGGTGCATCTGCCTTAATTGGGAGTTCCTTGTGGATGTGCTGGGAGCACTAGCTCTGTCTTGCTGCAAGCTAACACAGAAATGCTGGGACTGTGGGGAAAACAGTATTCCCAGGAACCTGCACCTACTTCAAAAGGTCTTGGGTGTCAGCTTCCCTTGTAACTGGAGAGACAGGTTTTTTGTTCAGGCATATAACTTCATCTGAATAGCACACTGGTGGTGAGTCAGATCTTGTAAAGTCCTTTACAACATGGCCTCTGGCATCTTGGTTGTTGGCATTGAGTTTACCACTGCAAATAATGTAAAAAGAGCAGTGATGATTGCTTTGATAAATATTAGACTGCCTAGATTATCATGTATAACATGGGAGCCTAGCAAGCCAACCTGTTACATTTAAGCATTGTAGTGGCTCTGTGTAAGATTGGCTCTCTGCTTGTATTTGAACATAGCAAGCAACTGCAGCCAATACAGAAGAGGCAGTATGTTTGCCCGCTAAGCTCAACTGGTGACAAAGATTTCAAAAGACTTCAAACTTCGTCTCTTGTTCCTACATTTGTGTATGTTCCAGTTCTAGATTCTATTTGAGAATCTACTGTTAGTTCTAGCTTAACCAGAACTAGAAATCAGCCCAAAAAGAGAATTTATCTATCATCAGTCAATCTCATGTGTTATTGTGGATTTTTCATTAGAACTCTTAAGCCCATTGTCCTGTTGCCAGGCCATGTGAATAAAACTATATGCTAGTCATTCAAGGAGAACAAGTTTTAAGGTTTTTTTTTTTTTAAAGACAGGAAAAAATGCAAGATATCTCTTCACTCTTGAAATTTAATGTGAATGTGCTCTTACATTATTTTTTGTGATATGGAGAACCACTGGGTGAGATTTGAAGGAGTTTAATATACAGAAGTAAGCTTGTGACCCATAACAAGATAGTTTTATTTACATGTTTGAAGTTTTCTCAAGTGCTACACTGGAAGTCTTCGGGAGCTGTACTTACAGCTGACAAAAAGGGGATGTCTTGTGTGTACTTATATTGTCTAAAATATGAATCTGTTACCCAATATGCAATAAGCCAATAACTACATCACCAAGAGAGATGTGTTTATTCAGGTTTGCACAAATCTGAGAGCTTGGAGACTTTTTCCCCCCTTCAAATCAAACACAATTGGAGGAATTTGTCATCTTCATTTATACACAAGGTTACACAAAGCCATACATTATTCACCATGCATGTAATCACATATTTACATGTAATTATAATAAATGCCAAGTTATTCCTACCACCTTCTGGGCATGCTCCAAAGAGGTCTTTAGAGGTATCTAGTAGTAAGTATCCCGAAAATCACCTGTCAAGTTCACCATTGGTCAACTCCTCCCAATCACCTCCAAATTATTGGCAGTATCTCCAAACTGCTGGCTTGGAAAAACATGGTGTTGCTCTCTTAAAGGTCACTTTAGACTTCCTCCTGTCTTGCTTCCACCTTCCTCCCCCTACTTCCACCCTTGAGTACTGCTGTGTTAGATTCTATGGCATCTCACTGCTTTGACCATGCAGTGAGATCGAAAAAATGAACACCAGCTTACCATAAAAGTTTGTCTTTTGTAGAACACATCTTTGCATGAGGCAAGTGGCAGGTAGTGGAGCTTCTCCCTGTACTGTGAAGATTCATGTGAGTAGTGTAAAACCTAAAACTGGATCAAGTAAATTGAAAGTGGAACTGCTGAGCATTTTGCCTTGAAGGCTGAGTTCTGTAGACTGCTGTTCCTTCTGATTTCACCACTGCTCCATCTGTCCTTTCCATACCTGGAAAGAGTGGCAGGCAGAGAACATAAAATGAAATGAGAAGTTCCGATTGAAAGTACTAAAAAACATTTCCACCATGAGGACAGTCAAATGGTGGAGGAAGGTGCCCAGTGAGATTGTGTAGTCTTCATCTTCAGAGTTTCTGAAGACTGGACTGAGGAACCAGAACCTGAGTAACCTTTTCTGACCTTGTAGCTGACCTTACTTTGAGGAGGAGATTAAATGAGATGACTTTCTGAGATCTTGTTTAATCGAACCTATCCTGTGATCCTGCAACTGATTTGTAGTTGTTCTGTGAAAGCTAGAAGTGGCTTTAAGAATCAGGATACTACAGGTTGGCTTGTGGGAATACGTGTTGGTTTGGTCTCAGTTAATTTCCATCTTTATCACCATGTTAGTATTCTCCCAGTACTGGTTTTTTAAACCTAATCACCGGAAAGACCAGGCAGGTGCTTGTGAGCAAAAGAAGCAACTTGTATTTCAGCAACTTGAGCAAATGCTAGTCTGTAAGTATCCGAACTGTCCGGAAGTAGCACTGGATGAGGGATATGTATGCTGAAATTGTGCTCTTGCTCTTTCAGCAGTGACTATGGTTCCTGACAGAAGTTCACTATCCATTCTTGGTGTGATGATGCAGAAGCTGAACAGATGGTCTTGCAGGCTGGCCTGGGCTTATATGAGCATGTCTAGACTCTGTTAACAGGAATTCTGAGTACTTTCCAGCTTTGAGTGTGATGGAATTGTAGGTAACTGATACCACTGCAGCTGGTATGGAAAGAGGAGGAAAACTGGAAACTTACTCTTGGCGCTAACTGGGAGGATGTTACTTTGTTGAGTGGGAGACATCAGTGGTATATCTTGCTGACTTACTAGTTCAGCCCTCAATCTTCCCAAACTGGACCCAGTTCTATTGATTTTCTGTAACATTGTTCAAAAACAGAACAGAGAGAATTTGTTACATGAGGAGTCAGTAGCTTGGGAGGGACTGTTGTTGATGAGCTTTACAGGGATTTGATAACTGAAGTTGGAACAGCAATGCTAAAAGGAAAAATAAGACATGCAGCACTTAGGACAAAAGTGAGACAGAGGGTTCCTCCTTGCACTCAAATGCCTCTTCTTCCAAAGTTATACTTTGTTTTCCTTTTCTTTCTTTTTATTCTTTTGCAAAGAGGCTCTTAGTCAAAGGAAGCATTTGATGCCATGTGAAAATGTTTAAGAGTAGTTTTTTAATAATCAAACTAGTATCACGTTCACAACCCTGGGAATACATATTTCTATTGTAAGTCATATTTATTTTTGTAAGAAAACTAGTAGATATCATATGCACTAAGAAGTCTGAAGTTGGAAGGAATTTCTTATCCTTAAAAATACATGAGGGTTGAAGATTCAGTCATTTCTGTGTCTGCTTGCCACTGAGAATGAACATCTTGCCAGATCAGTTTATCAACATCGTAATGTGGCTTCAAGCAGTGTCATAAAACTATCTTAAAGTTTTGGTAGGGAGTGGTGAGAAACACAACTTCTTTTGTTCGCTGTGCTGGCGTAAGCTGGCAAGAATATACAGCTGCTCTCCTCTGATTTCTTGCTATGAAGAACTCTGCTTGAAAGTGCTTTTCTTGAGGAGCTCAGATACTTAAGTGAACTCAGCTGTTCATTAGCATTCTAACTGCTGAAATTATTAGAGGCTGTTTTCTGCAGGAACAACCTACCCTTTCTATGTGGGGCCAGGTATGCCTTATCTTTTCCCTTTGTATTGGTATGCTGCTATGTGAATTTCTCTCTGTCGTGCCTACCCAAGCAAGGATCTAGGAAGCCTGCACTGTGTTTCTTCTTGGTGCTGGACCTGTGTTATACTACCATGACTGAATTTCTTGAGCGATACCCATGTGTGCAGAAAGAAGATGGAAATAGTCAACCTTCGTATGAGCTTGCTCTTGGTTCTGTCTTGTTCAGTTTCATAGGGTGGTGGCTTGGAGTGGGCGAGTTCACATGGAGCTTGGCTTCTGAAGCAGAATGTATGCATGCAAAACTGATGCTGTTGTAGGACAGACTAGCAACTAAGAACAACTAGGGGAACTAGGGGTAAATGAGACTTGCCTGGAGGGACTCTAGGCTTGCTTTGAGTTCTGCATTCATTTTCTTTAGACTGCGTAATTTGAAAAGCTATGTGAAGAAGCCCACAGTTTTGTGGTTCTTGAGCTGTTTAGCTCTCATAGAGTCTGTCAGACAGTTGCACTTGGCTGAGATGGCCTGCAAGGCGGAAAAGGGTGATGGCATGGCTGAGCTGCCTTGAGTTTTTGCTGAGCAAGTCCTGGAGCAGCTCTTAGGACTGTAATGTAGCCTGAGGTGGGCTAAAAAGTGTCTGTGCTGCTGTCCAATTGAAGGGGAATAGTGAGACAAAACTAAATATGAGAAAACTCGGCATCATGGTAGAGTATAGAGCATATCAACAGACATAATCACTTTTTATTTTTAAGGATCTTTTTTGTCCTTTCTTTAACGAAAAAGAAAGAAGAAAACACACAGGAAAAAAAAAACAGTTTTAGACAGTTGTCTCCTTTGAGTGTGGTTTCATGCATTGAAAATGGTTGCATGCACATTAGTTAGTGGTTTAGAGATGCATATTGGAAAATAAGAGTGTAAATAGAAAAATTACCAGAAAGCGTTAATTCAGTTATATGCATCAAGATCATGACTGGATTGAATATTTGTAACATGACATTTTCTAATTACCTAAGTGGAAAATACCAGATGTTACTTTTCACAATTTATGATGGTTCTGTTGGAGGAAGGGAAGAAGAGGACTGATTTATGGTGTTCACATGACTGTGTTTTGCTTTCCTTAGCAGTAAGGTCTGTTCTTAATGGTGCTTTGCTGAATTCAAACCAGATTTATTTGCTGTGGATAAATATTGGTGTAAGCACAAATACACTTAAGTGATGACATGATAGGCTGTATAATTAAGAACATTTTAGCAACAACTGCTTATATACAAACACAGCTTCACGTTCTGTACTGTTATATAAAAGTGTTGTCGAAGGAGGGAAAAGACCCAACACTATCACAAACGGGCTACTCTATAAGTGGACTTTCAACTAAGAATTGGCATCTAGTACACATTTGCCCGAGTAGTACAATTCCTGCAGACAAATCTGCAAACAAGTGCAAGGAACTGGATATTATCAGCTGGACAGCTCTACTGTGTAGATTTTTTGAAGTCTTATGAAATGCTAGGTACAAATTGCTCCTTTCATGAATCAGTTGATGAGCTGACCTGGTGAGTAAAGTGATGAGGCCAAAGGAGATGAGTTGAAATATTTTCCCAGTACTTTTGATGTATATCCCTGTCGCTTTTTCTCTGCTAGCACATCAACTTTCTTTTACTGCATGCAAGGCCTTGGATTGTGAAAAGCAAAAATCTGTGGGTGGATGTGATGACAACTCAGCAGTTTTCTTCCTCTGTTCATGTGGAGGTAGAATTCTAAATTAAACCATTTTATCTCCAGAACTGAAGAGTAAACTTAGGCCATCTTTCATGTTAATGCTGCTTACTGTATGCCTGTGCAGGACTGTAGTGGACTTTGAGCTTACTGAATTCCCCATCCTTACATTTGGACTCATATCTGAAGGATTTGACATCCAACAGATGGTGATTCATCTTTGTTAGGTGTTTGGATACAGATCGGGGTTCTTCAGTTGCGCCAGTATCTCAACTTGAGTGACGGAACAGGAAGATTGCAACTGGGACAACACTTCCCCCAGGAAATCAAGTCAAAGTGAGCAAAACTGCAAATAATCACTGTAGCTGTTCAAAGTTTCTTCAGCTTACCGTGTTCAAAATTGCAAATGATCACTGTGGCAGCTAAAGACTGTGGCTGTCTCCTACTGTATTCTAGTAGTTTTTAAACAGCAGTACTTGTCCCTATCTTGTACTGTCTATAGAGAATGCTAGCAGATGTCTAAAAGAAGTTAAGAGCATGTCTCATCTGGCTGATAGAATATCTTGTCTGGCTTTGTAAAATCAGATATAGCATCTGGCTACATGAGTCTACCATCTTAATCTGCTCTGAATGTTGTTCCTGTAGGTAACTTGTTATGTACTACGTATCACAGGTTACGTAAGTCTAGAGGGAGGCCTCTACGCACTTTTCATTCTTTGCTTTCTTCCCCATCCCAAATGGGGCCATGTTCAAAGTTAGATTCAGAGAGAGAAGATAACTACTTTTTGGGTAACTCTCATTGAACTTGAACTGCCTCTGTACTCGACACTGCGGAGACCGCACCTCCAATACTGTGTTCAGTTCTGGGCCTCTTGCTACAAGGAAGATGTTGAGGCTCTGGAGCGTATCCAGAGAAGAGCAACGAGGCTGGTGAAGGGGCTGGAGAACAGGCCTTATGAGGAGCAGCTGAGGGAGCTGGGGGTTGTTTAGCCTGGATAGGAGGAAGCTGAGGGGAGACCTCATTGCTCTCTACAACTACCTGAAAGGAGGTTGTAGAGAGGAGGGAGCTGGCCTCTTCTCCCAAGTGACAAAGGACAGGACAAGGGGGAATGGCCTCAAGCTCCACCAGGGGAGGCTCAGACTAGATATCAGAAAGAAACTTTTCACAGAAAGAGTCGTCGTGCACTGGCTGAGGCTGCCCAGGAAAGTGTTTAAGTTGTCATCCCTGGAGGTATTTAAAGGATGGGTGGACAAGGTGCTCAGGGACATGGCTTAGTGGTAAACAGGAATGCTTGGACTCAATGAGCCGAGAGGTCTTTTCCAACCTAGTGATTCTATGTTTCTATGATTCTAAACTTCCAGCCATCAGGGAAATAGTTACATATTTTATCTTGGTTTTCATAAACTCACTTTTGCTCATGTCTAGATATCCTTTGCAATGTCATCTGAAATATATAAATAAATATAATCAGTGCTCATCTCAATTGATGCTTTCGAGTAAGCTTTCAGTAAGCAGAGACTTACTAAGGGTCAAACCAAGATCCAAGAAAAGGTCTTCCTTCTGTGTAAGTGTTGATCTTGGCATTATGAATGGATTCTTCTTCCACTTCCTCCCCCTCTTAAGGTGATTTTTTTTCCTCTTTCAAGGTGATTTTTGTGAAGGGGTGAGATTGTGTGCCTGAAGAGGGCTGGCATGAGTGGTTTGAGCATCAGTAACAGCCAACCACAAGTAACAAGACTCATCTAACTGCTAAAGGTAGTAGTCGTATTTGCTACAGACTCCTCTGTCCTGACACTGGAGAATGTTATCTTGATTATGATACTGATGTGGAGTCTATTTTAAAGTATTTTAAGGATAACTGATTCTGCTTGTGCTAATCTTAGAACAAACATTTTGGGACACTGTAGTTTGTGTCATGGGCTAGTGAGAACTGTCATGGACAGATGTACATGAAAATACCCGTGCTGCACTCTTCTTTCTAAGAGGGCTTCCATTCCCACCCACCACAAGGAATGAATCCTTTTTTACACAGCTTAGAAATGTCAGAGTATGGAATGACAATTATGGATTTTGATTGAGGTGAAATCTGTTTTCCATTGTCGACACTTGAATTGCTCCTTTTAGCCCATGGAACAACGATCCTTGAATCCCAAAGGCCTTTGCTCCTGATCAGAAAGATCAAGAAAACCTACAAGTGAACAGTTATGATGAAACTGACTGTAACAATATGTGAAGCTGGCGGTTGGCCAAGCAAATGTATGGAATCTTGTGGAGATTTACTGAATTCTTTTTCTCCTTCTCTAAATGAAAAGAGCACCTCTGCTACTCTTCTATAAATTTCTGAGAAATGCATAAGGAATAAGTAGCTAAGCAGCGTCAAAGCACTCCTGAAGATGGGATGTCTGCAGAAATGATGAATTTTAAGATGGCAGTTATAATGTTTAATCACTGCTTACGTAACACAAAACTAAGTGTTATGGGGAAAATCTTCATAGAATATGTATTCTTGGGCAGGGTATGCTTGCTTGTTCTTTTTATTTCAGTACATACTTTCTATGGAAACACATATTCACTACATACTCCCATACAGGGAGTTTTCCTGACTGGCCTAAGACTCCTTCTTTGTCAGGACTGATGGAATGTGAAGTTTCTTTGTGTGCTTCATCTGGAGATAATGAGTCATACTTAGACTTCAGTAGGATTTCCCTCATGATGCAGTCTGTATCAAAACATGGCTTTTTCACATCAAGAGGCTATGCCAAGCTCTCACACCAGGGTAGGGGTGAAAATATCTGGTTTTAATTCCTGTAAAGTGGCTTACTTCTGAGGCACTTGGATTCTGTTCAGAAAGAAAAATGAGGGAAGATTTTCTCATATCCAGCTTTTTCTGCAGCAAGGTCTAGAATAGTGAGCACTGGGAGGCAGTTGCTACAGTTTGAAAGCAAAACAGGCCTCGTTTCTGTAGGAATGTTATATGGTGTTCTCTTGTGTCCCAGCAATTGGAGGCATCCAGCTGGATCTGGAAGCAGAGCAGGAAGCAGTTTGATTCTTGGTGGCCTGAGGTGAAATTTGAGCAGGGGTAAAGCAGCTTCCACGCTGAATAGACTTTGCACTAATGCAATGAGAATTCTGCAGCTTTATTTCTAAAATGTTTCCAGATTATATTGCCAAGATGGATGTGAAAGGAAACATTAATGTCAAAGCTTGGAGTAAGTAAGCAATTGGTTAAGTATTTCTGACCTGCATATAGAGGGAAAGGAAATGGATCAATGGGAGCAAATGTTCTTGTGTTAGGCTCATCAAGCATCAGTGTTATGCCTCTGGTACACTGGCAAGTTATTGGTTGATTTGTAGCCTACCCATACACTTGTAAACAGTTTGTTACCCTTTAATGCGGTTATGTGCTAGGTCAGTGCCTCTCCATTGGAATCCTCAAGAGCAGAGCATGTGGATGGCAGACATTTGAGCCAATTGAGCAAGTCCTGTTCCCTGAAAGGGAACAAGAACATTTCTTTATAAACTTTGGCTTTCTGTGTCCAGGCCTGGCTCTGATGTGGCTGTCACATGCTAGAGACAGCCTGGTGGTCAGGACAGTGTCTAGGGAGATGCATCAGGTATTCACCAGTACCTCACCTCAGGCTGTAGTTGTGCTTGGGATTGCCCCAACCGAGGTGCAGGACCTTGCACTTGACCTTGTTGAACTTCATGTGATTTGCACAGGCCCACCCCTCAAACCTGGTTCCTCTGCATGGCTTGATGATCTTAAGGCTTTTTTCCAACCTGAATAATTCTGTGGTTCTATCTAACTAAAGTTCTGCAAACTCCAAAGAATGGAGTCACCTCACATGACTTATCACCTGTCCTAGGGCTGCACTGCACATCAAGGGAAGAAACTCAAGCTACATCTTGTGTCTGTTTTTTTCACTGAGTCTTCTGACACTGTCTGAGAATGGTGTGGCTCTGACTGCCATTCAGACTGCTGAGAACTGCTGTTACATCCTTCTTGACATCACCACATCAGATTAACCAAAACTGTCTCTTTTCATCACAGACCCAAGGACTCGGCTAACTTGATAGACCTGCACTGACCCCTTCCTAGTTTTATGAACTTGTTCACTCCTTGTAGGGAGTGTGCAGACTGAACACAGTAGGACATACCTGTTGGTGAGTGTAGTGTCCTTGGGGCAAGGGGTTAAGGCATAACGGCTTGCCCCTTGATTTGCCAGTGGTACTGCTTGTAACAAAACCCAGTGTTTGCTTTACTGTGTTCAGGAGGGCAGTACAGTGTATCTTTCTGTGAAGTATCAACATGGTTAGTTTTTGATAATTTCAGTGTTAAAGAAATACATGTTCCTTAATACAATATGATCTAACATCTAGTTACCAATGCATTTATTTAGTGTTCTTACTCTAGTCCTTGCTCATTTTCTGCTGTCATTATGTAGTGGTAACTGCAGAGGTTGCTGTTTTTTTCACCATGTGTAATTATACTGTGGGGTTTATTTTTTGTGATCTTTCTGTCTTCAAATTGCACTTCTGAACCATCTTCTTTTGCATACATAAATTTCAGCATTACTGGGGACTTATGTACAGTAGCTTGTAAAGTGTGCCTTACACAAGCTGAAAAGGGATTGTGTGGTTGCTGTAATCTGCCTCAGTGCAAGCTGGGGAATATTGGTGGAAGCAAGAGACTGTTTGTGCTGTGGCTGTATGCTGGAAAAAACTTCTGCTTCCAACCAGTCACCAAATGTAGAGGTAGAATTTAGAAGTCTTGTACAGGCTTGCCATCTGGGTAATTATGTGGCTATTAAGGAGTGGATGGAAGTTGAATGGTCTAGTATTATTGACTGTAATTATAAGGCATGGTTAGTGGTGATGCTGATGCAATTTTCTTTCTTTCCAACAGGATTTCAGAAGCAGGAAGACATGAAGTCCCGTCAGATAAACATGCAGCTCTATGACATACCCTATGAACCAGAAGGCAGTGGTGTGGAATCCGATTCTGAAAGTGTGGCAAGTCATCATTTACGAGAAAGCAAATTGCCACAGGATGATGACAGGCCTGCAGACGAGTATGACCAGCCATGGGAGTGGAACAAAGTCACCATCCCAGCTCTGGCAGGTAGGATTTCTAGATCCCAGCCTGGAAATTCTTTCTCACGCCCATAGTATATGCACATGCCTTTGGGAGAATTTAAGTATGTCTACTCTTTTCGTGTGTGTATGGGGAGAAAAATGTCTGAAAAGCAAATGTGGGTAGTCTCAATCTGCAGAGCTGTGGCATGTTGCACTTCTTGTTCGGTGTTTCAGCTGACCTATTGTCAAACCACCTCAGCATTTGATTTATTTTACTAATACTTGTTTTTCTCCAGCTTCATGCCCCTACCTGCATTTTAATGGACATGATGTTGGTAGTCTTTATTCTGGAGTGGCTCTATGATGCAGGAGTTGCTTTGCAAGGTCCTTAAATTGTGATTAGTTTCTTGGTATTTGGTATATTTTCATTATAATTGCAAGCATTTTTGTGGCTACATAGAACCTGGTTTTGGATTAATCTGCTTGAACTGCTGAAGTTCTCCCACGTCCGAATTTGTCTGTCGGGGAGATCTGACACAAACTGTTTTCTGTCGCTATGAACGTCTGTGCTTGGACACTGCTCTTTTTTTCCCCTTTCCACTGCTTTGCAGAAATGAATGAGGAGGGCTTCATTCAGTGAGGACATAAATCTAGAGGTCGTTTTCTTTCATAGAGTTGCTGTGTGCCCATCTGCATGCGTTGGTCTGACAATGTACCAGGATGCTTCTGCCAAGTACTGGAGTTTTAAGCTCTGTGATTTTCCCCTCACTGGCATGTTATAGTGAAGTTGCGTCCAAGAACAGGGTTGTTCCTCTTCCTTTTTTCTAGGAGCCAGCTTGGCAGAAAAGTTAGAATTATAGAGTAGTTTGGCTTGGAATGGACCTTAATGATCATCTAGTTCCAACTCCCCTGCCCACTAGACATCCCACTAGATTAGGCTACCCAAGGTCCATCCAACCTGGCCTTGAACACCTCCAGGGACAGGGCAGCCACAGCTTCACTGGGCAACCTGTGCCAGTGCCTCGCTACTCTCATGGTGAAGAAATTTTTCCTTATATCAAGCCTAAGTCTGCCTCTCTTCAGTTTATACCCATTTCCCTCATCCTACCACCATGAGCCTTTATGAATAGTCCCTCTCCAGCTTTCTTGTAGGCCCTTTTCAGGTACTAGATCATCACTATAAGATCTCTTGGGAGCCTCCTCTTCTCCAGGCTGAACAACCCCAACTCTCTCCGCCTGTCCTTGTATGGAAGGTGCTCCAGCCCACTTTGTAGTCCTCCTCTGGACCCATTCCAACAGTTCCATATGCTTCTTATGTTGAGGATTCCAGAACAGGACGCAGTACTCAAGATGAGGTCTCACAAGAGAGCAACAGAGGGGCAGAATCATCTTTCTTGGCCTGCTGACCACGCTTCTTTTGATGCAGCCCAGGATACACTTGGCCTTCTGGGCTGTGAGCATACATTGCTGGCGCATGTCAAGCTTCTCGTCCATCAGCACCCCTTAGTTCTTCTCTGCAGGGCAGCATTCAATCACATCATCCCCCATCATGTACTGAAATTGAGAATTACCCTCACCCAGGTGTAGGACTTTGCGCTTGGCCTTGTTGAACCTCATGAGGTTCTCACAGGCCCACTTCTTTAGCCTGCCCAGGTCCCTCTGTATGACATCCCGTCCTTCTGGTTTGGCAGCTACACCACTCAGCTTGGTGTCATCTGCAAACTTGCTGCTGAGGGTGAAAAGGAGAAAAGGAGAGTTGTGTGTGGTGGTGGTTGAGGGAATGAGAAGGGAAGAAAAGATTGTTAGCTCTGGGAGAGATTATGGAAGAAGCCTGATAGCAATGATTAGTAGTCAGTGTACATGGGAAGTTGTTGTTGACAAGCCTGTTTGCATCTGGATTGAAACTACAAGATCTGTTAGTGGAAGTAGAGGAGTCATCTGTCTTGACTTTAGCCTTCATCATTTGGGCTCTGGCATCAGCTTTGTTACCTGTTTTGGAATGCTGCAGCATTGATGGGTAGACAACATGATGCATGGTCAGGGTCATTGAACTCAAAGGATAGGGCTTAGTGGTTCATATTTTTCCTGGAGTCTGGTTGTGATTCCTCAGGGAGCAGTTCTGGAATCCTTCCTGCTCAGCATCTTTATTACTACTGCAGAAGAGGAGAGGAAATGGACTTTATGGATTCTGAAGTGATATCAAACATAGAGGGGTTGTGCACATGCAGAGCTACCATTCAGAGGGACCTGAACAGGATGGAGAAATGGGCTAACAACAAGTCCACAAAATCCAACAAGGATAAGCTCAATGACCTGCACCTGGAACAGACTAATGCCTTGTGGTGATATGGACCAAGGACTGGCAGATTTGCCGAGTTACAGCTTTGCTCAAAGGGGCTTAAGGAGTCCTGGGGGGATGTGGACTAAATGTGTCTAGCAATGCTCCCCAACAATGATGACAACTAGCAGCATTCTGGCCTGTGTGAACAGGAGCATAGCTAGTAGCTCAGCCAAAGTGAATGTTACTCTTTACTTCACACTTCTTGGATAACATGTGTAAAGCTATGTCCAGTATTCTTAAGCAAGAAAAGTGGTGATAAATGTTGATGTCAGCAGAAAGCCCCCCCAAATGACAGGAAACTGCAGTGCATGACTTACGAGGAGATGCTTGGAGAGCTGGGCTTGCTTAGCTACCTTGGACATGAGAAAACTTTGGGGGAGAGGGAGTGTGTGCATGTAGTAGCAACTCTCCAATGCTTATCTTCAAGAAACTGGAGCCAGGTTCTTCATAAATGAGCAGGTGTGGGTGGGAAGGTGGGACATAAGTTGTATCAGGAGAGGTTCTGATTCGATGTTGCGGGAGATTTAAATGCAGCAAAACCTGCTGCAGCATTCAGTCTACAAGGATCAGCAGTGAGGTGGGTAAGTTCTGCAGCTGAATGCTAGACCAAAGCAGACAAGGAGTTTCTGGAGAGAGGGTTCAACCATGGGGGAGCAGAGGCAGGTGATTCTTGAATATTGGAAGTGGCAGCTCGCATGAGAGAGGCTGATGTGGCAGGGGTGTTCCCAGGAGCATCTGCAGGAGATTTAAATGGCCCCTGGAGTGCATGAGGGACAGGGAGCATGGTGAACAGAGTGGGCAAACAGAATGTGGCTTGTCAGAAGGGCATGGCATAGCAGTTGGCATAGGTAGAGCAGACAGGCAGGGATGTGCAGGGAAGGCATGTGAGCAGGGTGCTGGAGCTCATCCAGAAGTACCAGGGAGCAGTTGCATCCACTCATCAGAAAATTAAGGGCTTTCCAAGCTGTAGGTGTGACTGGTGCAGTCTCCCAGACAGACCCCCAGTGGGTGCATGCTGCCACCCAGATGCTGGGCTGCAGGGTGAGCCCCCCTCTTGGAATGATATTGGAAATCAGTGGGGAAGAACTCTACCACTTGGTGACAGAACTCAGGGAGAAGGTGAGCAGGCTGAGGACCATCAGGAATTGTGAGAAGATTGACTACTGGAACAACACCCTCCCTGTCTCGGACCCAACAGGCAGGCATGCCTCCTGCAACAGAGGACTTCCCATCCTCTCTCTATTCAGCTGAACAGAGAAATTTAGGAGATGGAGGGGAATGGCAGCAACTTACTTCCTAGCACAGCAAGCGTGTCTCCCCTGTGACAACCTGTCCCAGGTTCCCTTGCACAACAGATACAAAGCTCTGCAAGTGGGACCGAACCTCAATGTGAATGATGGAGTATCATCCTAGAGCCTAGAAACATTTCCAAGGTTAAGACACCCTAAACCATCCATCAAAACAGCTTCTGTAAAGAAAAAAAAATATATTGTTGTTGTATGGCACTCCCTTCTGAAGGGAACAGAAGGCCCAATATGCAGATTAAACCCACTTTTTGGGACCCATTTCTGCCCAGCTGGGGCCTCAGTTAGGCCCACAGATTGTTCTGCTTAGGGCAGAACAATCACAAGATGATAGAATTATCATTTCCAGGAGAAGAAAGGAGGCAGGGTCAGCAGAACTACCAACCTGGGCTTCTGGTGGGCAGACTTTGGACAATTCAGAAGGCTGGTTGATAAAGTTCAGTGGGATACAGTCCTATAGGGTAAAGGAGCCCAAGAGGGCTGGATGTTCTTCAAGAAGGAAATCCTGGTGGCACAAGAGCAGATCATCCCCATGTGCCAGAAAATGAGCCAGAGGGGGAGAAAACCAACTTGGCTGAGCAGAGAGCCTTGGGTGGATCTCAGAAAAAGAGGAAAGTCTATTAGATTTGGAAGAAGGGGCAGACATCTCAGGAGGACTACAGCGATGAAGTGAGATCATGCAGAGAGAAAATCAGAAGGGCTAAAACCCAACTAGAACTGGAATCAGCCTATTCTGTGAAAGATAATAAAAAATGTTTCTACAAATATATCAACAACAAAAGGAGGGCCAAGGAAAATCATCCTTTACTGGATGGAGATGCCATGGGAACAATAGTGACAAAGGATGAGGATAAGGCTGAGGTACTTAATGCCTTCTTTGCCTCAGTCTATAATGTTAAGGTGAGAACTTCTCTGGATACTCAGTCTCTTGAGCCAGAAGGCAGGGATGAGGAGCAGAACCAAACTCTGATCATCCAAGAGGAAATGTTTAGAGACCTGCTGGACCAATTAGACCTCCACAAGTACTGTATTCTGATTGAGACACTGGTTTAAGTTGACTTGGACAGGTGCTCCCTCTGCTGGTTGAAAAACTGGATGGGTGGCGGGGCTCATAGATTTGTGTTAAGGGGAGTTGAATCCAGTTGGAGGCTTGTCATAAGTGGTGTTCCACAGGACTCAGTGCTGAGTCCAGTTCTGTTCATTATCAATGACCTGAACAAGAGGGTTGAATGTACTCCTAGTAAGCTCACAAATGACACTAAGCTGGGAGGAAGTGCTAATCTGCTGGAGGGCAGGGAGGCTCTACAGCAGGATTTGAACAGGCTGGATCCATGGGCTGAGATCAATGGGATGAGGTTTAACAAGGCCAAGTATAGAGTCCTGCATCTGGGACACAACAACCCTGTACCGCACTACAGGCTTGGGGAAGAGTGGCTGGAAAGCTGCTGGGCAGAGAAGGAAATGGGAGTGTTGATTTACAGCCAGCTCAACATGAGCCAACAGTGTGCCCAGGTGGCCAAAAAGGCCTGTATCAGAAACAGCCTGGCCAGCAGGACCAGGGTAGTCATCTTTCCCCTGTACTCAGTGTTTGTGAGGCTGCACCTCAAATACTGTGTTCATTTTTGGTCCCCTTACTAGAAGGAGGACATTGAGGTACCAGAGTGCAGACAGAGGAGGGCAACGAAGCTGAAGAGATATCTGGAGGGAGGAGTCTTACGAGAAGTGGTTTAGGGAGCTGAGTTTTTTCAGCCTAGAGAAAAGAAGGCTGAGGGGAGACCTTATTGCACTCTACAACTACCTGAAAGGAGGTTGTAGAAAGGTGGGTGTTGACTTCTTTTCCCAAATAACAACTGGTAGGACAAGAGAAAATGGCCTCAGATATCACCAAAGGAGGTTCAAATTAGATGTCAGGAAGAATTTCTTCACTGAAAGGATTATCAGGCTCTGGCAAAGATTGCCCAGGGTTGTGGTTGAGTCAACATTCTTGGAGGTGTTTATAAGATGGGTAGATAAGGTGCTCAGGGCTATGCTTTGGTAGTGGACAGGTACAGTTGGACTCAGTTATCTCAAAGGTCTTTTCCAACCAAATGATTCTATGTTATGGGGATTTATTTTTTTTTTCCTCTGGAAGGACAATCAAACATTCAAACCTATTGTCCAGGGAGCTTTGGCAGACTCCATCTTTAGATTTTTTTAATCCTGTGTGAAGGGGTGACTGGATAAAGTTCTGAACAACCCAGTCTGAGGACTATGCATCCTGCCTTGAGCAGACTGGACTAGACACCACCCACTGTCCCTTTCCACCTCAATCATTATATGATTTTGAAATTCTGTGTACTAAGATATTACCAGACTACAGAAATGTGAAGTGACTTCTCTACATACTATCACAGAATCATAGAATAGTTTGGATTGGAAGACATCTTTACAAGTTATCTAGTCCAAGCCCCCTGCAGTGAGCAGGGACATGTTTAACTAGACGATGTTACTGAGAACCTCGTCCACCCCAACCAGGGGTGAGGCTTCTGCCACCACTCTGGGCAGCCTGTTCCAGTGTTTCACCACTCTCATTATGAAAATTTCTTCTGTGATCTGAAATTTCCCTCTTTAAGTTTAAAGTCGTTACCCCTTGTTCTATCACAGCAGGCCTCACTAAGAAGTTTGTCCCCATCATAGGCCCCCTGGAGGTTTCTCCAGCCCTAATTCTTTTGGACTTTCTTCGTAAGAGAGGCATTCCACCCCTTGATAACTTTTGTGGTCCTCCTCTGGGCTCACTTGTAGCAGGTCCATGTCTTTCTAGTAATGAGGGCTCCAGAACTGAACGTGGTACTCCAGATGGGTTCTCAGCAGAGTGGAGTAGGGTGGCAGAATCAGCTCCCTTGACCTGTTGGCTGTACTTCTTTTGATGCAGCCCAGCATGGCCTTCTGGACTGTAAACACACATTGCCAGCTTATGTCCAGCCTTTTGTCCATCAGTACTCCCAAGTATTTCTTGGGCTGGTCTCAGTCCCTACATCCACAGTTTGTATTGATAATGGGGTTTTCCTCATCTTGGATTCTGGAATTTGCATTTGGTCTTGTTGATTCTTGTGAGGTTCATATGGGCCCACTTCTCAAGCTTGTCTCAGTCCCTCTAATGATACCCTTATTGGGAGTTTCTGGCTTGATCCAGTAATAAGTAGGCAAACAGGAGTGAGAGAAATGAATTTCTCTTCTAGCACAGTAGAGCAGAGCAGTGGCAATCTGTTGTGAGAATGATTCTGCCTCTCAGCTTCATCTATTCTTACATCTGTAGGTTATGGCTGGTGTGGGTTGGCTTGAAGCCAAGCTGATGTCTGCAGTAACCGTCCTATGAAATAAGGATGGCAGCAAGAGAAACATGAATGTACCTGAAGCAGCTGCTTAACAAAAAAAAAATCTCTTGCTTAGCATCCTTTTCTTCTGGTTGGGCTCCTATGGAACAAAAGAGGCTAGAGGAAAACTGATTTCTGCTTCCTTGCAGTGTGGCTTGCTCTTGCATGTGAACTGTTAATAAACACGTGGAGTTCCAGCCTGTCGCGTATGTCAATAGTTTCTGCAAACTTAGATGTAAACCAGCATCTGGTTCTTCTGGATGCTGTGCAGGTGAAGCTGTCTCTCTCCCTAACAAGCATTAATTCCTACACAAAAGTCTAACCTGCTAATGTGGATTCTAGAAGGATATACAGCTCTGCTGCTAAACTCTGCCTGGTGGAAGCAGGCTTTGGCTCAGGCTTGCCTGAGCTGTTTCATCCCCTTTGCTGGACCAATTAAAAGGCTTACAAGACTTGTGCTATCAGATTGCCTAGCTGAGATCCTGTCTGTGATTTGGGATATCTATTGTGTGTCAAGACAGGCCAGTCAGCAGAGACATGTCACTAGGTTTGCAGTGCCGCAGTGGCTGTTTTGCAGATGCTAAGTATCAGTCTGGCATATGCGTACAAAGCCTTCTCTGGGTTTATGCTATAGCATATATGTCTGCCTCAGTTCAGCAGATATTTCTATGCCTTTTCAGGTGTTCCTATGGTGGCAGCAATGCTGCCTTTGCCTAGAGCATAAATACACCTTCCATCTCCTGAGAAGTGATCCTGACTTCACAGTAGCATGGCCCATAGTAACCCTGTTGCAGAAGTAGGGTATCTGCTGCCTGGAAGGATCCACAGGCTACCCACGGCACACATAGGGCCTTTGCAGAGCCACAAGCAGTGGATTTGCAATAGCTCTCTAGACTGCTCTTTGCATTGTTGTTCAGAGAATCTCTCTACTGTCCACTCCAGATTCTGGACAATTTTCTACCATTGTCCTTCTGCCATCACATCTGCGTCTTGCCCGTTTTTCTTTCATTTGTTTGTGATCCTCTTTTCTCCACTGTTTTGTCCCACAGAACTGCATCTATGTCCAGACCCTCTCATTCATCTGCCTGTCTAACACCTGATCTCACTCTGGTTTTTAGATGTCCTTGGGATTTCTACCTTCAGACATCTGCTCCCTGTCACCCAAGACCTCTCCTATTAGCTGCATGTTCATTTGTGACCACAAGGGGCAGGGCAGGTGTGCTTCTTCATTCACGACCTACCTTCTAGGCCACTAGGCTACAGTGACTGCAGATTGCTGTTGAAGAACTCCTGCAGGAAGATGAACAGTTAATTCTTGCTAATTGTGCTAGCTGAAAGGCTTCCAGTTATTTTTTGCCAGCCTGTCCAGTGTTTGCTTGGCTGGAGAAATGTTCAGCTATTATTTCTTGTTCTTGGACAGTTTGAAGTTAGCTACATTATAGCAAATAATACTTGTGTTGGATGTTAACAGGGTAAGTAAAGCCCTTGCACTGTGTAGAAGGGCAGGAAGGTACAGGTGCTTGAGTAGGTGACACTTATCTCTTCTAAGGTGGAATTCATTAGGGCTGTTTATCTCTCTGTATCTTGTTTCAGTGGTTTACGGCAGCATAGGGATTCTGTGACTTGAGTTTTTCCATACATATTAGTTTTGATAATTTTCTGAAAGCTAGGATATATTGTGGACTTCCCACACAAGCATGGTGATTGTGTGCTACCCAGAATTCATTTTTATTTCAAAGTATGCAAACTAGCTAAACCAGAAACTTCATTGTTTAGCAACATTGAGATACAAGCTGTGGGACCAGTACATGTCTGTCTGAGGTGAGATCACATTTTTGCAGATTTCTCAGTAATACTGCAGTTACAGAAACTGGATAATTACTTTTAAAAGCTATTGTCTTAAGAGTCGAATGTATGAATGTGGAAATCTTAGACTTTATTCTTCATGTATTGTGCATATGTTATGAAATGGCTGATTTTTAATTCATTGAATCCAGAGAACAAATTTATTAGTTTCTACTGCATACCTTTTTGTGCATGTCTCATTTGGTGTCTGTAAAATCTTTCAGCTCTGTAATCATCTTCATGTCCACATTTTTGGTCTTTATCTGGTAAATTCCAAAATAGTTTTTTTTGAGTGGCAATTTTTAAAACCAGAATCTTAATTTGGTTAATTTTTTTTTTCATCTATACTTCTTAGTTTGTCTATGTGTGACTGCAAATTGATAAAGCATACTCCATCCAATATGAGATTTTAATATTGGCTTATGCATAAATATTCTCTTCGGGACTATGTAGTTAACTCTTATGAAAGCACTTTAAATTAAAATATTGCTTTACATAAGTAATAGACTAAAAAGAAGTTTAATTAATAAAGTACTATGATATGGTTGAATTCCATGTGCATTTAACATGCGGAGTTCTGTTTTAAAATGCTAAGAGAGTAAAATTTTTTTAAGATTAATTAGATTTCTTTGATTGCATCAGTTGTTCATTATAGGTCTTAGTCATTCATTGTCTGTCTTGGGTGGCTGGTTATTTGTTACAGAGGAATGTGTAAGGATTGGATGCAGGCATAGATTCAAGCTGCTGTCTCATCTGATGTCTCTACTTTAACCTAACTCCTGAAAATTATGAATGTTTAAAATAAGGAAAGAAGTCATCCGATCTCTAAGTTTGAAAGAGTGGAAAAGCTTGTAGTGGAAAAGTACTGACCCTCTGCTGACATGCGAAGTGCCTTTCTGACTTATTCTGTAATGTAGCTAGCTAATATAGCTAGACCAGGTGGATCTTTTTCAGTTCTTAGCTGAGGTGGATTTCTCTGAAATGCCCTGTGTTGGCTTAAGTGGTATTAGAAACAATTGCAACGGGCAAGTGCTACTTCACTGGCCCACAACTACCATCCCCCCAACTACTTGGAGTTGTGGAAGCTGTAAACCTAAAGTGACCCTCTGCTACAACTTTCCCATTTTGAGAAGTTCATCTGGAGGGAAAAATAGGCATTTGTGATATGAAGCACAGATACAGGCTTATGCAGTGAACTTTTTTTCGTCAGGTTATAGACCTAAGAAACAAACCAAAATTGCAGACAGCAGTAGAGCTATCATGAAGTTCTTATGCAAGTCTTTTGAAGAAAACACTTGCTCCTCTGCCGCGATTTCAAGATTTACTGCTGAAACATGTATAGACCCTATTTTATCTCCAGATTGGAGTTTGGGATACGCCAGACTGCAAGTGTGCAAAAGCTGTGGTGTCTGATCAGGTGGAGGGGAGCTTGTCTGCACTATGACTCCTGAGCATGTTCTGGGGCTGATGTCATACCTACCCTTGCGAAGCAAGCTATGTATAGATTTCTTCATGGATTTCTGCTGTTAACTGCAGTACTGACGGGCATGTCTCCATGTAGCAGAGCTGAAGTGCAGCATTTAGGCTGCCTGCAGCTTGAGATTTTTCACAAGCAGGTTGGTTTTGTTTTATTGGAGGCAGTACAGCTGAAGCTGAAATATGGTTTTGACAGCCTTTATGGAACGTCAGCAGGTCTTATTAGACCTCCTGCTGAGCTGGGGAGACTGATTTGCTAAGAAGAGTTGATGTCGTCAAAGTAACCACAACAAAGTGACTTTCTGGTACTTAACTCTGGATAGAAAATGATAGCAACACCAGAGAATCCGTATAGGAATGTCAGGCTTGAATTTGAGTGTGCGAGAAATCAGGCTTTTCCAGGCTGTCATGTGGAGATAGCAAACATTTGGGTAAAAGAAACATACATGAAATCTGTAGGGCTCATCTTAGTATTACTTTACAAAATAAATGGTCTTCTGTTATGAAGAAGGCTATCTGTAGTTTTCAGCACTGATCATGGACTCCATGAAGACAGGTCTGTAGATGCCAGGCTTGGTTATCTTTATCGGATGCAACAGCTGTTGTACAGTAACTACAGGCCTGTCAGTCTGACCTCAGTACCAGGGAAAGTCATGAACAGGTGATCTTGAGTGCTATCATGAAGCACTTGCAAGAGAACCGGGTGATCAGGCCCAGTCAACATGGGTTCATAAAAGGCAGATCTTGCCAAACTAACCTGATCGCCTTCTATGACAAAGTGACTCAGCTGCTGGATGAGGGAAAGACTGTGGGTGTGGTCTTCCTGGACTTCAGTAAAGCCTTTGACACAGTTTCTAACAGCACTCTGCTAGGGAAACTGACAGCCTCTGACCTGGAGAGGTGCACACTCTCCTGGGTAGAAAACTGGTTGCATGGCCGGGCCCAGAGCGAGTGGTGGGAAATAGAGTTCAATCCAGCTGGAGGCCAGTGACAAGTGGGGTTCCCCAGGGCTCACTGCTGGGTCCAGCCCTGTTCAGTGTCTTCATCAATGACCTGGATGAGGGCATTGAGGGTACCCTTAGGCAGTTTGCAGATGACACAAAACTGTGTGGAAGTGTGGATCTGCTGGAGGGTGTGGAGGCTCTGCAAAGGGACCTAAACAGGTTGGACTGCTGGGCAGAGTCCAATAGCATGAGGTTTAACACGGCCAAATGCCGGGTCCTACACTTGGAGCACAATAACCCTGTGGAGAGCTACAGACTAGGAGAAGTCTGGCTGGAAAGCTGCCAGGAGGAAAGGGACCTGGTTGACAGCCAACTGACCATGAGGCAGCAGTGTGCTCAGGTGGCCAAGAAGGCCAATGGCATCCTGGCTTGTATCAGAAGCAGTGTGACCAGCAGGTGCAGCGAGGTTATTCTCCCTCTGTACTCAGCACTGGTGAGACCGCTCCTTGAATCCTGTGTCCAGTTCTGGGTCCCTCACCACAAGAAGGATGTTGACGCTCTGGAGTGAGTCCAGAGAAGAGCAACAAAGCTGGTGAAGGGGCTAGAGAACAGACCTTATAGGAACAGCTGAGAGAGCTGGGGTTGTTTAGCCTGGAGAAGAGGAGGCTGAGAGGACACTTCATTACTCTCTACAACTACCTGAACAGAGGTTGTAGAGAGGAGGGAGCTGAGCCTTTTTCCCAAGTGACAGGGGACAGAACAAGAGGGAATGGCCTCAAGCTCCTCCGGGGAGATTTAGGCTAGAGATTAAGAGGAAGTTTTTCACAGAAAGGGTCATTGGGCATTGGAATATGCTGCCCAGGGAGGTGGTTGATTCACCTTCCCTGGAGGTGTTTAAGGCATGGGTAGATGAGGTCCTGAGGGACATGGTTTAGTGTTTGATAGGAATGGTTGGACTCGATGATCCGGTGGGTCTCTTCCAACCTGGTTGTTCTATGATTCTATGAAAGTTGGTGCCTAAGTTCCTATGGTACATGAAGCAGGGGAATTTGGGCATGCCCCTACCAGAGATACCAGCTACACGGCAGAGGAAGAGATGTCACGTTGAGAGTGAGGAAGGGTTAGGTATGAGGCAGTTCTATAACTGTTATGGCTATGTAAACAAAACGTACTATAGCAATAAAAAAAATTACACTCAAAGCTGCATGGAATTGAGCTTCTGAACATTCACTGCATATACTGCAGCTTTAGTTAAGAGGTTGTGTCGGTGCCTGGCTGGGTATCACACTTGCCAATTTAATCTGCCTGTATAAGTCTTCAGACTGCTCCTTCATGCCAATTTCATTTACAACAGCAACAACCAAAACCACATGCACACGCACACACACACACAAAATCATAAAAAAACCAGCCCAGAAAACATTAAAAAACATCTGATACTTAATTTTGTGATATTTTTGGAGAACAGGTTCTGCTTCTTACCATTGTGTTGTGAAGATATTGCTGTTTAAAATCAGAACTGAGTTTCATGTTTGTTTCATGAACTAATTTTTTTGGTGTCTGAAAGATGTTGCTTGATCGGAAGCTGACATTAAATTCACAAGTATTCACAGAGTTCCCAAATTACATGCAGGTGTTTTTTCTTACTGTTGCATTAATAGTACTGTCATATATGTCACTGGTAAGTACACACATGCAGTATTTCCCCTTGGTAAGCTCATCAGCTTTCATTATCCAGTAATGAGGTTAAATCTGAGCTTCTATTGTAAGAAATAACCAGGATATTTCTGCTATGCATACTTTGGAGTATAATTTAATACATCTATCCAGGTTTTGCAATAGTTTTTCCTACTTTCTCTGAGTAGAAGGGAAATTTGGTAATACTGTAAGCCCCATGAGGAAAGCATATAAAAAACAAACAAAAAATGGTCTAAACCATTTTCCATGTCCAGCACATCTGTGTTCTGCATGCATTATGTTTTTGAACTTTACTGTTCCTGTCAAGTAGCATTGCTTTAAAAAAGTAAGTACTACCAGCCAGGTGCCTAACTGGCTGTGTGTTACAGTTAGTTAGGTTATACATCATTGAAATCTCGGTGGCTTTAGTTGTCCTTGTTACATTTTCTCTGATATCAATGTTGAAACTCTTGGAGGAGCTGATTGTGCTGTGTGTGTGTTTGAGTGCACTGTGATATTTCCCTCCTGATACAGTGATGTTTTTTGTGCCTGGTCCCCACTAGATGACCTTCAAACAATAATCTATCTGCAGCTTGGGAGTGTTAGTTTTTGGTGAAGAAGCAAACCATAGAAGGCAATGAGAGACCGAAAGATGGTGTGGGGAGCTTCTTTCACTATTTCTGTCAGTATTCTGTCTTTAATTATTTGAAATTTTAGATACCTGAAAGTATAGAATGAGGATGTCAGCATTATTAGTGTGTGCTTTGCTACAGATGTAATTTCTTAGAGCGTTGAAACAGCTTTGCAAAATAAATCATATTGCTTTTCTGAGAATAATATAATTCGTTGCTGCTTGCCAGTTTCTGATGTGGACAGACAGGTGTTAGCTGTGTTTGCACCCAGATCGCTCTTAGAATCATTCCACATAAATTGTGGCCACCTGGATTCTTGATGTTCTTCCTTGTTTGTTATTGTAATTATGGTAAGTGCCTGAAAGCCTGTCGTCTGTTTCTGTTACTTGTTTAACAGTATAATCTCTTGGGGCAAGAGTGTATCAAATGTTTAGTTAAGCACTCGTTATTGTAACAAGGCTTAGAGGAGCATGGATTTTGATACTGGAAAAGCAAGAGAGTTTTAGGACTCTTGTTTTGCATAGTTTGAAACACCTTTAGATAATACATAGAACTTTATAGATGAACCACTGCACCTTAGTGCTAGTGGATGCATGGTTATTCTCCTTGGGAAGCGTAGAACCTCTCTTAAGTGCTACAACTATTTTGGGTTTTGTTGACCTTGCCTGGAGAGGTAATTATTGTCTATCTTGCAGCCCAGTTTAAAGGAAGTGAGAAACAGCAAGCATCTCTTCCTCCCTCAAATGAGCAGCACAGGCAGTTAAGAGCACCTGGTGGAGGCTTCAAATCCATCAAACATGGCAGTCCAGGATTTTGTGGGATCCTGGGAGAGAGAATAGATCCAACTATTCAACTGGAGAAGCAGATGTAAGTAAGCACAGTAATTTCTTTCTAGCTCTTTGCCTCCCCTCTTACAGGAGCAACAAGTGTCCCAGATCTTGCAATCCAGTTCCCCCTCCTCAGTATCTGCTGCGTTAGTGCTCACAAAAAAAATATCCTTTCTAGTCTTGCAAAGTGTAAGCAAGTTTCATGGGAGACAAAATAGAGTTAAACGCGAAACTGTTTAAGAAACAGTTAATTTTATGTGGCAAGTATTTGCAGTTATTCCACTTTGAACCATGTTCATTACACTGTGTTAGGCAAACAGGTGTTCTATACCACATGTATACAAGTTGTTCTTTAAATCTGCACAATTTCTATACCTTTGTGGCTGAATAATGTGTTTGTAGTACCTCAGGCATGCCTTGCATCTGCCTGTAATACTTCTCCAGGGAGAGACTGGTAAGACCACTTATAAAGCTTTCAGAAAAAACAGGCTTATTTCTGCTGTGGTGGTATGAAACTTGAGGATGATACTAAGAGGCAGTTTTGTCAGCTCCAGACTCCTGTACTGGGGAAATTCCTTGGAGTGGATCATCTTCAAGGTTAGCCTCTGTCCTGCCTCATTATTGCTCTTCCTCAAACCATTTACACAGTCTGGCTTGTGTTTCGGAATAACTCACTGTCCTGTAGCGTACCAAAGATGCAGCCTCATGGGAGGGGCCAGAACCCACTGTTACACAAAGAAAGAAAAGTCTTCTTGTGGAGTGATTTATACAGGTTCCATTGGTATTTGTGAGCACTGAGAAGTCTAATGGATTCACACAGTAAAGTGAGGAAGCTCTCTTGAATCCCAACAGGCAGTCCCACTCCAGACACTGTCATTCCAAGTTGCATGCAGAATTTATTATCGCAAGAGGAGGAGGGCATAATTTAGCATGGATGTAGGTGTGCTGTTTGTGAGAATACTTTGTTCCTGAATGGTAGTGGTATCTGAGGGATTAGCAATCCTTTTGCAATTCAGATCCACAGCTGGGGATAATCCCCTCTGTCAGTTGTTCCTGAGAAGGTGGTTCCTGAAATTCCCGTTTCATTGACATTTTAATTTTACATGCAATATTTGGAAACTTAAGCTTGAAAGAGAGAATAATATCTTCTGCCTGGTGTCATATGCATCTAATCAGACTCAACCTTTGAACAGTCTGCTCGTTGACAGACTGTGGGCTTATCTTTAGTAGAGGAAGTAGCAACTGCTATTGTGAAATCATTCACTGATGCTGTTAGATGAATGGCTAAAAAGCCATACATTTTGCTTTAAAGTTTGGTCCTCAAATTTGTGTAGTTCCATCTCATCATGCCTCTGAAAAAATACATTTAAAATACTGCAGGAAGTTGAACACCTGTTAATTAAATATTTTGTTATGTAGTTCTCTCCTTTAGTATAATTACAATTATATGCAACTGCAATTGATAATGACAACTGAAAACTCAGAGCTAGTTTTGCTTCCTTTAATTATTTAAGGGTTAATCATGTGGGATTCACTTTCATTCTTCATTATGGAATATCAAAATTGAAATGAATGCTTTGTTAATAATGTGTCTGAAAAATGAAGAGTTTAGACTTGATGTACCTTAGATAATTCATAATCATTGAAACTGTTCAAATTTTAGTAGTGTGAGACCTCTCCACAGCACATGCTAAGCCATTCTGTCTTTCTCCACAAAAATGGCATCTGTTTTTGTAGAGAGGAGTGCAAGATCTATAGGAAAAGATGCATACAAATTGATGAGTGATTTCTTACAGGTAGGTTAGGGAGTTTCTCAAACAGGCAGAAATACCAAGGTGTGATAATATAGCAGGAAAATACTTACCATTACTTCTGATTAAGAGATCTGTTTTTATGAACTTTGTAACTCTTGGACGCAGGGGGCCTGAGTGGCTCCATTTCCTGAATAACAGTGTAAAGAACAGAGTGTGTTCTGCTGTTTCCATCATCTTATTGAGAATGAATCCCTCCCAGACTTGTATACAAGGTTGGATGACTTCCTATTTTGCTCTGACCAATTCAGAAACAGAGTAGTGTTGTGCATTACATAAGCTGTAGAAACTAGTTATACTTACTATAGAATTGATGCAGCTGTATTGTCTTCAGTCAAGCTGAAGTGGCTGAAACTTGACCATTGAGAAAATAGGGGACATCAGGAAGAATGTTCTATAACCCACAGTCAGGATGCTTTCAATCCTAGGAAGAGACTCTGATAAAGGTCAAAGAGTGTGATTGTGTTTGAATTTTGCTTTCAAGTTTGCATCATGTGCTAATGTTTTCCAGGATATCTTAGAAGATATTCATGTCTCCAGGTTTTTATGTCCCATGCTTTTGCGTTAGTATCTTCCACAAATTGTCATTTCTCTATTTTGTGATTACATCATTGACATTTGATCTTTGACCTTTCTGCACAAATATCTGTATATTGACATTTAAACAATAAACACAGCCAGCGCAAACAGGCCCAGTATAACTGAAAGAGAAAATTAGTCAGGAACTTAAAGGTGATTATAGCACTAGGTTTATATCTCTAGCTACCCAAGACAGAAGTGATCCAAGTGTCCCATTTAAATGGGCATCTAATTTGCAAGCAATTATACTTCTGTATACTGCTTTTTACTCACAGCTGTAGACAAAACAGCTTCCAGGCATCACTTCTGAATCAGATATTCTCCTATCAGCAACTTTCATACTTTGCTGATTTTCTTCCACATATTTTAAAAGCAGATTTTTCTTCCTGGCACTAGCCCTCCGCTCTTTTTCTCCATTTGAACACTTTGCTGGATCTGAAGAATATACAAAATACTTGCCTCTGAATCAAAGAGTCCAGGGTTTCTCCCTGATTTTGGCTGGGTCATCTTTTATTGTATTTTTATTTGGCCTTTTGGGGATAAAAGAAATAAAAATTATTTACAGCTAATAGGAATAATTGTTAGACTCTCCCAAATACATTTTCTGATTTACATTTAGTGTTAAAATTCTTCCCTTACACTCAGAAGACAACCTAGTCTTTAGATTGCTTGTTGAGAAATATCCTTCAGCAATAAATATATAGAGAAAGCTGCCTGAAAACATTCACATTTGTGCCTCTTTTTTTTTTTTTAAGTGAGTGTTGGAGCTGAAAGGTCCTCACTTTCTAAGCTCTTGAATATGCAATAGTATAGCCCTCTTTTTAGCTTTCTCTCATGCAGACTTTGGTTATAAACAGGCACACAACGAATTTTTAATTTAAGCACAAACTTCCATTTAGGACATTAATCAATTGTAGCAATGGGGCTGCAGTGATTACTAGGTAGTTAAGAGCATGAGTTTTGTCAGAAGGATATCTGGTCTTTATTCACTTACCTTTTAGTTGGAACATCTCCATTAGACTAAGGTCAGTAGAGACATGAAATTAGAACAAATGGAAGAAAACGCCTTTTGCACAAGACCAGTGACAGTTCCAGGTAATAACAGACAGAGAGCACTTCTGGTGTATGCGTTATCCTACTTGGGTAGGCATGGTAGTGTCACATCATGCCTCAAAGTGCACGTAGAAATTGAAGGAAGGGAAAGATTTTCCTCAGATATGCAGTTTACCCAGTGCGGGACCAGGCAGATTACATTACTTGGGAAACTTTAAGGAAGGGTCAAAACCTTTACTACTGGATTGTGAGATTTTCGTTACAGGTACTAATATGCATGTACTGAGAATGTTCTTTGCAGTGATCAGTTTAGTGAAGGACCCAGCTCTCTTCGCCCCATTTCCTTTCCTTCCTGAATTGATCACACCCGCTCCACAGGTCTGTCAGAGTTTAAAGTACTCTAACTTGTCACAGGAGTGCTTAGAACAAGTGTCTTTGTTATAGATGTTCATGCTTTATCGTCCTTCTCAAAGATTTATTTTAGCATATCTTTTCAACTGTTAACTGTTATTTGGATATGATTTTCTTCCTGTTTGCTTTTGTTTGTTTTTCTTTTGCATATTAGTCGAAATACTGATGTATCACAGCAATGAAATACAGCAAGTATGTATACTGTGGATGTACTGCTTGCAAGATAGGGATTTTAATGAGTTACTCCGAGTGTGAATTTCTTACATAAATGTGTACATCAATCCTGTTGCGTGCTCTCCTGATCTAAGTTTTCTCCTTCAGCTGTACAAGGCCTATACAACCCTTGTACATTTATCCATAATACGTTAGATCTTAAAGGTATTTGTGTTGTGTTAACCATTTTTTGTACCTTAAAGAAACAAAGTAATGAAAGGAATATGAGTTGAAATCATGTGTGTGTGTTAATCTTTCTGCTTTTTCCTAGATGGTATCATGGAGCAATCAGTCGGACAGATGCAGAAAATCTGTTACGTTTATGTAAAGAGTGTAGCTACCTTGTAAGAAATAGTCAAACAAGCAAGCATGACTATTCTCTTTCACTGAAGTAAGTACTTGTCAGTAAAACATAATAAGTGTAATTTTGAAGCCATAACCTCTCTGGTGCAAGAAGAGAAAGTGATTTAGTCTGTTGCTGCACTGTTTCAGTTCAGGATCGCACATGGAGAGCTTGAGACTGTTTGTCTGCATGATGTATAGTGACTGTCGCTGAATTAGGACTTTGCAGCTTGGGAACGTGAGGGGATTTTTAGTCTTCATTTAGTGCCCATTTAAACAACTAAATAAGTTTGGATCTCTTTTATTCCTGGTTCTGATTTGAAACGTTCCTGCTACTTCTGCTTCAGGCTGAATAAGGCACTGCATTGTTTAGGGGGTTTAATTCCTTTTGTTTCATATATAGAAGGAAGGATTCATGTGGCTTACTGTGATAAAAGCTGTTCAGTATTGCTACAGTACTTGAAAGTAAAAAGCCTAGGATCAAGGATGAAAGATCTACAGAATTAGGAATGAACCTTGTTCCAGTTTTAGTGCTGCTCTGAACTTACCTCATCTACCTCAGGCTCATCAGGGTACATTACACCTCTTAGCTTCAACATATCATAGAATATAGAACAATTTGGTCTCGAGGAGTAGTATAGCTGTGTAAACATCTGGACTTGAATGTTCTGAAGCAATTTATTGCAGGGATCAGCAACTAGGAATTCCCTCGTGCTGTATTTGAAACTCATGGAAACAGCTGCCATAAGGAAAGGAAGGACTGAATATTTTCTGTGGTGGAACTGTTTTCCCCTCAGTTGAAGAAAAATGTGGGGAAGAATCATTGCAACATTTGAGAAACCTTAGTGACATTCACTATTCATGTAGTAACAATATCCCATGACTTAGACCAGGTTCCAGCATCTTTTCTTGCAAAATGTGTATGTCCTATCTCCTCAGGACACTGGCTTTGATGAGTGTTCACATATGTGAGTTTCAGATTACCATATAGGCTCTGCTTTTTGAAAACCTTGGGCCTGGTAGGATATTGCTGTTCAAATAGCCGAGAAATCTGTATTCCAAAACCAGAACTATTCACTATCTGGAATATGTTCTGCTTGTACTCATTCAAGCAGAGTTCAGCAGTGCTTAGAAAACTAAGCAGAAACTGATATACAACCAGTTCAATCACTGCATTCTAAAATCAGAGCTTAGATTGAAAGGGTTTGGAGGAGAGGAATAAGGAGGAGTATGACTCTGTTTCTTTCTGAACAGTGTCCTTATAATCCTAGTCACTAGTTTAGCAGCATCAGTGCTGTTAAACAGTTGTAGATGCATTCTGCCCTTGCCAGTTACTTGTGAAATAAGTGCACAAACCCCACATTTTTCAATTTCAGGGAAGCTTACCTTATGAGTCCTGAAATTTAATTTCAAACATTTTTTTTCTTTAATAGTAGTTTTTTACAGATGTTTCAGATCAAAGTTGCTGTTGAAGTAGAAGCTATACATAGTGGTTTCTGGAAATATAAAAATAGTAAAGATTAATCATGACTCCTAGAGAGGTGCAGTTGAGAATGAACCTCTGGAGGTGTCTAGTCCAAGCAGAACACAGCAATTAGGTTGGTGAGCGCTTTTTACAGGGAAATTTGGAAAACTCCTGAGGATGGAGACCTCCTGACTTATCCAGAACTAGTCCCGGGAATGTGCTAGTTCCATGAGGAAGACCGTTTTCCCTGCATCCAGTGGGAACTCCAATTGTTGCAGCCTGTGCATGTTGATTCACGTTGTACCTCTGAGAAACTATGGACTTCTCTGTAACTGCCATTTAAACAACTGATGACTGCAACCTGACACCATCTCGCCTTTTCTCCAGACCGAACACACCATTCCTTCAGCCTGTCCTACTACATCAAGTGCTCCCACCTACAGAGCACTCGGCCCGGCTCTGTACTTGTGACAGCGTTGGCTTCTCTTTTTATGGGGTCTCTCACACCAGTTACAATTACACATGCAGCCTCACCAGTGGTCTGTAAATCACTTTCTTCCAGCAGCTGGCTACACTTCTGTTAGTCAGACCAGGCTGTGGCAGGCCTTCCTGGGCAGAGTGTTGAATTCTGTTCTTTGTCCTGACTACCTTAGTTCCTTTACTGGCCAGCCATGACCCAGCTTGCACTGCTGCCTGGGTTTATTATGTCCCAAGGGCAGGTAGAATCTTTGTTTGTCTTGGTAAAATTCCATTAGACTGTTATCCGTAACTTTAAGGCCATTCTTTTTCACTTACCTTCACAGTATGGCCTCTTAAAAGGCTGATGAGTGATGATATAGAGGAGATACTTCTTGTTCATTTGTGGAATTCTAGTAGCTGTAGATATCATATACTGTAAGGTCAATGACCACATACTACCCAAAGTTAAGTATCTACATAGGACCTTGTTCAGGAAGCAACTACTCTGTTACAGGTACATGGCTTATAGCAGTTTGTTGACTTTCTGTGCATTTTCTTTATGTATTATAAAAGGCTTGCATCCTAGACTTTCGACATTAAAGTGCACTTGGCAGATTGTTCTCCAGTTCTTGCTGTACTGCTGACATTAGCATGTACCTGTGATTTATTTGTAAACTTTTAGGGCATTTTGTAGCAAAGTGGTTGCATAGTGAATTGAACAAAGGCAATGATACATCTGTCATAATAAAGCATTTAGAAGTGCGACTTTTGTTTAAAGGTAATAATTTAGAGAACAATTACTAGTTGAAAAATATTTTTTTCCCTTTAAGAAATTTGTATTTAAACCAAGATTTTAGTCATGTAGAGCTATCATTACAGTGCCTACAGTGGTTTTAGAAACCTCCACCTGGAAGGGTCACTTCATCAGGGATTTGTTAAACTTACCTGAAAGACAGGAACTTGTTGCAGTGCTAACTAAAATATGGCAGATGTTAGAGAGAAGGATTTTAACACTGTATAATTTGTTTTTCTGGTGTAGCTTTCTGTGTCATCTTAAACTGGGTTTCCTTACTGACACAGACTGACTCCAGTTTTAACACTGTTGTCTTTGTCCCTGGATACACTTGGAAGAAATAGTGGTTTGGAGTCAGTAAGTTATGGAGTGAGACATAAGCAAGCTGTAAAACCCCTCTATGCCTCATTTAATATCTTGATTTGTAGGAGCTGTCCTTTGCTCTTGTTTTGCCCTGGCTAAACTCTATATTCTTAAAATAGTCTGTATGACATGCTAAAGACAACAGACACTGAAGTGTCACCCCTGGGAAGAGAAAAGGTCAGCTGTACTACTTATTATACTGTATGTCAGCATGGGTGCACCCATCAGAGTGGCATTATGTTGGATGAATTGCTTTTGCAAGAGCAGACAGGGCAGTTACCTTGAGAGTTACTCTTCTCTCCCCTCAAAGAGGCAGCGTGCTGTGCAGGCAGGCAGGTTATCTAGCAACTGAATTCTTCTGGTGTAGAAGTCACAGACTGGTTTCTGCCTGCAGAAAGACTGCAGGATAATAGCTGTTGTTCAGTACAGTGCAGGTGAAAGCCTTTAGGTTGTTAATCTTGGGAATGGGCTCATCTGTGGAAGTTTTCTAAGCCTAAAACATCAGATTCTGCACATAGCCATGTTCTGGGCAGTGGCTGCCAGGGTGGAATACATGTCCTGAGGTCTCCACAGGACAGGCCTTGCTTTAATAGAATGAGGCTTATGGTCTGCCTATGTGTCTAGCAAGGGAGCCTCAGGCCTCTGATAGGACAAAGCCAGTGGTACCGTTTGGTCCAGGAAGACACTGGAGATGAGGATGGCAGGGATGGACAGAAAAGGCAGTGTCCTCTGCCACAGTGCAGGATCGGTTCTAGGGTAAGACAGACTTGCATCTGGATCCAAAGAGCACAGGTGTTGAAAACAAAATACTAACTGCCTTTGTGTTAGGCTGTCCATAGGGGTTTGCAGCTAACAGTCACTGTCTGTCAGAGTCTAGCCACTGTCCTGGCCTGTCACCCAGAAGTTACTTGCATTTTGTTTTCCTGCATTCCCCTACAACATGAAGGAGAGCCTATCCTTGTGATCTTCCCCTCTTCCCTACAAACAAGCATGAACTAACACGTTGCTTTCCTTGCAGGAGCAGCCAAGGTTTTATGCACATGAAACTGATGAAAACCAAAGAGAAGTACATCCTGGGTCAGAACAGCCCTCCCTTCAACAGTGTTCCTGAAGTCATCCACTACTACACGACAAAAAAACTGCCTATCAAAGGAGCAGAACACTTGTCTCTGCTCTACCCTGTGGCTGTGCGAACCCTCTAGTAACCTAGTCTCACCCCTTCCTGTGGATGGGAGGTGAGAGGTAAGGTGGGTTGCACAGAATTTGTTGTTGGAATTCAGTGCTTTGAGTTGGTGATAGAGAGTGGTGGCCTAAAGTCTTGGGAATATGGGCATGCAGCTGAGTTGTGTATGGGACTGTGTGTATGGTACTGTTAAGCTGCAGCGTGCCTCTAAATGGTGCTTCTACATAAGAGGAAGAAATCTTACTTTAGTGGAAGGAGACTGGATAACCTTCCCAGAGCTTTTCTGTGAATGAAAGAGCTTTCCTATTCATGTTCTTCCTCCATATTTTGAGCAGAATCAACAAGTTCTGAGCAGTAAAACACCAGCAACATTTATTGTCTTGTTACTCTGAGAAAATTCTCCATGTGAAAGAGTAACCTGGCTCTGAGGGACCCATGAATGTTCTTGGTGAACTCCAAAGGACCTCCTTAGGAGGCAAGTCCCTGTGGCTCTGGTCACTTAATTTGATGGGTTTTGGTTTTTTAATGCAGTTGCTTAGGGTAGTTGAACTTCTGTTAGGCACACAATTTTAAAATATATTTGTGCGAGTAAATCATGTTCAATTATTTATGACTAGGGAATGTAATTAAAAGTAGCTTGTGATATAGCATCATGGAATCATAGAATCGCTTGGTTGGAAAAGACCTTTGAGGTAATCCAGACCAACCATACCTGTCCACTACTTAACCATATCCCTGAGCACTACACCTACCTGTCTTTTAAGTACTTCCAGGGTTGCTGACTCAACCACCTCCCTGGGAAGTCTGTGCCAGTGTCCAGTAACCCTTTCGATGAAGAAATTTTTCCTAATGTCTAATCTGAACCTCCCCTGGCACAACTTGAGGCTGTTTTCTCTCGTCCTATCACTTGCCACCTTGGAGAAGAGACAAACACCCACATTACTACAGCCTCCTTTCAGGGAGTAGTAGACAGAGATAAGGTCTCCTTCAGCCACCTCTAATAAGTTTTGTTCTCCAGCCCTTTTATCAACTTCATTGTCCTTCTCTAGATGCAATCCATCACCTCAATATCTTGTAGTATGGGGTCCAAAACTGAACACAGTAGTCGAGGTGGAGCCTCCCCAGTGCTGCATACAGAATCACTTCCCTGCTCCTGCTGGCCACACTATTTCTGATCCAAGCCAAGATGCCCTTGGCCTTCTTGGCCACCTGGGCACACTGCTAGCTCATGTTCAGTTGCTGTCAACCAACACCCACAGGTCCTTCTCCTCCTGGCACCTTTTCAGCCACTCTTCCCCCAGGCCTGTAGCACTACACAGGGTCTTTGTACACCCAGTGCAGGACTTGGCACTTGGCCTTGTTGAACCATTAGTTTCAACCTATTGGTTCAGCCTGTTCAGATCCCTCTGTAGAGCCTCCCTACCCTCAAGCAAGTGGACACTTACTACCAGCTTAGTGTCATCTGTGAATTTACTCAAGCCCCTCATCCAGATCATTGATAAAGATAGTGAATGGCACTGGACCCAACACTGAGCCCTGGGGAACACCACTTGTGACTAGCCTTCGATTGAATTGAACTCCAGGCAAAGGGTGCACCTGTCCAGGCCAGTGATAGCCAGCTTCTCAAGCGGAATACTGTGAGAAATGGTGTCAAAGGCTTTACTGAAATCCAGGTACACTACATTGACAGCTTTTCCCTCATCTATTAAGCAGGTCACCTTGTCATAGAAGGACATCAGGTTAGTTTAGCAGGACCTGCCTTTTGTAAACTCATGCTGACTGGGTCTGATCACCTGGTTGTGTTGTGTGTGCTGTGTGAAAGCACTCAAGATGACATGCTCCATGACCATTCTTGGCACGGAGATCAGACTGAAAGGGCTGGAGTTCTCCAGATCCTCCCTCTGAGCCTTCTTGTAAATGGGTGTAACATTTGCCAACCTCCAGTCAAGTGGAACTTCCCCAGTCAGCCAGAACTGCAGTTCCTGAAAAGGTGTTCAGTGAGCACCTCCATTAGCACCTCAATACCTTTGGGAGGGTCCATCCAGCCCAATGGACTTGTGAATGTCTAATTGTTCCAGCAGGTCTCTAAACATTTCCTCTGGGATTACTAGAGATTTGTTCAGTTCCCCATCTCTGTCTTCTGGCTCAAGAGGCTGAGTACTTGGAGAGCATCTCACCTTACCATTAAAGACTGAGACAAAGAAGGCATTAAGTACCTCAGCCTTATCCTCATCCTTTGTCACTATTGTTCCCATGGCATCTCCATCCAGTAAAGGATGATTTTCCTTGGCCCTCCTTTTGTTGTTGATATATTTGTAGAAACATTTTTTATTATCTTTCACAGAATAGGCTGATTCCAGTTCTAGTTGGGTTTTAGCCCTTCTGATTTTCTCTCTGCATGATCTCACTTCATCGTTGTAGTCCTCCTGAGATGCCTGCCCCTTCTTCCAAATCTAATAGACTTTCCTCTTTTTCTGAGATCCACCCAAGGCTCTCTGCTCAGCCAAGTTGGTTTTCTCCCCCTCTGGCTCATTTTCTGGCACATGGGGATGATCTGCTCTTGTGCCACCAGGATTTCCTTCTTGAAGAACATCCAGCCCTCTTGGGCTCCTTTACCCTATAGGACTATATCCCACTAAACTTTATCAACCAGCCTTCTGAATTGTCCAAAGTCTGCCCACCAGAAGCCCAGGTTGGTAGTTCTGCTGACCCTGCCTCCTTTCTTCTCCTGGAAATGATAATTCTATCATCTTGTGATTGTTCTGCCCTAAGCGTCCTCCAATCATCACATCTCCCACAAGACCTTCTTCTATGTTCACAAACATCAGGCACAGTGGGGTGCTTTCACTAGTTGTTTCACTCCCCGGCGTGTCAGGAAGCTGTTGTCAACACACTCCAGGAACCTTCTAGACTGTTTGCTCTGTGCAGTGCTATACTTCCAAGAAACATCTGGTAATTTGAAGTCCCCCACAAGAACAAGGGCTAGCGATTATGAGACCTCTCCCAGTTGCTTGTAGAATATCTCATCAGTCTCTTCTTCCTGGCTGGGAGGTCTATAGCAGACTGTTGCCATGATATCTGCCTCACTGGGCATTCCAGTGATTTTTACCCATAGACACGCAACCGCATCATCACCACTATTGAGCTCAAGGGAATCAAAGCACTCTAATACAGAGAGCTACCCCACTGTCTCTCCTTCCTTGCCTATCCCTACTTCCTCTCTGTTCTCCGGCCTATCCCTCCTGAAATGTTTATAGCTGGCCATGGCAGCACTCCACTTATGTGAGTCATCCCACGATATTTCTGTGATGACAACTATATCATAGTATTCTTGCTGTACAATGACTTGTAATTCCTCTTGTCTGTTGCCCATACTGTGTCCATTGGTGTAGATGTAGTTCTGTTGGGCCGTTGATCCTGCCATGCTCCTGAGGGGAATAGTATTAATTCCTAAGTGACTACTTGCCATCATTTCTAACCCATAAAAAAAATATTTTTATCCTTTTTGGAGCAATGATCTCTTAAGTGTTACTGTCTTTATTTGCAAGTTCCATTCCTAGGTGCATGCAGCTAAATCTGTTTGGAGCAGTTAAACCGTGATGTTTTAAGAAGCTGGAAATGAGTCATTTGAGTACATGGGTTTGTATTTATGCAAGAGGATAGTTGAAGGCTTTTATAAAGCTTTGTTAGGCAAAACCTTCACATGATTCTTCACCTGGATCAAATTTTTGTCCCACTGAGGTACAGACTAACACATCTGTGTCCATTGCCTTTCCATGAGACAGCTTTTGCAGCTGTGTAAATGAGAACTGCAGTATGTAGCAGAGCAGAATTTGTTTTTCTGACATACCCCAAGGCATTCTTAAAACATGGTCCCTTGACACATACCTTCTGGCCAGTGTTCATTTTCATCATGAGTAGAAACTATGTGCTGTATTTCAGTCACTGCTAGCCAGAAGCACTGCAGAAGCTGCCCTGTACCTTAGTCCTGCAAACTCATGCCCACCCACTTAAGAGATACTTTCTTCATGTTTTGTGTGTTTGTTGAGTGGGATATGTGGAAAAAAAAAAAAAAAAATTGTGCAGAAACTGAAACGGGATTCAGTAGCCTGGTAGTCCTCACTTCATGCTGTCTCCAACCTGTGTCTAGACTGTTGTGTGTTAACTCATCAGCTGTTGTAGTAGCAAACTGATTATATGCAGTTTATGTATTTTACAGACTGCAACAGAACTGTGAAATTGTGTGTTATTTAATTAAGCTTTCTTTCCTATTATTCCCTTTAATGTCTGCTTAGAAGCGCAAATCTCTAAATAGTAATGGAATACCTACTTAGTACCTATAAAAATAGTGCTTCATTGTGTTGTCTGATCTGATAAGGACCTCAAGAATGTCCCATATAAATGTTGTTGGTGATGAATGTTCTGCTTCCTTTTAAGCTTGCCTTGTTCTTTTCGTGATATCCACCACAATTTGAACAGCAGTGGATCACTCATATGTGAGGAGCCCAGTGTCATTCTGTACAGCAACAGTAGTGGGCCAACCTGTGCCTATGTCACCTAGAATTTGAACCTTCATGAACTAAGTTCTTACTGGTTTTCCTAGAGAAGGGTGGCGTAGTGAAGAAGAAAGAGACAACATTCCTTTCTAAATGAAACCAAACAACACCTTTTACATGTAGTCACCTACATGCACCTTTTGTTTTTCTAAAGTCTTCGCAGAAGTCTTCATTCTCCTCTTAAGCATCACCCAATTGGCAAGACCATATAGGCACTATTAAGTTAGCATATTCTTCTGTAACCAGAGTAGGACTTCATTAGAGTGGCAGAGCTTGCAGAGATTAGGCATCAGATTGCATCTGCTGCTGTCTAAGTCTTTGCCTGTGTGGACTCTGCCAACTCCATCATGCCTATTGGGACAGAAATATGTCATATTTTTTCTTTTGCACGTTGAAGTACATTGTTGCTGCTCTGTGGCCTTCTTTTCTTCTGTGTGGAAAATTAAGCCTCTACTTTCTCTGGCAGCATTTACCAGTAGAAGCTGTTATCATTAACTGAAGCCTTGCCAGGCTTCTTTTAAGCACATTGTCTTTAGCTTATGGGGATAATTGTTGTACTGAACCTTCCTTGTCATGGGCCTGAAGGAAGGTCAGTTAAACCAGCAGGTGCCACTTTATTGCTGTCTGCAGATTTTGGTTTAGGATCCCTTGTTTTCATACAAATCAAGTCAATATGCATCATACAAATGTGTATAGAGTTTATTACAACTTCAAGGATCAAATCAAAATCTTTGGTTCAGCAAGAGGAAATCACCTCAAAAAGTGTTGGTTGTCTGTGGAAAGTTTTTTTTAATTATTTTTTAAAAATACTTTTAGAAAGTACTCAATTATTGCAGAATAAATAAAAACAGAATTTTGTTTGCACTGTAATGTTGTCTTTGCTTATTTAAGTGATTGTATGATATTTTTCCAGGGAAGGGATATTCCTCCCAGACTTTTTAATGTACAGTGAAAATACAGCGTGTTGCAATGTGTAGTGTTGCATATGGGTGGAAGATCTCATGGTGATCATACCAATATAGCCCATTAAAAATTTATTTAAAAAAAACACTCAACTTCTTCCTTTTCTCCCTCTGTCAATGTGTACTCATATTTTCTTCAACAGCTAATAGCTTGACATGGCCTTTCAGAACAACTTGTGTTTGTGTGCCTTAACTGCATAGTCAAAGTAATCATTAGGCTATAGTCTTAGTTGGAGTCTGGAAAAAGATACGGCTTGGTTCTGTCCTGAGTAATTTTCTTGACAGTGTGCACCTTTGCAAGGACTGTGCCAAAACAACACAGTGTGTGCATGAATTACATTGCTGTCCAATTGCTCGAGATGCTCAAGGAATCAAGTTATTGCTGGGAACACTGATGAGTCACTTTTCGCAAACTTTATAAGGGATGTTAATTAGGCTTTTGTTTTGATGTGTATCTCACAGTGTGTTGAAAGCCTCCAAGCTGTGAATATCAGTGTGATGAGTGGGAGAGTTTTAGTGTCCAAGATTAAATCTCACAACTCTTTCCATAGCTGAAAAAATCATTAAGGTCGGTGTAAGTCATCACCTTGGGTTCTGTACTTGATAGTAGTTTATTCTCTGACACTGAAATTAAATGTTCAGAGCCAGAATGCAGAGTATAGGGATTTTTTTAAGTGCAAAGGTGAAAACATATTTCTAGCTTCTAGAAGAACATGTCCTGAATGTATGCTCTGAGTAAAACTGGCTGCTGCTTGAAGCATTTTTGTGCTGCTCCTTGCGATCACAATAAAATTCAGGATTTGCCTTTCTCTTGCTATGATAGCATTGCAAGGGTTTACCATGCACAGTCTCATTTTCTGTGGCTTTGAGCTTACTCTGAGAACCAGGTACCCACAATTCAGAATTACTGTGGTGTCCTCAGCACTCTAGACCCTGTAGTTAGTTCAGTGACAAGATTAATCCAAACATTGCCCATGCAATGTTTCCCAAGTGTCTTTCAGGGTCCCTGGATTACATTTATTACTCCTGATAGTCTGAAAACACAAATACAGTAGCTTAACTGTAGCCTTGTAGGGCTTTATTTTCTTTCTGAACTTGTTTTGGAGATTAGTATTACCATGACACTACTCTGGGTACAGGTTAACAGTTAAGTGTTGATATCTGCAGTAGTAGCATTGGAAAAAACAAATGTTGCATTTTGTGCCAGGCTGTCAGAGCCTTCATTAGTCCTGATATTGCTCCAAGTGACACACAGGGCCCTCAGTGACTATATATGCAAAGCAGATGTTGCATTTTTGTTACTGACTTCTCTTTCTGGGTTCTATGCAATTACTGCATCACAGCCTCACTGCATCAATGCTATCAAGACACAGAAAATTCTCAAGGTGCCTACTGCCAGCCATACCACTTGAAGACATAACTTTGGGGGACTGCTATCACCATCTTCACTGCTCTGAGTCAATCAGTTGTGCCACCAGAAAGCAATTGTTTACTGGTCAGTTAAAGCTACGTGTAAAAGGCATGTAGACCAAGAGTTTATTCAAGAGTAAGTCCAATGACTCTCCTATGACTGTGTCTCAAGTAGACATCCTGGCTGGCTCCATCTGACAGTCCTTATTTTGGAGATAACTGTTAGCTCTTGGTAAACTAGAGGGAAATTCAGAGGGACTGACTGGCACAAGCAATGAGCCAGCATGAACCTCCTGAAACTCTGTAAAGACAGTCATGGATTGGGGTGCATTTCAAAAGAACAGACCAGAGGGTCACCAGAGGGAGAAGGGTAACAAGGAGCTGTACAGAAGTCAGAGTAAACAACCTGTCAATTGCTATTAAAGTTACAAATATGTCATGGGGAAAGTGTGGAGATAGTTTTAGAAATGGCAGATTGTGAATGTGAGTTGAGGTAAGAAGTGAAGTGTGAGAGACAGAGAATCTGGATGAGCTAATCAGGAATTAGGTATTCTCTATCAGTCTATAACTGATATTGTCCAGAGTCACTCAACAGAGACCTGGAAGAGGCTTCCAAGAGAAAGGCCAGAGAGGCATAATATGGGAAGGGACTAGATAAACCCAATAAGAATCAAGAGAGACATCAAGCAAAATCCTGATAAGAATGTGGGGGAGATTACAGAAATACTTGGGGAGAAACAGGTTCACATTCTTATATCCTGACTACATACAGCAGGACTAGAACTTCTACACTGACCTGTGTGACTTCTGTCATGGGCGGTATGGTCTCCCACATAGGGCAAGCAAGTTATGTCAGGAACCACTACAGTGACCAGCCCAGCTTCCCTCCTGGACTGCACGATCTGTTCTGTGGAAAAAGGAAGTCATATCACTCATCATTAACATTGCACAAATCCATGACTTGAATGTTTTGGTATGCGACTACATTTAGTCTCTGTTGTCAGTCTGGTCTTGAACTGCAACATCCAGCCCTGAGCTCCCTGTTCTTTACTAATTAATTATTGTTAATTATTTCCAAATACTAAAATATATGATGTAATTGTATTAAATCATTATAATAAAAAGGTGAATTCATATGGCCAAGATGGACTCAGAGCTGAAGCCCGGGAAGAAGATACCTGTTCTGCTGTGTTTATGATTTCAACCTGGGTATCATCAGTCTGTGGAAGTAAGTGTTGTTTAAATAATGAGTTTGATCTTTGCTGTTCATGCATAACCTACTTACAGCACAAGTAAAGTAATCTTTCCTCTGAAAACATCTTATTTATTAGATCCATTAGTGGAGAGGCTGGTATGTAAGATACTGCCATCTGCCTGTTGTATTGTTTTCATGGAATCACTAATGTTGAAAATGACCTGTAAGATCATGGAGTAAGGTTATCAACCTAACACTACAAAGTCCACCACTAAACCATGTCTCTAAGTGCCACATCTACAAATCTTCTAAATACTTCATGGATGGTTACTCAACCATTTCCCTGGGCAGCCTGTTCCAATGCTTGGCAACCCTTTCAGTGAAGAAATTTTTCCCAATATCCAACCTAAACCTACTTGGGTACAATTTGAGGCCATTTCATCATATCCCACCAATTGTTACTTGGGAAAAGAGACCAATACCCACCTCACTAAAACTTCCTTTCAGGTAAATGGAGAGAGTAATAAGGTCTCCTCTCAGCCTCTTTTTCTTAAGATTATCAGCCACTCCTTTTAAGACTTGTTTTCCAGACCTTTCACCAGTTTTGTTGCCCTCCTCTGGGTAAACTCCATCACCTCAGGGTCTTTCTTGGAATAAGGGGCCCAAAACTGAGCACAGGATTTGAGGTATGGCCTCACTAGCACCAAGTACAGAGGGATGACCACTTCCCTACTCCATATGGTCACACCATTTCTGATACAAGCCAGGATGTTATTGGCCTTCTTGGTCACCTGGGTACACTTATGGCTCATAGTCAGCCAGTTATTGACTGACACACTTTTCTGCTAGTCAGTTTTCCAGACACTCTTCCCCAGGCTTATAGCATTGCCTGGGGTCCTTATGTTTGAAGTATGGTGCCTGACACTTGGCCTTCTTGAACCCCATGCAGTTGTCCTCGGCCCATTGATCCAACCTGTCCAGAGCCCTCTGCACAGCCTTCCTACCCTCAAGCAGATCAACACTCCCATACAACTTGATTTTATCTGCAAACTTACTGAGAGCACACTTGATCACTTTATATAGATTATTCATAAATCAATTCTGAGTCCTGAGGAACACTGCTTGACTCAGAATCTTGCCTGAAGAATGAAACACCAATAACAAAAAACCAACTGCATTCTGTTTCAGTCACAGGTTCTGCTTCTATAGAGGTCATGTGAAAATGATGGTGGCAGAATCTGTCAGCTATTGTGTTCTTCCATGGAAGAGGACTCAAATTTTAGTGACATTTCTTGTGCTCTAGGAAAGGAGAGCACAGCTTTTTTGTACTGGACGCTGCTGCTCACCACTGTTCTGGTTGTTTTATACACTCCACATAAAGGGTGGCCCTAAGCATGCTTACCACACTGGGCACAGTGAGCTTTACTTCATGACTGTTTTGTAAAATGTGTTGCTATCACCCATTAATGTGCTCAACACCACATCTTGTGCACCCCAAAAAAGAAAAAAAGTTTGTGATTTTTCTTACCTGGGTTCAGGGCTGCCCCAGTACATCTGGGCCTGCTTTGCTAGAGATAAACAATTTCAGTTTCTTGGCCACTTTTTCTACCACCCATTCAGGAAGAGTGTGACCTGAAAGACCTTCTCTAATGATAGCAGTGAAAAGTAATCTGTGAAAAGCTGACCTGTGACACCTTACAGAATGGCATACCCATGAGCTGATATCCCTTTCTGGAATCATAAATTGTGTCATAACTCAGGAACAATCTTTCAGGCCGGTGTTTTCTCCATACTCAACTCGCATTTGACCAGCTCCTGAGGAAGAGAAATGCTGAAGTATGGAGTGTCTTTGCCTTGCTAAGGTCTAGGAGGCCATTACAGGAGGTGTAGTCTATTCAGGTTGCATCCCCACAGAGCCTAGAGTTACCAACACTCTAGAGAGGAGGGCGCTGAAATAACACTGTTGTGTTTGGAGGCATGGATTTTCCGCAGAGACATATAGGAAAGGAGTGTGGGGAAGGGCAAAAGAGGTAACAGAACTCTTCCACCGTGGAATATTTTTGGCAGGAAAAAACCCTTGCTTTCCATTTGGATAAGACAAAGCCCTGGCTGAATTTTTTTAGAAAACTGCCTCTGTGAAAAAAAAGAAAATTTGTTTTGAACTGCAGTTGTGAATTCTAGAGAAAGAATCTGCTTTACAAAAAGCAATTAGCAACCTCATAGGATTTAGTGTGGGATGGGTGGAATGTCCTTTGAGCCTCAAATAGTCAGGAATAAGCCTTCTTATTTGTCTGGGTTGAAGGAACCTCCCTTCCATCAACCAGGCATTGAAGCAAAGCCTCAAGGAAGACATAATGCATTCCGAACAGCAAAGACAGCTCAGAGCCAGACCCCTGCTTACATCCTGAGTGAGTAGCCATGTAAGGAGCTATGCTGCCTGGCAGTCACCTCTCTGATAGATATGGAGTCTGCTAGGCATCACCCTTGTCCAGACCCAGAGAGAAGGCACAACATGGCATTCCCACTTAACTGCATGTAGTGGTAGACCCACCTCTGCTGCATTCTTTGGCTTCACCTTGCATTGCTATGTCCTCTCTCAAAACAGTGCTGACTAAGGAACAAGAAAGAGTTGGGAGAGGACTAGGTTCCTTCTGTGGAGAAGGGAACCAGAGCCTTGGCCATTGTAACTGAGAGGTCACATTGCTCAGAAGGTGTTTGATAAGGAAGTTTGTGCCACATCCATGGAAACTTCCCCGCAACAGGGAGTTGCAGCACCAGAGATCAGCAGTGGAAGCTGCTGGATCGAGATCACCCGTGTGCGAAGCAGGACATGGTAGGTAGCTGAGAGCCTAACTACAATTTACAGTGGAGTTGCAAGAACTTTTCCTTTCTTCTTGAGCTTGTCAGCACTTGAACTCCTACAGAACTCCTATCAGTTTTTCCCCCAGTCATCTTCTGCTGCAGATTATGGCTGCCTGGAAGTTTTTGGGAGGAAGAACTATCTGAGGTCAGATACTTTCGATAAGCAAAGTCCTGTTCTTCCAACAACTTCATCAGGTGGCAGCAGCCTCCTTCCCACAAGTGAAAATACAGCTCTAGAGCACAAGAGACAAACTCCAGAGGGAGTAGAACTTCAGATCTGAACACCAGGAAAGGGACTCTGCCTTTGCTGAACTAAGAGGCAAACACTCACTTGAAGGGCTGCCTCGGGGCAGGTGGGAAAACTGTCCTGAACAATAACAGCTGAGCTTTTCCCATCTCTGGGTTGCAATAAGAATTACTGTTATATCCCCTGCCATCTGTGGTTCTTGGAATGGGTCAATTAGGACATTTCACTTCCTGCAAAGGCAGCAAGCTCCACCATGGGCTGCCCAGGGATGAAGCAAGAGTACAAGACATCATTGAGATGTAGTATTCATAATGCCAGGGAAGACTTTGTTTACCTCAGGAGGTTCAAGAGAGCAACACTCTTCACAAGACAGCCTGTTCTATGGCTTCCTCATAGGAACAGGGTGGGTGCTGCACGTCTCTAATGCCCAGAGTGTGGGAGAAAGTGTACAAGAACAGCACAAGTAGCACCCAAAGGCATTTGCAAGTAGAATTACCAGGAAAGTGAGCTAATGAGGGACAACCAGTCAGCCACATGGGCACCCTATTCTGGGGTCAATCTGCTGACTATACTTTTGCTAATAGTTCCTAGGGTGCAGCTGACCTTCACTGATGAAAAGCATGCACTGCAGTTTTACTTACTATTGTGTATCCCACAGGAGATCTTTACCCTTTCCAACAAAGCTGCTTCCTGTCCTTTTAGTGCCAATTCTATGCTGGTGCAGGGCCTCAATCCACTATGTGTGCACGACTTCCTATATCTCTTTGTTCACACTTGGCCCATTCCTCCAGCTTGTCTAACCCTCTTGAATGGCAGCCCTGTTTTCCATACCTACTGCTCCCCCCAGGGTAGGTACTTTCTGTGAATTAGCTGTATGGCACTGTGCCCATCACCTCAGTTGTAAATAAACACATTAAAAGGTGTTGACCTAACTATCAGGCCCTAAGGGCATGCCATTCATGCCCAGCTACCAGTTGGGCTTTGTACCACAGCCTTTTGAGCCCAGTGGTCCAGCCAGTTTGCCATCCACCTTACTGGTCACTTGGCAATCCCTGCCTTCCCCATCAGGTTACAGTGATACTATGGAAGGCAGTGACAAACGCCTTGTTAAAGCGTGCATGGTCCACTGTTCTCCCTTTATCCAGTCAGCCAATCATCTCATCATGGAGTGGTTTCCAAGGAAGATTTACACCATAAGTTTCATGAAGATTGAAATGAAACTAACTGGCCTGCAGTTCCCCAAACCACACTCCTCACCTTCTCGAAGATGTGTGTAGTGCTTACCTTTTTACCAGTCATCAGGATCCTACCCTGACTGAGTCTTCCTACAACTCCTGAAGTAGCTTAGTAAGTCAGACCAAAGAAAAGTCAGTGAAACTCTGTGACGGGATAAGAATTTATGTATCTTATTATAAACATCTGTGAAATTCTGAAGAACAGTGTGTTAAAATTAATTTGGAATTTTAAACAGTGGTTCAATACCTATAAATGTCCCATATGTAACATAAGCAAAGAATCATTTTAATATTTAAGGGAGGAAGTAGTACACATGCCCAAACTTCCTATGATATAAATTATTACTGCAATGAAAGTCAGTTTACAGTGGCTGAAGACTGACCTGTATCTACCCCTTTAGTAAGAATAAAGATTTCATCTCCTTGTTCCTTAATTTAGATAAATCCAGCATCCAAAGAAAGCATGTATTCAGTATTTTTCCTTCCTGAAGTGTTCAGGTGATTATCTGCTCTACACAGTCCTTTCTTCCATTATTTGATTGCATACTTGGGAGTCCTGTTGCCAAAAGGTCCCTTCTGCTTTTGTAGTTTTTAATGCAGGATGTGGTTCCATGGAAGAATTAGATAATCAGAGCTAGAGATGGTGTAACCCTGTGCTCCCTCATACTTCAATTGTCTGAGCTGAGCCATTGTTAACAGGGCACTGCTACTGATCTGATCAAGTACTTGTGCCTCAGAAAAGCAATTCGATGAAAAAAACCTCATCACTGTTTTACTGGTGAACTTTCAGCAAGGAGTGTTGTCACAGCTGGTTCCAGCAGACCAAGAAAGGAATGGGAACATGTGAAGGCAGGAATTGTCCCTAACATCTACAACTTTGAGCACATTGCTGTGGAGTCTTTCCATAGAAAATGCATCAAGTATAAACACATGAGAGAAGTTGTTCTCCAGCCCTTGTAGTATAGTATGAACCAAACTTTGGAGTATGTATAGTAAGACCTGTATGAATAAGTTAGGACTTCTCCAGACCTGTTTCATGAAAAGAAGCACAGTAAACAAAGTACAACAGTGGCAAATACGTAATTTGCACGTTTGTTTTTTTTTCTGTTCCCCTGTTCTTCCACTATGCAAACATTTTTTGTGGTATTCATTTGGCATGCAAGCAATTTACTTTGTCTTGGTTTTTAGTTGGGAATCTATATTGTAAGGTACATTTTTATTTGCTGACATGACATGATAGGTTGACCTTTGCTAGCCACCAGCTACCCACCAAGTCACTCTATCACTCCACCTCCTCAACTGGACAGGAGGAGAAAATATGATGAAAGGCTTGTGGGTCAAGACGAGGACAGGGAAATCATTCAGCAATTTTCAGTACAGACAAACCAGACTTGAGGAAAGTAATTGAATTTATTGCCAATCTAAATCAGAGTAGGATTTTGAGAAATAATAACAAGCATAAAACAACTTCCCCCAAAACCTACCTTCTTCCTGGTGCACAGCTTCACTCCTGATTTTCTCTGCCTCCTCCCCTCACAGCAGCCCAGGGGCACAGGGAAGCAGGATTTGAGTCAGTTCATCACATCATACCTCTGCCACTCCTTTTTCTTCATGTTCTCTCCTGCTCCACTGTGGGGTCCTACCCATAGCAGACAGTCCTCTATGAACTTCTCTAACACAAGTCCTTCCCACGGGCTCTATTTCTTCACAAACTGCTCCAACATGGGTCCCTTTCACAGGGTACAGTCCTTCAGGAGAAGACTGCTCCAGCAGGGGTTCCCTTACAGGCTAACAGGTCCTGCCAGAAAACCTGCTCCAGTATGGGCTTCTCTGCATAGGACCACAAGTCATCCTAGGAACCTGTTTGAGCACAGACTCTCCATGGTGTCACAGTGCCCTTCAGGCACAGCATCCTGCTCTGGTGTAGAGTCCCTCCACAGGCTGCAGGATGGATATATGCCCCACCATGAAGCTCCATGCATGGTCCTAAAAATACTAGTACCTGGATAACAAAGAAAAATACTAGTACCTGGATAACAAAGAAATTAGTTAAGACCAGCAAGGATGGATGACCTCCTGACCAGAGGTATGGGAAAAGGCAAGTAGGTAACTTTAAGTAACTTAAAACTAATTAGCATGGTAAAAATCACACACCAGGGCTGAATATATTACATGCTAGTGTCAGATACCCTCTGTATAATGAATACGAGTTGTGCAACTCCTGCTTAGCTGCTAATCAGAGCATATGCAGAAGGACATTAACAATTAAACCAAAAGTGATCAATGAATGAATCTATGTTCAGCAAAGGGTTCTTTGTGCACCGACAGAGAAGATTCCAGCACTGTAACCTTCCCCATTGCACTGGTTCCTAATCCTTAATTTTTTTATGTGCAGTAAGAAAAGAATCATTTAGCATAGATGGCGCAGTCTGTGTTTATTATGCTTGCTTGCTTGAATTGGGGAAGCAGTGAGTTAAAAGGCAATTGGGCTTGCTGCTTCTCACAGCAGTGTGACACATGAGGCATAACATGTGCAGAGGTCAAAGAAAAAGTGGTGTGGGAGAGTAAGAGAAATGACAGGCCCGCGCAAGTTCTCTATCCTGGTCACTGCAATCCTCTGCCATACTGGGGTATAGGGTTGCTCTCAGCCATGATAACAGGAAATCTTGTCTAAAAAGGCAACTATTGAAGGAGGAAAATATGTCACAAGTTTCAACATGCTATTGGAACTCTGGACTGCAGTGACCGTGTTCTGCTGAGCAGGAAAGAGATATTCAGGCTGCCTTCATTACCATTAACCTAGATCTGTGCTTCTCAATATTGTTTTCCTTTTCCTCCTGCCAGACTGTAATTCTAGAGCTGGACCCAGTGCAACTTCACCAGCTCAAAAATTCCCTTCTCATGTACAGGACTGTAACTGTGGCCTGAAGAAGGTCACCTGTAGAGATGCTGTTCCTGGATGTGTGACTGCATTTCAGTAAAGAATAATACGCTTCCATGACATAGCCCTTTAACGTGCAGCTGGATGTAGACACATCCTTCCAACTTTGCTTTCTTCTTCTTACCTGTTTGTAGGTAAGTCTCAATAAAAAACATTGTAATTTTTATGGTGGCATCAGGAATATTGCTTTATGTTTGTACTCAGTCTAGAACAATTCTGGATCTGTTTGACTACTGTGTTTTGGTTACTTTTTTTTTTGCATTGCTTATTCTGGGGAGGTGAAAAACCAGATAGAGAGTAATTCTGCTCAGGGGGGGCTATAACGGTATTTTTCCTGTTCTAAGATTACCTAAGTTTAATTTTAAGAGACTGAGATAAAGAGAATGATCGATGGATGGTTGGCTGGTTGGGTTTTGTTTGGTGTCTTGTTTAAAGACAGCTTCCCTGTGCCACCCAGCGGCTGAGGAAGGGGCTGGTTCATGTGCAAACAAGTTTTCCTGCTTTTAAAGAAACGGTGTATTAACCAAACCTCAAAGAACAGTGGAACGGACTGCTGCGAACTGGAAAGAAGGAGAAGGGAGGGGAGGGAAGGGGTTTTTCACTGCATATCATTTATCTTTCAGTACTGTGGCAAACCGCTGAAGAATATCTCCAAACTGTCTCTTTACTATGGTTGTTATTGGAATACCAATACTGTGTTAACAAGCAGCTTATTTTTTTGGTGGACGGAGCAGAGTTAGATTGTGAATAGGCCTAGAAAACAATACAAAGGTGCTTCTTGGGACATTCATGGGTGAAAGCAGAAAAGCTGAGGAATGTGTTTGTGTGGGAAGTAAGGCCATACTCAAGCAGCGTATTTTTACCTGCAGTTCCTGTACTGCAGGAAGGTGCGTGTAAACAGCACCAAAATACTGCCTGTGTCCAGAAACCCTACAAACAGGTTGTGCTTCCTATCAAGGCACCTGCTGTACAGGTGGAGGGCTGCAGAGTCTGTGCTCCACAATCCTAGGTGGAGGAGGGTTGAAGCTCCACCTGCACAGCGTGTACACTGGCAGAGTCACTCAGGCAGAGAGTGGGGGAGCTGCAGGAGGAAGCCCCCAGGTTGTGCTCTGCCAGAGAAGGAAAACAAGAAACAGGGTATTTCTCAGTGTGTTTCAAAATTATATATTAGGGCGCTGTGTCACTAATCTTTAAGAAATATCAAAGACTGTTATCAGCAAACTGACAGTACCTCAGAGTATGGAGTGCCATGCTCTCTGATAAGTTGTGGCAACAGGATACAACTTTCCCTTATTTTTTCATACGTACCAACACATAACAGATACAAAATTATGACAGTGGCTGATGCCAATCAGCAAGACTCACAGGGAGAAACTGTATGAACTGCATACACAAAAAGCTGCAATAGAAGGCGCAAGTGCTAAGAAGCAGCTGCCTGCTGGTCTGGTCTACAGTCCAAAGGAAGTTTCCTGCTTGCCAGGAACCAAGATCTGGGATGTCACAGAGACTGCCATGACTGATCTTTTAGAAGACTACTTTTTTTTAGAGGACTACTATCACATACTTCTCACATGAGCACTAATGACACAGTAAAGCAAAACCCAGGCAAGGTGAATCAGGACTTCAGAGTCCTGGCACGAGTGAAAGAAACAGACGCCCAAGTAATCTTCTCTCCTGTAGAGACACTGGTGCATCCATTACCCTGCAGAACAAAATGTTTCATGTGGATCAATGCTTGGCTTCCTGGCTGGTATCATTGCTAGAACTTGATCTTCTATGATCACAAGAGTTTCTTTGGTAAATACAGATTATTGGGAAGATGAAGGAGAATTTTTGCTAGCCAATTGGCTGACTTAGTGAATAGTGCTTTAAACTAGAGAATTTGTAGGTTGGGTTCCAAAGCTGTGACACTTGTGTACACACAAGCAACAGCATGGATGAGTGCACTTGTTAGAGTACCGATGCTTCCTTTTGGTGAATCCATACTGATTACTTCAAATCACCTTGTCCTTCATGTACTTTTAAAAGGATTCCAGGATTAGCTCTTTCATCACTTCCTCAGGTAGGCTTTGCTTATGTAACTTCCATACAGTAGAATTGGATATGGAACTAGATATTGAATTCACATCCACTTGCTTCGGTGCTTCATACCTTAGTAGTTCCTGTGATCCTGAGTCCTGAACATAATTCTCATTTTATAATGCACATAGCTTTACAATTCCAGGCTTCCTCTGCCAATGTGAATAAACATTTTCTGTCAATACACTAGTGATGGTTCCCTGGTGGCACTAACAAACCAATGAGCTGAGGTCAGCCTTGAAGTGCTATGTATTTGAATGTGTTTCTTGCAGAGATAAGTGGTCTGTGGAACATCTGTGGCCTCTCCTAGATAGCACATAGAATGGATAGTCTATGATACAGGCTGAGGACTGATACTTGTTGGATTAGAGAAGTGCGCAAATTCTGTCTCTGCACAAAGATATTTCCTGTATGTCAAGTCACATCAGCGGAACAAAACTCGAAGACTTCACTCAACCTTCAACACAAACAGTAAAAACCAGATTTTGTGACAGGCTCTGAGACACTGGTATCAGTGAAAGAGGAAAAGAAAGATGTGATGGGAGCGCATGCTCCCAAGTACTATGCGCTCTTCTACGTGCTCATAGAATCACAGAGTGGTTTGGATTGGAAGAGACCTTTAAAGATCACTTAGTTCCAAACTCCCTGCTGTGGGCAGGGACAGCATTCACTAGATTGTGTTGGTCAAAGGTCTGTTCAACTTGACCTAAAAAAGTTCCACTCATGGAGCATCCCAATTTTTTCTGGGCAAATTATTCCTATTTGCTTAACCCTTTCTCTGACAATCTCACAGGAATGGATAAGAATTACACAGCCTGTCAGAGTACGGTAAACATTGAGCAATCACACAAAGACAATTATTCTTGCCCAGGTTACTTTTCACTACTTTACTTGGGTTTTAGCCCCTTTCTCTTGACAACTTTGCAATAACGAAAATATACTGTCCAGCTTGCTGGGTGGCAGCAAACTGAGTAATCATGCAAAGATAGCTAATATTGTCCAGCTTGATCAACACTGCTGCACTTGGGCTCTTATTAGCAATCTCAGAAAGACAACTCATCTTGTCTAGCCTGCTGAGTTTAAATCAGAAAATCTCTTTAAATCCCCCCTTAACAGTTAGTAGAATTCCTGAGAGTTATGTGTGTATAAACAAGACAATTTTATTAAAAATAATTTATTATAACATTTTGTGACTAACTAAGGGTTTGGTGGTGGTTGGGAATAAGGTACTGTTTGTGAAAATATATTGAAAGTCAAGCAGTCTCCTTGGAAACTGGGATGAGGATAGTGGATGGGACAGAGATCTACAGCTTTGGGAAAGTACATTTAATGTGAAGCCAGAGTTTAGTTTATCACCTGTAGACAGGTGAAAGGTTTTGATTTGTTAGTTACAAATCTGTCCCCAAGAGTGAAAGATGGGTTCTCTTCACTGCACTATGACCTAACCTGCTGTGCTGAGCAGTAGGACAATGCCATTATATAACTTTGAAAAGATCTTGTGAGGATGAGTACAGCATAGTGATTGGGAGATGCATAGATGATGAAGGTGTAACCTGAAAGTCCTGCTTCCAAAGCACCTCATAGTTACCATATGAAGCCAGAGTGTATTTTAGAAGCTTCATTCTCAGATGCTTCTGATAATGTGACCTCAGAAATTTCATGATACTCTAAATCCAGCTGCTCTGGGTAGGTTTGTTTCCATTTGTATTGTTTCTGCAGTAATCAGTAATGTTTAAAAGCCCTGCACTGTGGCAAAAAAAAAAAAAAAAAGAAGACATGTATGAGGAGGGAGGTGATTCAGCTGAAAATACTTAGAATACTTAGACGTATTTTCAGCATAAGGACTTGCTGTTGCAATCAGAGACAGAAGTAAAAACCTTCATTACCAAGGCTCTGGCTTTCAGTACACGAGCTTCTTAGAGGGCAATATGCAACTTTTTGCAAGCTCTTGTCTCCCAAGGAAGTAAAAAGATTCTTCGCAGTCCTCCAGTTCATGTTGTTACTCAGATGTAGTGAAGACCAGCTTCACGTGACATCGTGCCTTACCATGTAAGGATTAGATCAATGGCAAAGCAGGCTCTGCCTATTGCCTTCAGAAAAGGCTAGAAATGCACTGGGTGAACAGTGTTGTCCTGCTGTTAGTGTGACACAGAGGCAGTCCCATGGCAGTAGGTGTCATAACTTTGTTAATACACCATGTTAGCCACATCAGTTTATACTGGAAAAGTTTCAGGAAGTTATAAATCACCACCCTTTCACATGCATTCAGTTATGTTTTGAGGAGAAGCTGTGTTGGTATGAAGACAGCTTTATTCTGCTAGTAAATTGTGTCTTGCTAGAAACAGAAGGGCCCTAAAAAGAGTTGCAATGGTCTGCATGTGAACAGCCCAGCATGCTAGATCTTTTGGCACTCAAAACTGTGGCAGAGTCAGCTCTAAGGATGGGCCTAATGTTGGTGCTTTCTTTTGTCCAAGTCCAGGGTTCTTCACATAGCATGGCTGCTACATATACCAAGGACAGTGAATGGGCAGGAAATAACTGACTTGAACCCAATTTTCCTGATAGTCCTTACAATGATGATTCAGACAATCTGGGAGAAGGAAATAATGTGAAAGTGGTGGCTCCAATGATAAAAACTGAACAAGGACCAGATGCACTTCCTTGGACAACTACAAGAGGTTTTGCTTCCTTCGAGTTAACTGATCTCCAAACTCAGTTTTCAGTTAAAGTGGGAGACACAACCCATAGAAGATGACCATGATATGAATAAAAGGAGCAAACCTCATCCTCACCCCAGATTAGGCTCAAAGTTTAGTATTAGGACTAGGATTTCTTCCACAAACTTCTATAACATGGCAAGCTGGCTCTGTAAGGGCTGTGCTAAATACCCCAGCAGTGACAGAGGGAAAAGCAAATGGTTGTGGGAAAGTGCATAGGGATTACGAATTGCCATGCTAAAATTAGCTTTATCAAACATGCTCGATGAAGCAGAGCCTGTAGGTCATAATGAGCAATAGTAACCACCAAACATTAACCCTTGGTAAGTGTATGTCACACAGGGTATATACATGTCCTGCAGCTAAAGGAGCAGCTGCAGCACTAAAACCACTTCACTCTTTCTACAATGACAACAATAAATGCAAATATTTTGTGGTAGATGGCTTTGCAGCACATGCTATCTGCTTTACACTTTTATGAAATGTCAGGCTCTAAGGTAAAAATTAGGACAATACAGACAGTTAAGCAAGGCACAATACCACTTACCCTCAGTTCCAGTCAGGACATACTAAGAGCAAAATTTCTACAGTCAGTATGTCTGAGAAATGTAGCTGTGTTTGGCAAAAATGTCTTGCCTAAGGGCAAATGAAGCAGCATCTGCATAGTTTCCTAACTTCTGTGCTCAAACTGTTAGCAGGAGAAACACAGGAATAGCCAGCAGGACACATACTAGCTAGCTCCCTGCATGTTCCTGAAGTTAGAGAATATCACTCACCACTTTGAACGAAATCATTCACATGAACAAGGGAGCTTTGTTGTGTTTGTTGTGGCTGCCAAGGCAGGAACATTAAAACAGACTGGAAATGCTGGTAGCTGTAAATTATGAGTAGACTGAAATATTTTTGATTGCTACAGAACATCAATGATTGATGCAGACAGATTAACGTATCTGTGAAGGCAGAGCACCTCTAAAGAGAGAAGCCGTTTCAGTAGTAGGTATTAATGATTGCTACAACATCATAGGGTATTTCAAATTCCAACCCTTCATTAAACTAAAACTACTTTTTTTTGTGAAATCTTGACTGAAATAAGCACCACGTTGCCTCTTCAAGGGGTAAGATTTTTATTATTTTGGTACTTATATTATGCAATTCAGTTATGGGTATCTTTTTCTTTTCTCTTTGAAAAGATTTCCTTGACCAGAGTTTCTGTGATATGACTTACATAGAAGTAATTAATTAATTCATTATGGAAGATACTAGAGCTATGAAAATGTCTTAATAAGAAAAAAACAGAAAAAATACTGTTAATGGCATTTCTCACATCAGAACAGACACAAGGATCAGTGACAAACTCAATAGGAAGGGAAAGAATTTGTTTTGGTCACAATAATCACAGATAGAGAAATTCGTATTTCAAATGGGAGCTGTCAGATAGCTGTGGAAACTTATTCTCTTTTAAGTTTACAGTCTGCACGTGGCTTGTTCACTGTAACAACTTTTTGTGATAGCCAAGGAAGGCATTTTGCCAAGAGAGCTACCCTACCAATACTTAGCAATCTACTGTCTTTATCTGTTGGCTGGTTTTTGCTTTCTACATCTCTCTATTTAAAAACAAAATTCCATGTAAAGATGAATATGCTAGATATAATTTCTGTTTATTGAATGTGAATGATATTTGCTCAGAAGCATAAAAACATTTTAGATAATCAGGTTTTCCACTCCAGACATTCTTAGGTTTTTTTTAAGAATCATGCTAATTATGAAAAAGATGATGTCTTTGACAACATCTTGCTTATCTTCATAGTTGTCACATATAAAAATTTTCTCTTTTTTTTTTCAGCCACTAAATCCAAGAAGTTATTCTTAAAAAGTTGCACATGATTTCAGGAGTCAGAGAGTTAATTATAACAGACGCTGTGATATCAGGGTAAAATTGTGGCAGATAGGAATAAGAAAACTATCCCAGCTCTGGTGTTTCCCATAAAATCATACAGCTGCTTTTGAATTACAGAAGTTTAGTTTTTATACAGCCTCCACCCCTGTTTTGTGCTCCCATTTTCTGGTTAAAACTAAGGGCATTTCAAGGCATTCCTGTGTAAGCCATCTAAATCTTATTTCTGAGGACTGGAGTGGAAGAAGAAATTAGAGTCTTTATTCAATATAATCATCCTTGAACAAAATCAACAATTTCTTTTCTACGTCCTATTCTCAGTGGCATCAGATTCTTGTTTCTGCATGTTCCCTGATGTCTTTTTATACGGGATCAAATTAAACTAAAAGAGTTTTTTTCCTTTGGAGCAAGGCTGTTGACACAGAAAGTGACTCTGCTATAATTACGTTAGTGTAACACTTAAGACTCCCTGCAAGGGTTGCTTCTTTCCATTATAAGGCATTAAAAGACTCCAGGACTAGTTTTGGAATGCAGATCTTTGTTTCTGCTTTATTATGACTGACACCTTTCCGATTTGCAGGGCTTGTAGATAAGGCTTTAAACTGGATATGAAGCGGGGATGGGGATACCATCAAGCTAGCCTGTAACAAGTGGTGGGAGGATGAGTGTCAGGAAGGATACTTCTCTAAAACACCTTGTAGGTAATAAAGGGTCCATTGGGAAGGTGGTACAACTGGTAGCCCAGCTGAAGTGCCTTTAACAGAAACACACAAAGCCTGGATAACAAGCAGGAGGAGCTGCAAGCTACTGTGCTGCTAGAAAGCTATGATCCCGTTGCCACCATGGGGGGATGAATCCCATGACTGCAGTGTGGCTATCAATGGCTACAGGCTGTTCAGAAGTGACAGACCAGGGAGGAGAGGTGGAGGTGTTGCCCTTTATCTCAGGAAAGGGATAGAATGTGAAGAGCTGTCATTGAGGAGTAGCCACAAACAGGGTGAAAGCTTGTTACAATTAAACACAGAAGAACCAACAGGAACCTCATGGTTGGTGTATACTACAAGTCACAGGATCAAATGGAGCTGACCAATGAAGTCTTCTTCCTATACCTATGGGAGGTTTCACGCTTGCAAGCTCTCATCCTACTCGGGAACTTCAATTATCCTGACATGTGCTGGAAAAGTAGCACAGCAAACTGTAGGCAATCCAGAATACTCCTGGAGTGCACTGAGAATAACTTCTCAGTCCAGCTGATAGAGAACCCCACCCAAGGAGATGCAATACTGGACCCTATGGTGACCAATACAAGCGAACTCATCAGTGACATTAGGATCAGAGGCAGCCTGGGCTGCAGTGATCATGTGCTGATGGAGTTCAAGGACCAGAGGTATACGGGACAAGTGAGGAGTCTAGACAGGACATTAAATTTCAGGAAAGCAGACTTCCAGCTCTTCAAGGAATTACACAGTAGAATCCCCTGGGACAAGATCCTTGAGAAAATATTCAAGGATACTTTCCATAAAATGCAAGAGTGGTCAGTCCCCATATATAGAAAATCAGGCAGGGAAGGGAAGAGACTGACATGGCTGAGCTGAGACCCTCTGGTTAAACTAAAGAAGAAGAGGGAAATGCACAGGCAGAGCAAGCAGGGATGGGTAACCTGGGACATTTATAGGGACTCTACCAGTTGTGTAGGAATGAGGTCAGGAAGGCCAAGGGGTAGCTGGAGCTGAATTTGGCAGGGGAAGTAAAGACTAACTAGAAGGGCTTCTACAGGTACGTCAATCAAAATTCTAAGGTCAAACAGAACATACCCCCACTGATGGTTGGGAATGGTGATCTCATATCAACAGACAAGGAGAGACTGAGGTACTTAACTTTTTTGCCTCAGTTTTCATCAATAACTGCTCTCCTCACCCCGTCTCGATCAATGGACAACAAGATGGTGACTGGAGGTTAACCTCCTCCCATGGTAGAGGAGGATCAAGTTTGTGACCACCTGAGGAAGTTGAATGTATATAAGTGTCTGGGACCTGACGAGATGCATCCCAGAGTCCTGAGGGAATTGGCTATTGTGGTTGCCAAGACACTCTCCATGATATTTGAAAAATCATGGCAATCAGGAGAAGCCCCTGGTGACTGGAAGAAGTCACATTGTGCCCATTTTTAAAAAGAGTAGAAAAGACAGCCCTGAAAACAACTGACCTGTCAGCCTCAACTCTGTGCCTGGGAAGATCAAAGAACAGATCCTCCTAGAAGCTGTGCTAAAGCACATGGAGGACAGGGTGGTAATTAACGACAGCCAACATGGCTTCAACAGGGGGCACATCCTAATGACCACCTGTAGATGTGGATGACAGTAAGCTGGATGTAAATGTGGATCTGCTGGAGGACAGGGAGGCTCTGTAAAGGGATCTGAACAGGCTGGACCAATGGGCTGAGACTAATGGGCTGAGACCAATGGGCTGAGCTTCAACAAGGCCAAATGCCGGGTCCTGCACTTGGGGCACAACAACCCTATGCAGTGCTACAGACTGGGAGAAGTCTGTCTAGAAAGCTGCCTGGAGGAAAAGGACCTGGGAGTTTTGGTTGACACCTGACTGAACATGAGCCAGCAGTGTGCCCAGGTGGCCAAGAAGGCCAACAGCATCCTGGTTTGTATCAGAAATGGTGTGACCAGCAGGTGCAGGGAGGTTATTCTCCCTCTGTACTCAGCACTGGTGAGACCGCTCCTTGAATCCTGTGTTCAGTTCTGGGCTCCTCACCACAAGAAGGATGTTGAAGCTCTGGAGCGAGTCCAGAGAAGAGCAACAAAGCCGGTGAAGGGGTTGGAGAACAGGCCCTACGAGGAGCAGCTGAGAGAGCTGGGGTTGTTTAGCCTGGAGAAGAGGAGGCTGAGGGGTGACCTCATTGCTCTCTACAACTACCTGAAGGGAGGTTGCAGAGAAGAGGGAACTGGCCTTTTCTCCCAAGTGACAGGGGCCAAGACAAGAGGGAATGGCCTCAAGCTCTGCCAGGGGAGATTTACGCTAGAGATTAGGAGCAAGTTTTTCACAGAAAGGGTCATTGTGCGCTGGAACAGGTTGCCCAGGGAGGTGGTTGAGTTATCTTCTCTGGAGGTGTTTAGAAGATGGATGGATGAGGTGCTGAAGGACATGGTTTAGAGGTTGATAGAACGGTTGGACTCGATGGTCCTGGGGGTCCTTTCCAACCTAGTGATTCTATGATTCATTTACAGAATCAGTTTCACCTCTGCAGTAGAAGTCAGAATAAAACTTCAGTGTATGGGTATTAAATGAAGTCTAGAAGGGTTAATACAAAAGGCAGCTCCAAATATCTAATTTCCCTAACACTCTTAGTTTATAATGAAAAGATGGGTAATGGGAACTGCTCTGCTGATAGCTCCATCAATTGCTCTGCCTTCAGAATGACTTAGCCTTAGAACAGAGCAATTCTCAGTACAGGAAGATGTATTACAAGAGATAGAGCACCTACCTTACCTGCATTTCGTTAAAGGACATGTAGCCTACTGATTTCTCAATTCCAGCAAAATAATGCAGTAATAGAGGCAATTCAGAAATATAATGCAGGTGTTAGCACATTAGAGAAAGTACTAACAGACTCTTCTACGTTTTAGTCTTGTGAATGCAGGAGTATGTAGAGAGAAACATGATTCAAGAAACACTGGTTAGGTTCATCTATCCCAGAGCATAATATCAAGAAATGCTGAGATTCCGGGGCTTGTTGAGGACAAAGGTAGTTCTGGCAAATGCATCTTTGAGAAACAGGACATCCAGCTCCCATGACACCCATGGATTTCTGCAGAACCTGGAAACCTCTGCCCCATACAGAGGCGATATCAGCTAGTGCTCAGAGACATCTGCAAGCTTTCCTGCAGAGTCAAAGTCACCACTCCTTGTGAATGGTGGCATCTGGTCCAATGCATTGAGCGGATGCCAGTACTCCCTGTGGCATTGTGTCCACTCAGACACATTCATGATGCATGCTGTGTTTGTGTCTGGTTTTAAAACCAGGTTTTCCATGCCTTTACTGCCTCCTGTTTATGGAGTGTATTGCAATTACTGTCAGAAGGTCTTCTGATCTCCCCTGTACAGCAAGATAGGAACATGGTCTCACAGACATTTAGCCTCTAATTTGGGAGCAAAAGAAGTGTCAAAACATTATTCCATCAAAGCAGCATCAATCAAGGGAGACTGTTAAAACTGCTAACATCTGTAGTAACCTAAGTTACTACAGATGGCAGATGGTTTCCTCAGGTATGTGATGTCAGTGTGGATGCTGTAGTGTGGATACATCTTCCTTTTAAAAAGGAGCCAGGTCTGACTGACTGCTGTGTGCATATCTCTTGTTAAACAACATAATGGCAGTGGTAACAGAAGAGCAGTGGGAATTATTTCATTAGAATAACCACAAATTTTCATTTCATTTTACATCAAGCATCCCAGGTGACAGACAATCATGCTGTACTGGACCTGCATGAAGAGTTAGAGGTGTTTCTGCATGACTAATTTGTGCAGGCATTTGCCACAGTTCTTCTCTTATGCTGTGGCATCTTGTATGAAAATGCTGCCATATAGCTATTGACAGAGAAATATTTTATTATACTACTGAATTTAGTCAAATGTTTAAAATCTGAGTCAAGATACCACAATTTTTCACGGAATGCTGTTAAGAGAATAAGTGTAACTATTAATGAAGAAGGACCCCAGGATGATATCTTGTGGTGGAAGTTAGACTCAGGTAGAGTATTGCTCCAACCAGTAATCTTCTCTCCTCTCATTCCAATCTACTGTTAATTCTATGGTAATACCTCCAATACTCAGGCCACTTTTGGCAGCTTGTCTTCTGAGCAGTGATCTGATGTATAACATTGGCAGTTCATGAACAGTCGTTACTCAAGGAAAACCTTCAGCTTACCAAGTACACTGTAAAGTCAAGTTGATGTTTTATGCAAGCCTTTGATTTGCTGACTGGTTGCATTTGTCATAATCCACAAGTGGCTGTAAACTGCCATGCAATGAGGGCCTTCATTTCTATTGTTACAGCACACAAACGAATAACAGTACGGCTTCAAAAGCCTCCTGTAAGTCACATCTACAGGCTATGGTCTTTTTGTTTTGTTGACGATGAAAATGTTGCCACACAGGATTAATGGGTAAAGGCTGATCACAGTAGAGAAAAATATGCAACAGCTTTACATACATCTATGGGTGTGGTTATTCTTGATAATATTTCTGATTCAGCCTTCCACTTTTTAACATTTCATTAACTGAACTCTAGACTCCTATGTAAGGAGGTGCACAGCTCCCTCAGGTTGTATCCACAAGAAGTTCTTTTATATTGAAGGGGAAGTTAGCACAATGCCCTTTTGTAGTCAACACCAAATATTTAGAACACAGAAGAAGCCAGAAACAGAAAGAAATAGAGAATGGGATGTACCTAGCACCAATGGAAATACTATCTGTGTAATCAAAACTGATCATTGGTAAAGAGCATGAGGGTGATGGAGAAGGAGCACAATGTTTTTCACAGTTTCCTGAGCCAATTGAGTAGGTACGTATGAATGTCACTGTGTTTCTCTGTGTTAAAGGATTTTCTCTCTAGGCTTGCTTTATTTACAACACAGAGTTGGGCCATCACCTCCATGAGTGACAAAGGCCCACACAAAATCAGCAAATATTTGTATAGCATTATACAATAGGTATTTTCTTTGAAATGTTCTTGGTGCTTTTCCATGTGCTCCTAGTTCTCTATTATTCTTTAACTTCAAAGTCCATAGAAGTCCACCCTAACAATTCATCTCCACTGTTTTGTTTTGGTTCTGTCTCAGAAGTGATGCTTCAACCAGGTCATGTTCCTCCTTCAGTCATAAAAATCTAGTACCTGTGTTCTAAGTCTGACATTTCTTACACAATCTGTTGATTCAGCTGGACTGGGAGTATACATAGGAGAATTGAATAGTATTCTTGTAGTTGTATAAAGATTAATTTCCAACACCTGTTCCTATTATATTCTTAATATAATACTCCTACTTATCACAATAAACTATCAATAATATCTAAATCCTACATGGATATATTAATTATATTTTCTCATTTCCCTTAACACTCTACAGCAAATATATCTTCTGTTCATTGAAACTGTTGAAGTAGTGAGGTTTTATGTAACTGCAATCAAAATGACAAACATGCTCTCATAATCTTTTTCAAAGAGGGCAGGGGTTGGGAAAACCATTACTCACATCCAGCCTGGGTCCATCATGTAAGATGAATAAGGTAAATGGTCTAGGTGAAAAAAGCCTATCTGCAATCTCACAGTTACAGACATTGCTCCAATGTACTTCTGTATAGGGCCTAAGTAAAGATCCATGGTGGTGATACAGAAAAAAAGCAGCAAATGAGACTCTCTAAGATTTGTTCTGGAGTTTTAGAAAGCAACAGCCTGAATTTGTTCTATCTGCTTATTAAGATCTTCCATTACATTTGGGATATGGATGCAACAATGATCTGTGTCCAGTTTCAGATGCCCACAGACTCCACACCATTTGGCCAGGAATAAATCCCAAACCAGACAATGTTGTATTACTACCTTTTTATTGGCCTGTACCTTATAACTAATCAATTCAAATCCTTTAACAACAGAATGGGGCAGAGTTTCCACTTGCCATGTAAGATTTTCAACTAGAATCTGATTTTCCAGTGCAGTCATCCTGGGAGTAAAAATCTCTGAAATCCTCATCCTACTTCACTGGATGTGCTTAGCCTTTGTTAATTATCCCCCATCTGATTCTTTTGGGTTTTTTTTTTACCCAATACCAAGCATTTATAGGGCTTCATTTCCAGAAAGGGCATAGTGTCAGGAGGTCTGAGGCTATAGATGTATTGTCTTCAGTATAAGACAGTCTGGTAATCCATGGCACATTTTCCAATAGCCATAAGCTGTACCCAAGGGATGTATCCATAAAGGCTTCTCATGCTCTGTTTATAGTAAAGAAGTGGACCTGTGTGAATTTCATGAGGTTCAACAAGGTCAAGTGCAAGGTTCTACACCCGGGGGCAATCCCCAATTTCAGTAAATGTTGGGGAACAATATGATTGAGAGCAGCCCTGCAGAGAAGGACTTGGGTGGTGATTCTGTCCCTCTATTCCTTTCTTGTGAGAGCTCATCTAGAGTATTCTGTCCAGTTCTAGAATCCTCAACATAACTAGGAGTGAGTCCAGAGAAAGGCTACAAAGAGGATCCAAAGACTGGAGTACTTTTCATATGAGGACAGACTGAGAGAGTTGGGGTTTTTCAGTCTGGAGAACAGAAGGCTCCAAGGTGATCTTACAGTGACCTTCCAGTATCTGAAAGGAGCCTACAAGAAAGCTGGAGAGGAACTATTCAAAAAAGTTTGTAGTGACAGGCTGAGGGAGAACTGGTATAAACTGGAAAGGGGCAGAATTAGACTAGACATTAGGAAGAATTTCTTCACCATGTGAGTGATGAGAGACTGGAACATGTTGCCAGGGGATGTGGATGCCCCATCCCTGATGGTGTTCAAAGCCCAGTTGGAAGGGGCCTTGGGTAACTTGATCTAGTGGGATGTCCCTGCCCATGTCAGGGAAGGTGGAAATGGATGATCTTTAAGGTCCCTTCCAACCCTAACTATTCTATGATTCTATGATTCTATGATATGGAGCCGTTGGAAAAGGTCCAGAAGAGGGCTACAAAGATGATCAGAGGACTGGAGCACCTTCCCTATGAGTACAGGCTGAGAGAGTTGGGATTGTTCAGCCTGGAGAAGAGAAGGCTTTGAGGAGATCTTATAGTGACCTTCCAGTACCTGAAAGGGGCTACAAGAAAGCTGGAGAGGGACTATTCATAAAAGCTTGTGGTGACAGGACAAATGGGAATGGGTGTAAACTGGAGAGAGGTAGGTTTAGGCTAGACATAACAAAGAATTTCTTTACTATGAGTGAAGTGGTGAGGCACTGGCACAGGTTGCCCAGTGAAGCTGTGGCTGTCCCATTCCTGGAGGCGTTCAAGGCCAGGTTGGATGGGGCCTTGAGCAGCCTGGTCTAGTGGGAGGTGTCCCTGCCCGTGGCAGGGGGAGTGCAACTGGGTGATCTTTAAGGTCTCTTCTAACCCAAACTATTCTATTATTCTATGGCAAAGCATGAGCTTCCACTACAGAAGCAGTGGTAACTGCATTCCTTGACAACCTTTTTCCTCCTCACACAAAACTGCTCCCATCTGTGAATAATTACCAATATGGATTCTCAAATGGTTGACCTTTAAGGTCCAGGTAGCTGGAATCTGCATTAGCCATTTGCAACGAATCATACTCAGGAGTCTCTTCTATGTGGTCAGTAGAAAGAAACACTGCTGGGTTAATAACTGAGGTGGTCTTAAGGAGGACATCATCTCACTGTAATAATACCACCTTGTGCTAATTTAACATTTGACTAGGAGAGAGCCAATGTTCTCTTTTTGTTCCAAGACAGTGATAACCGCACATGGTACATAAACTGTCATCTTCTGACCCATTGTAAATCTGCAAGCTTCCCAGATCAATACTACTATGGGAGAAACTGCTTTCAGGCAGTCCAGCCATCCTTGGCTGACATTATCCAGTCTTTTGGAGGCATAGGTAGCTGCGTGTCTCTGCTCTCCCAGAAGTTGCAATAGCACTCCCAGGGCTGTCCCATGCCTCTCATTAAAACATTTTGATAAGCCTGGAACCCTGAGTGCTGGTGTTTTTATTAAAGAAAATTTCAAATATTTGAAGGCTACCCTGCTTTTATTAGCCCAAACCAGCTGCTCAGCGGGGAGATGTCTTCAATACTCAAGCTAAGGTTTTAGTAACAGTCCATAATTTGAAATCCAGAGCTGACAACAGCCCACCATCCCAAGAAAAGTTCTTAACTGACAAACTGACTGGGGTAGTTGGCAAATAGTTTCTTTTCTTTTGTTTCCAGTTGCCACTGTTCTTGTTGTATCTGAAATCTAAGTCACAGTTCTTTGAGCCTTCTCCTTGGAAACTGTATATCCATTCAGTCACAAAAAATGTTAAAAGACTTCAGTGAGTCACAAACAATCTTCTCTAGCAGCTGCAGCAACGACGATATCACCCACATACCATAATATTGTTTCCCCATCATTTTCTTTTCCCATATTTCTAGTTCTTTGGCTAATTGAACCCCTAAAATTGTTGGACTGTTTTCAAATCTTTGGGTAGATAAGTCTGTGTATACTGAGGATTTTCTGCAAGTTTCAGGATATTCCCATTCAAAAGCAAAAAGGTCTTAGAATCATAGAATCACTAGGTTGGAAGAGACGCACCAGATCATCAAGTCCAACCATTCCTATCAAACATTAAACCATGTCCCTCAAGACCCCGTCCACCCGTGCCTTAAACACCTCCAGGGAAGGTGAATCAACCACCTCCCTGGGCAGCCTCTGCCAGTGCCCAATAACCCTTTCTGTGAAAAACTTCCTCCTAATCTCTAGCCTAAATATCCCCTGGTGGAGCTTGAGGCCATTCCCTCTTGTCTTGGCCCCTGTCACTTGGGAAAAAAGCCCAGCTCCCTCCTCTCTACAACCTCCTTTCAGGTAGTTATAGAGAGCAATGAGGTCACCCCTCAGCCTCCTCTTCTCTAGGCTAAACAACCCCAGCTCACTCAGCCATTCCTCATAAGGCCTGTTCTCCAGCCCCTTTACCAGCTTTGTTGCTCTTCTCTGGACTCACTCTGGAGCCTCAACATCCTTCTTGTAGTGAGGAGCCCAGAACTGAACACAGGATTCAAGGAGCGGTCTCACCAGTGCCGAGTATAGAGGGAGAATCACCTCCCTGCACCTGCTGGTCACACCATTTCTGATACAAGCCAGGATGCTGTTGGCCTTCTTGGCCACCTGGGCACACTGCTGGCTCATGTTCAGTCAGCTGTCAACCAACACTCCCTAGTCCTTTTCCTCCAGGCAGCTTTCTAGACAGACTTCTCCTAGTCTGTAGCTCTGCATAGGGTTGTTGTGCCCCAAGTGCAGGACCCGGCATTTGGCCTTGTTGAAGCTCAGCCCATTGGTCTCAGCCCATTAGTCTCAGCCCATTGGTCCAGCCTGTTCAGATCCTTTTGCAGAGCCTTCCTACCCTCCAGCAGATCCACACTTCCACACAGCTTAGTGTCATCTGCAAACTTGCTAAGGGTACCCTCAATGCCTTCATCCAGGTCATTGATGAAGACATTGAACAGGGCTGGACCCAGCACTGAGCCCTGGGGAACCCCACTTGTCACTAGCCTCCAGCTGGATTTAACACCATTTACCACCACTCTCTGGGCCCGGTCATCCAACCACTTTTCCACCCAGTGGAGCGTGCGCCTGTCCAGGCCAGAGGTTGACAGTTTCCGTAGCAGAATGCTGTGAGAAACTGTGTCAAAGGCTTTACTGAAGTCCAGAAAGACCACATCCACAGCCTTTCCCTCATCCAGCAGCTGAGTCACTTTGTCATAGAAGGCAATCAGGTTAGTTTGGCAAGACCTGCCTTTCGTGAACCTGTGTTGACTGGGCCTGATCAATTGGTTCTCTTGCATGTGCTTCATGATAGCACTCACGATCACCTGTTCATGACTTTCCCTGGCACTGAGGTCAGACTGACAGGCTTGTGGTTCCCTGGATCCTCCCTTTGACCCTTCTTGTAGATGGGCACAACATCAGCCAGCCTCCAGTCCAGTGGAACTTCCCCAGTCTTCCAGGACTGTTGGAAGACGATGGAAATGGGTTCGGCCAATACATCCACCAGTTCCTTCAATACCCTTGGATGGATCTCGTCTGGCCGCATAGACTTGTGGGTGTATAGCTGGGCAAGCAAGGCTCTGACCACCTCCTCTTGGACCATGGGAGCCTCATTTTCCTCCTCTAGTTCTGGGGTTTGTACACAGAGGGAACAACTTTCTTTACAATTAAAGACTGAGGCAAAGAAGGCATTGAGTACCTCAGCCTCCTCCTCATCCCCTGTCACTGTTGCTCCTTCTGCGTACAATAGAGACTGTATGGTCTCCATAGTCCTCCTTTTATTATTTATATATTTATAGAAAGATTTTTTTGTTATTTTTCACAGACTTAGCCAATCTGATTTCTAGTTGAGCCTTAGCTCCTCTGATTTTTTCTCTACACAACCTCACTTCCCTACTCCCTTGGGTAGTCAACCCAAGAGGCCTGTCCCCTCTTCCAGAGCCCATAAACATTCCTCTTCTTCTTGATGTCACTCAAGATCTCTCTGTTCAACCAAGCTGGTTTTTAACCCTTCCAGCTTTTTTTCCAGAACACAGAGATGGTTTTCTCCTGAGCTGCTAGGATCTCCTTTTTGAAGAGCTCCCAGCCCTCATGGGCTCCCTTGCCCTTAAGTGCTGTCTCCCATGAGACTTTGCCAACCAGCCTTCTGAAGAGTTTGAAGTCTGCCCTCTGGAAATTTAATGCTACTGCCCTGCTAACCACCCTCTTCACTTCACCTAGAACAGAAAACCCTATCATCTCGTGATCACTTAGTCCTAGGCATCCTTCTGCTGCCACATCCCCCCTAAGGCCTTCTCTGTTCACAAACAGCAAGTCCAGGAGGGCACCTTCCCTTGTTGGTTCATTCACCAGCTTGATTTCCTCTATTCAAGGGAAATACAGAAAAAAGGCATCTTATAAGTCTAGTACCAGAATTTCAATTTTCTCTTCCTCTAGCTTGACTTTAATCAAAAGTTCTGTGGAAAATTCCTCCATTCTCCTTTAATCCTGTTCTTCAGAGAACGGGATTTGAAAGAGTACCTTAATGCAAAAGCTGGCAGTCCTGCTTCCAGTGCCCCTCCTATTTACATTAAACGGGATGATTTTCTCCTGACTGTACCCAGACTTTCTGTGGTAAGGGACTCACTCCAGCCTCAACCCCTTCCCCTATATCCTTCCTACATACTCTTTTCCACAAGCGTTCTCTTCTAGCACCACTATTAATCTCTTTTTCTCTTCCTCAAGTCACTCAAGTAACACATAAATTTTGTAGGTCTCGTGACTCAGCTCCTTGAAAACAACAGTCACTGTTCCCTGTAAAAGTCCTGATCTCTGCCTTATGAATCATCGAACAACACTTGCATAATTGCTCTAATGTCTTCCAGTCAGATTCTTGCATTTTAATCATTCTCTCAAAAGCACTGACTGTCCAATTTGAATTGTCTCTATGATTTCCAGATGCTAATTTTGAAATGTTCAAATCAGTAATAGAAATAGGAAAAATAGAGATTCCCTAAGAAATCACTGGTTTTACATTTCCCCCAGCCTAACATAAGGGAGTCAGTACAACTTCTCTCTGTTTACATCTCATTTACACTACTATCAAACTGAAACCTTCTGCTCCCATCAACAATCATTTTCTTTCATCTACTTCTGATCCCTCATTGTGAGACCCTCCAAGACAGCAACCAGGAGCGATCAATAAGCTAATTTTGTCCTCAGGTTCACTGTCTTTTTGTTGTTCATAAACTTGTGAACATCTTTGCCCAATACTACAAGCAGAGCAACATTTTTCAAAGTGTTTCTCTTATTTTTTATCAAGGCTAAAACAAGGAGTTTACTAGGCACTAAATTTATATCACATTCTTCTTGCTGCTTTGAATAATTCTGCAATTTTTAAAACATATCCAAATACACAGTTTCATCCCATTTTTGTCCTCTTTTTAGAAAAAGCATTAACTGCAATAAAGCAATATAAATCAGTGACACACTAGTAAGCCATCATTCTCCTTCATCTGATTTATACTACAACCACCTCTGATTATAGTATTAAATTAAATTTTGTTTTGTTGTCATTCACCCTAGAAGCCCACCTAGTTGTTTCCAATGCATTAAAATGCACCACAGAGGGGATTTCTAAACCACACGGACACCTCCTTGCAATGATCCTGCACCCATATGAAAATAAGTGATTGCTGACAGGTCAGAAATAAACCAAAACAGATGGCAGTCTCAAGATATTAAACAGAACAGATCAGTGAACCACTTCAAAGTCAGTTTACACAAAACAGGTCACCAAGCCGTTTCAAAGTCAGTTTTCCAAATTTAATTAGGACTCTAACCCTTTACACAGACAACCACAGCCAACCCTCACACAGCCAGTTGCAAATGGAGAGTCCCTCATGCTGACAATCACATAAACAATTACACAATGATAAACCACAAACAAACTGAAAGTAAATCACAATTATGTACCAAATTGGGGATTTTAACTCCAAGTCAAAATACCAAATACCAAAGCCCTAATTACCAAATGTACCAAAATACTAGGTTGGGGACTCTAATCCCAAATGCAAATAAGGTACCTTTCAAGCCCAACCCTGCAAGGCTCTCACCTCTGACTTACAAACAGGCGACCAAACCAAAATCCAGAATAGATGCTTTAATTCTTTAACTCCTACCAGTGGAATCCTTGCTTCCAATACTTCCAAGGGGCTGGAAGTTCCCCCTTGAGAAGTTCTCAGTTGCCAGCTGGAGCATCCCAGAGATCTGAAATCCTAAAAGCAAGTCTCACTTGGAGTGCCATAATGCTACTGAAAATGCCAGCAAATAAAATGCTCTAAGACTCAATCATTTTTCATCAGGCTTGGGCAGCATGCGGGAGCGATCTCAGTCAGTCATGTGCAATGACAAAAAGTCTAGTTACAGAATTGATTTCCCATTTACATGTATATGTATACATTTCCCCAGAAATCTTATGCATATTCTATTGCTTTCCAAAGTCTAAACTTAATGTTACAAAACTTTGCAACAGTCAAAACTCGTGCTAATTTGGATCTGGCTTCAGCTCTCCCTGACTATGCCTTTGAGATAGGGAAAGGCTCCCAACAGAGATGATTACAGAAGAAGAAACGATATGATCTGTTCAGTATAGGTCATACTTCACACAAGGCACTATCATCTTCAAGGAACAAACAATGTCTGGAAAACACCATTGTAAAGAAAACATCCTCTCAGAAAAATGTTTTGTCTAACTTTCAAAAACCCACAAATGCTTAGATGAAACCTAACTGTACTTTAGCTTAAATCAAAATAATCCATTTTGTGAAGTTTCAAAATATTCCAAGTATTTTATCAGTAGGCACACTGCAGTTCTGATGACAATGCCGAGCCTCAAAAACAAGTTCCCAAAATTTACTACAGTTCATTTTGCAGGCTTTTTTTTAATTAATATTTTAATCATGCCTTCAATTTTCAGTCTTTTAAAACATTAAATATATAAATTAACATTATTAATTCAATTTGCTAGAACTCATTAAAGCACAATTTTTAGAGAAGATAAACACTTAACTGTACTTTTGCTGAAATGGGTATTCCATACAGATTCTTAAGATACTGAAAACCCAATAGATAGCTGTGGAAAAGAGGAGTATAAAGTTACTTCAGTTTGAAACTGCTATTTTCACAAACCCCTGTGGACTCCATGAAGACCAGAATTTTAGCGCCGTGCATTCATCTTTTGAAGCTCTAGCCACTCTGCCTAACTCCTGCTCAAATCCGTGACAGCTTGGCACATGTCTGCCTTTGAAGCTCTGGGTCCTAACTACTCCAGAAATGGACTTTGATGCCTGAGCTGTGCAAGCATCTAAGCACTTCCAACTAAATATTTTACTTTTGAACAAAGGTAATGGCAGGTACACACGCAAGCCTATAAAGCCCCTCTTAGTTTGTTCTGAGTATGCAGTCCTACTAGGTGTACAAGGCTATTTGTGGAATTATTTTTTTAACACTTAAACTGAGCCTCAAGGCCGGGAATATCATAGCTCCACACATACTAAACTTCAAGGTACATTGCACTGGCAAAGGAATTGAACTAAAAAGATCAGACAAAGAAGATGTGAGTTGTGCCTGCCACTCTCCACCAGGAGAAGCAACAGAAGATGCTGCTTTGGAGTCTGGCCCTGCACTCTTACTCAGGAAAATACCTTTGAAGCTGCTTGCAGAATCAGGGACCGGTAGTTTGCCAGATATCATAGGGCTGTGCAAGAAGCTAAAAATAGCAACATCAGAATAAAAACATATGTTAATATCTTACGGTTTTTTAATTCTGTTTTGTTTGAAATCTTTCCACCTCACATACAATGGCCAGAGCTTACTGTTGACAGATTGTCACATGTCATAGAATCATAGAACAACCATGTTGGAAGAGACACACCGAACCATCAAGTCCAACCATTCCTATCAAACATTAAACCATGCCCCTTAGCACATTGTCCACCTGCGCCTTAAACACCTCCAGGGAAGGTGAATCAACCACCTCCCTGGGCAACCTGTTCCAGTGCCCAATAACCCTTTCTGTGAAAAATTTTTTCCTAATGTCTAGCCTAAATCTTTCCTGGTGGAACTTGAGGCCATTCCCTCTTGTCCTGTCCCGTGTCCCTTGGGAGAAGAGACCAGCAACCTCCTCTCTATAACCTCCTTTCAGGTAGTTATAGAGAGCAGTGAGGTCTCCCTTCAGTCTCCTCTTCTCCAGGTTAAACAGCCCCAGCTCTCTCACCGTTCTCTTATGAGGCTGTTCCTCATAAGGCCTGTTTCTTCAGCCCCTTCACCAGGTAAACCCCACACAGCAACTTGCTTGCTCCCACCCAGTGAGATAGGAGAGAGAATCAGAAAAGTATAAGTGACAAAACTCATTAGTTGAGAGTTTAACAGGTAAAGCGAAAAAGACACACACAAAGCACAATAAAAAATTAATTCACTACTTCCCTCCACAGGCAGGTATTCAGCCTTCTCCAGGAAAACAGGGCTCTCTCACACAGAATGATTACTTGGGAAGACAAATGCTATCACTCTGAATGTCCTACCTTCCTTCTTCTCCCAGCTTATTACTGCTGAGCATGATGTCATATGGTTTGGAATATCCTTTTGGTCAGATAGGGGTCAGCTGTTCTAGCTGTGACCCCTTCCCAAACTCATGCACCCCCCTATCCTCTCACTGGCAGGCAACAACGAGGAGCTGAAAAGGCCTTGATGCTGTGTAAACACTGCTCAGCCATGACTGAAATGTCCCTAACATAACACTAGGAATAAGCCTCAGACCCAACAGGGACAGAATGCTGTATTACAACGTAGCTGTATTACATAACCTCATGTTGTTCCCCCCACTTGCAGCAGGGTCCTCATATCTGTGTTTCTGATCTTAAGGCTGGCAGCTAAATATCATTGCCTTTCAATGGAATGGATCTTCACAAACTGGAACTACTTTCATCTTACTTATTAAAGGCTGTAACAATACGATACCTCCATAAAATTACTTTTTTTTTAAATTTAATTTCACTAGTAACTATGGCAAAATGGAGATGGGGCCTCATGTTCTGAAGATGCACTTCCAAATTGATGAGAACACCATTACGCTCACATAAATGCTACCGTAATGAGATAAGAATTTTAAAGAAAATAACAGATTGTCAGAATTTTTTAAGCAGTGCAGAGTGCCTACACCCCCTTGTTCCCTTTTCCTTTAAAACTGGGTTATTTCTATTAGGCTGCTGTGTTAATTAATGTAGTGAATGATGCTATTAAAATTTAGGGAGAATATATTGAAGTTTGTGACACAGTTTCTGTCCTTTAGACATGAGCATTGGGCTTGGTGGGATGATTTTCACCCTTGCCACAGTGTATGCAGAGTAGTATCGGAAAAAAAAAAGGACTCTGGATTAACAGATCTCCAGATGACCTGTTCCTTCAGACTTTACAAAGAACGTAGGCTGTCCATAACCAGGGAAATGTAGACTGGAGTCCCCCAGCTGGAGGAAAACTTGATGGATCTGACTTCCTTTAATGAGTTGTGGTCCAAAAACAGGGTGCTGAGATCATTGCAAACCTAATTCCTGTCTTTCTCCCATGAAATTTCTTGATCTTTGGACATTGCCTTCTATAATACAGATGTTAAGCGGTATTTTTATTATTAGATGAATTGATCAATTGATCATAGTCAGGAATCTTATGTATCTGTATATTTATGCAGTCCTTAGCACAGCTGGACACAGTTACAGTGTGTTCATTTGTGTCAGTGGTGCATATCTGCTCACTCTGAGAACAAGAAACTACAAAATAGTATACCTGGCAGGCAGTGTGACTACATGATTCCTCTTTGACTTATAGTTTTCTGCTGCATGGGGAGAGAGAAAGGTGGGGAGAGAGAGAGTGAGGGGGAGACAGAGATAATTATGATTATCTCACAACAGCAAGGAGTTACTTTGTTCTTTGTGTGTGCAGCTCCGCTCTTCTTACTGAAGGGATAAAGCAGTTCTGTCCACATCTCTCAGCAGACCTACGTGGAGCTTGCTAGAAGTCTCTTTCATTGGAGGCTTTGTGGGAAGTCCTTGGAGGAACCCTTACTCCCAGTCACAGAGCCAATTTATGCAGGTGCCTACTGCTATGTCCATTTGAGCTTGGCAGGTACAGCACTGAGCATTTTCCAAACAGGACGTACAGTCTTTCCAAGGTAAGCATGATGGCAACAAACACATGCTCACCCGGCATTTCAGAAAATGGTGACTTCTGGAGGCTGTGGAATGCCTGAGAAACATGTAGAAATCATAGTTACCTCTATCTTGCCTATTTCAGATAGCTGCTTACAATGAAGTATGCTGAATGTTTTCCCAGTGACAAAATCCTTGCACAAAGGAAGAACTTCACCTCTGAATAGACCCATGACAGCACAAGGGAAAGAAAGACAAGTAGGTTGGCTGGAGTAGTGTAACCTGTAGAATAAGATAAAGAGCTACAGACTAAGTTGTGACTATATTGGAATACATTTGGTGCTCATACAAGACCTAGTCCAGGAAAGTCAGAGAATGTTGGTGGACACTGGGTAGCATCCTTCTCAAGGATGACCCTAACACGGTCTTTTTTATATTTATTGGGATTTGTGGTCAGTAAGAAGTTATCCACTGTTTTAAGCACATGTCTGAAGACCAAGGTGTCCAGCATCATGGTCCATTCAGACCTCTCAAATTCACAGGACAACATACTCTGTAAATTAAATTTATTTTATTAGCTCGTTAGGAAAGCAAACAAGAAAGTACAGCAAAGGCTCAATCCCCCTTGCACAGACTAGTCTAACACATGTATTCACTAACTCATCACCCAAGTACTGGGGTTTCTAACTCACAAGATCTATAATTCATGACTCACAACTCGTAACTTGAAATTTGTAACTTGTGCATCTATAAGCAATACCCATTCCCTCCATCACACCAGGAAGCATTAAAGTCTCAGTAATACAGCTGCTCTTGGATCTACTTCAAAATCTTTTGGGGCAAACTGACACATTTATATCTTGTAGCTTGGAAGTTTGCCCTGAATAAACAGTCTGACCATCAATATACAAGGGTTATGGCTGCAGGAGGCAGGAAGCTGCAGGTGATGATGACTGCATAACAACTTTTAGCCCCTTCTGGCCATCTTGTCCTCCCTGTGCATCGCCTTTGCTCTGACCTAAAAGTGTTGCTCTCAGCATGCATCAGGCCTTAAAATGAGCTGTCTCTCAAAATCTGAGCAGAGCTGAGTGAGTCACACTCCACACACTACTTCAGTGACTGGAACTGTTACTGCTCTTGCCTTGCTGCGGTGAGGGTAGGCAGAAGTTTTGAGCACTTACGCTCATCTGTCTTTAGAGTTTGTAATCAAGTAACAATTTATAGTATGTGTTTTCAACATGGTGAAATAAATGATAAATACAGATATAGAAGCATAATCATAAAATACCTAATATACCAGGACATGGTAATACAATGATCATAGGATGTAACATAAGAAGTGGACATTTGGTGACTAATGATAATATGACTAATTTGGAATGGATGGGTGACCTGTACTGCCTTCTGCTAACACCATCAAGATGACACACTGGGATTCCTCAGAAACAGTACAGAGCATCCCACACACTAATAGAAGGCTCTGTATAGCATTCATGGTTGATGCTGGTGTCGTTTGTGCAAGGCTGAAGTCATGTGTGCACACTGGAAGACTTTTCCATGAAAACAGAATGGAATATAATATAATGGAATGGAATAGAATGGAACATTTCAATTGGAAGTGACCTAGTAATCTACTTCAACTGCCTGACCATCTCCAGACTGACCAAAAGTTAAAGTGTGCTATTAAGGGTATTGCTCAAATGTCTCTTAAACACTGACAGGCATGGGACATTGACCACCTTTCTGGGAAGCTTATTCCAATCTTTGTCACCCCTATTAGTAAAGAAACATTTCATAATGTTAAGACTAAACTTCTTCTGACACAGCTCTGAACCACTTCCACGCATACTGTCACGGGCCACTGGTAAGGAGCGACTAACACTTCCCACTCCACTTCCGCCTTCATATGCTGAAATGCCACAATAATGTCTTCCCAGAGCCTTCTTTTCTCTAGGTTAAATAACATCAATGCTCTCAGTCTTTCTTCATGGGAGGTCTTCTTCCACGCCTCTCCTTATTTTTGTAGCCCTCCTCTAGGCCCACTCAAACAGGTTCTTGTCTGTCTTGTACTGAGGACCCCAGAGCTGTACGCAGCGCAGTACTTTAGGTAGGGTCTCACAACAGAGTAGAGGGGAAGAATTACATCCTTTGACCTGCTGGCCACGTTCCTTTTTATGCAGCCCAGGATATGGCTGGCTTTCTGGACTGCAAGTGCACATTGCCACCTCATATACATTTTTTCATTCACCAAGTCCTTCTCCACAAGGCTGCTCTCAACCCATTCATGCCCCAGTCTGTACTGATATTGATGCTTGCTCCATCCCAGGACCAGCACATTCTACTTGTTACTGTTGAACTTCATGATGTTCAAATGGGCCCAATTCTCAAGCCTGTCAAGGTCCCTCTGAATATCATCACTTTCAACAAATTTATCAACTGCACCACTTATGTTGATGTCATCCATAAACCTGCTGAGGCTTTCCTCCATTCCACTGACTACATAAGTGATGAAGATATCAAATACTACCAGTCCCAGTGCAGGTGGGGACACCTTCAGGGATAACACTCATTACTGATTTTCACTTGGTCACTGAGCCATTGACTGTAACTCCATGGACACAGCCACCCAGCCAGCTCCTTATCTAACAGGGCAGTGTATCACTGTGCTTTGTCCTTTAAAAGGAGACAGGTCCAACTTCCACTTCCAAAACTAGTTTCATGGCTAGAAAGACAGGACATGTTCTACTGCATTGTGGCCAGGTTTGAGACAGTGGCAACAAGAGCAAGAGGCAGCTGCCATTGCGATAGCACATGGGATTACAATGGTGCGTTGATTCAATGTATTTGTTTCAGGGGCTACATGTGCTTTGGGAAGGATTCTCAAGAAAACACTGGCAGCTCAAGTTTGATTGCCTTCACTGCCACCCAATTCTGTTGTTACTGTTGCCAAACCCTATGCCCCCACTATACTTGTGCATGAGCCTACTGGTCAAAATGGCCTGTGTGAAGCAGCCTCTCCACTTGCCTGTCAAGGTGAAAGTCACTCCTACTGTGCTTTGAAGATGCTAAAAAAGGGTCCTAGAGGGGTGACCCTTTTACCTGAAACAAAGACAGTGATGAATGGGAAAAGCTGTACATTTTTCTCACAGGGAGTTGACTTTGAATGCACATCAGAGAACAATCACAGCTACCTTAGCTGTTCTGCTTTTATGAGTGGTGATCTGCTTTATCACTTCATGTTTATTGATGAAAAGTTCAATGCTTTTGCTGTTTTGAAGCACTGTTGGAGAGGGCAGTGTCCTCCACCCTTAAGTGGAGTTTAACTGGATGGAGATGGTGTATGTTAAAATGGCACCAAAATTGAAAAGTGGGATAGTTTCTGCCAGCTAGACGTCACATCTCTATGGGCAAACACTGCACTGCTCCATTACTTTGCTTTCCTGTTTCCTCTTTCTTCTGCATATTTAGGTTGCAAGCTTTTCAGGGCTGAGGTTTTTTGCAGTTTTCACACTGCAAATGCAAAAGCAAAAGAACCTGTAATATTTGACACTCCTTTATCTCTGAGGTCTATCATTTAGAGTATTTCTCTACAGCACCATTTCTTTTGAACAATCAAAGTCACTCTGAATGCTAAAGTGTTTCTGCTCTTTCTGTGTTCAGATATCAGTAAAGTCCCTTAAGGGCAACATACAGGAGAACTGTCAGGAAGTATTAAGTATGTCCTGCAAGAGCTGTCAACAGTACAATGAGTTCTTATCATGCATTGGCAAAGCACTTCTCATTCCACATAAATTCCTTAATACTGTGTGTGTACAAATAAGCAACCTGTTCCAGTGCCTCACCACCTTCCCAGTAAAAAATTTCACCCTAATCTCTAATTAAAATGTCCTCTTTCAGCTTAAAACCATTACCCCTTGTCATAGCACTATAACTCCTGATGAAGACCCCTCCACCAGCTTTCCTATAGGCATCCTCTAAGTACTGGGAGACTTCTCAGGGCTAATCAATCTCAACTCTTAGCCAGTCATTACAGCAAAGTACAGAAATGACTGTTTGAGGATAGGGAACCCATCCACTTCAAGTAAATGCTGAGATGGAGTATGAAGAAGGAAAATAGAGGGTCCATCTTAAAGCCTTAAGATTTCCACGTACAGTCTTTGGAATATGTTATTTTCCGGGAAGAACAGAGGACCTGATCATATTTTTGTGCATTATAAATGTTTGTTTACTGAGATGTGTCCCAACTTCTGCCTTTTGCATTTCTCATTCTTCAATGAAGTTAGCGATCTCTCAGTGGCAGCTTCAATAACAAATTCACTTTACTCCCTGTAGATCTAGTTCTCAGTCAGATGTTAAGCCAGTGACTTCTGTAGGAGCCTTGTGTCCGGAGATCTGGTAGAACTGTCCTCCAACTCATAAATGGTAAGTTAGGCTACACCTGCAGTAAGCAGCAGACACCTACAGATGTGGAAAATACAGCAGTCATGAAGTTAGCACCAGTGGAAATATCTTGTATGCCATCTATTGCACAGCACAATGAGAGTTTCTGTGTCTCTCTCAACTACTTAAAACACGAATTAATGTCTGCAAGAAGCTGGATATGCATTTTCTCTACAAGATATTTGCAGGTGAACGTGTTTACTAGCTTGTGGAGTAAAGGAAACACTTTTAAAATATGCATATCAGTTTTCTGTAAAGAGAGGTGTACTTTCAAAAAAATCTGACACAACTCCCTGTTAAATTAACTTTTTTCAACTAACTACCATCTTGTCAGTCTTACCTAAAGCATGTCTTTTCTACATGTCCCTCTCATAATCAGGTACTTTAGCAGCACCAAGGGTAGGGGGGAAGAGATAAAGAAGGATTAAAAGTAAAAATCGCCCCATTGTGAAGTCTGGCCTATTCTAAGCCTTAAACACCACTACTCCTGTTATCAGCTTTTAAGAGATGTCTTGGACACAGTGAAGGTTTAACTTGTTCCATTTTTAGTGAAACAATATACCTAATGTCACCATCTTCAGAACTGAAGTATAGTAAGAGCCCTGAGAATCAGACCTTAACAACTGATCCTGGCAGATCATTTGGAGATACAGAAATCTAGACTCAATTTTTATGCTGTTTTTTAGTCAGAATTAGTTATGAAGAAAAGCAAGCACCTCTGGTCTGCAAAAGAGCTTGCATCTGTGTCAGATGTTCTTGTAATGATTGTTATAACTCAAACCAGTGAAGTCCGAATTCAACTGAAGTGAAGTCTACAATACTAAATGTAGTACCTTTCTGACCATTGTAGTATTTGAAGTTTGCATACTTCAAAACAAAAGCCACAAAAGAGAACAAGAGAAAAAGATCAGTTGTTACAGCTTTTCCATGGATCTGTTTGATGTAAAGTATCAGTGAGTTTAACTCTACACATCCATCAGTATGCTTCTGTTTAGAAAAATGAATTAAAATACATGTTGTTTTAAACCTTAGAGACAGAAAACTTTGTCTTTAAGTACCTGCAGATCTGAAGCAAATTTGTAGAAGGCTTTCGGTACACTGCCAAAAGCTTGTCTCTTTTCCAAATGTGGTAATTACCTCAATAAGTTATTAGGGTAAAGGTATTAGCTTTTCATCCCACTGAGATAAAGGACCCTGGGGAAAAAAAATTGCGTCTAGCTCTTGTAATATTATCCTGAAAATGCCTGATTTCAGTTAAGAACCAATAATAAGATAGAATTCCTCAGCTCCAGAATTCAGTGAAGTGCAATGCACAGAAACAGGTGAGTTATGTGTCTGCAAGACTGCTGGTCCATACTGAATAGAAACAGACTTCCTGAACTTCCAGATAGCCTGTAGCTGTGCATTTAATGGTTGCAGTAACTTTAAACTGCAGAAATATCTTTTCTTGGCTTATTTTTTTGAATACAATCTATGGGAAAAAAAAGTTAGAGATACAGAGATACTGTCCTAATTGAAGGACTCATGCTATTTGCACACTTCTTCATTTAGAAATCCTGCAGTATTCAAATCTGCAAAACTTTGGAGGGCTCACAAAAAAGGAAGTCTCTGCCACAATGCAGTATTATGCAATATCTTCAGCATGAGAACACTTTTGAAGCAATTTCTTCCCAGGAAGTGAGTGAAAAATGAATCATTAAAAAGCAAGAGAGGCTGTGTCCATCTTTTTCTGTCATCTGTGTGCTGCCGGGAGTTTCATCCAGGCTGCATGTGCTTGCGTAATAACAGCAATCTGAAAGAGGTGCAGACACCTCTGAAAGGTGAAATAGAGGATGTGATGGGAAAGTACTTCAGATCGTTCTGTTACTAGTACCACAAGACAGGAGCTGTCAAAGTTGTTTCCCTATTTGGTGCCAGAGATATGAGGGATTAGCTGCGTGGAGTTTAAGTAAGCAAATATAGAAAGGCTTTGAATAGCCTTATAGAATTGCTGGGTCGTGTGAATCATGCCAGTAGTAGGCTACAAGTCACAGAGGTGCTAGCCCTCTGGGGAGTCTCTGTCACCCCTTCCCATACTAGGTGAAAACTTCAACTAAATGACATGAAGTAATGAAGAAAAAGGGTAGTGTGGAGGGGCAGTGCTGGCAAAGGCGTTCTTTGTCAAAACCTTTCCCATTCACAGAATCACAGAACAACCAGGTTGGAAGGGACCCATCGGATCTTCTAGTCCAACCATTCCTATCTAACACTAAACTGAGTCCCTCAAGACCTCATCCACCCGTGTCTTAAACACCTCCAGGCAAGGTGACTCAACCACCTCCCTGGGCAGCCTATTCCAATGCCCAATCACCCTTTCTGTGAAAAACCTCCTCCTAATCTCCAGCCTAAATCTCCCCTGGCGGAGCTTGAGGCCATTCCCTCTTGTCCTGTCCCCTGTCACTTGGGAGAAGAGGCCAGCTCCCTCCTCTCTACAGAGGAGAAGGTGGCACTGCTGTGATGAGCAAAATGAAACTAATTGTCCACCAGCAAATTCAGATACTGGGGAACCGATACAGTTGACAATAGCAAGTGCATCCCTCTAGGCGGTATATTTTGGTAAGCGGTAATTTTTCTTTGCCTGCGTGTGTATCCGTTTCCCCGATATTTTACTTTTCGGCAAACACAGCCGCTCACCTCAACACAGAAACGCACGCACGCAGAGACACCTTCTTTAAGAAAAACCCTCGATTTCATTCCCTACGTTTTCTCCCACAAAGGGATTGGTTTCAACACTTAGAATCACCGAACAGTTTGGGTTGGAAGGGACGTAAAAGACGATCCCGTTCCAGCCACTCCTGCCGCGGGCAGGGAACACCTCCCACTCGACCAGGCAGCCCAAGGCCCCTTCCCTTAACACCCGCAGGGACGGGGCAGCCACAGCTGCCCTCAGCGTGATGAATTTCCCCCCTCACGCCCAGCCTGGATCTGCCCCCTCCGATTTCCTCGTCTGACAACAAAGCCATAAACCGCCCTTCCCGCGACAAACCGAGCAGCGCGGCGGCCCCCTCCGGTTCCCCTTTTGCAGCGCAGTTACGCCGGTCCCGGCGGAGCGGGACGAGCCGCCCCCGCTTCCCCCCGCGGCCGGAGCACGAAGCCGGGCGCTGCCCCCTCTCCGCCGCCGCGACAAAGGGGGCTCGGGGGAGGCCGTGCCGAGCGGCGGGAGGCGGGCAGGGCGGCTCGGGCCCGTCCGCCGGGCGCGGGGAGAAGGCCGAGCGCCGCCCGCCGCGGGGCCCGCGCTGCCGCCACGCTCCTCCCGCCGCCCCCTTCCTGCCCTCCTCCTCCTCCTCCGCCACCGTCTCCTCCCCTGCCGCCGAGTTCGCCGCCTTCCCGCCTTCGCTCCGGCTTCCCGGGACTCGCCATGAGCGGCGGGGCCGCTCGCCTGCCGCCGCCCCGCGGCCCGAGCCTGCCGGAGCCGCGCGGCCAGGGCCGGGGCAGCCCCGGCGCTCCGCTGCCAGGTGAGCGGGGGGGGGAAGAGGGGGAGCCCCACGGGAGGGGGCGGTGGCGGCGGCTCCGGGGCGGCCCCGTCCCGTCCCGCCCCGCCCGGCGGCGCCGGGGGCGGCCAAGGGGCGCCCCGAGCGGGGAGCGGAATCTTCCGGCCGCCGCGGGGCGAGCGGCGTCTCCTGCGGCCGTCGGCGGGCACGGCTCCGCCCCGCGCCGCCGGTGCTCGCCCGGCCTGCGCCGCCTCCGCGCCCGCGGGCCTGCTCGGGGCTCCGCCGCCCCGGCCTGCGGCCCAAACCCGGCTCCGCGCTGCCGGCGCCGCCCGCGGCCACAACGGGGCGCGGATCGCGGTGGCTCCGAGAGTCGGGGTGCGCCCCCCGCGGGAACCCCGGCTGCCCCTCGCCCGGCCTCCCGAGACACCCCCCCTTTCCCCGCCGTCCCCCGCGGGACCCTGCGCTGCGTGTCTCCCCTGCCCCCGCGGGGACCCCGGCCGCCCGTGGCCGAGCCTCCGAGAGCCCCGGGCTGCTCCCGCTGCTACCCCCGGCCCCGCACCTTCGGGGGCCAAAACGGCTGCCCCCGAAGCGCGTTCTCGCCTTGCCCGTTGGGAAGAGCCAGCAGCGAGTTCTCCCTTCGGGACTGGTGTCGGGCGTGTTGTTCTCCCGTCCTGGGGCTACGATGTTTTCGGGACTACGGTCCCAGTGCCGGGGTTGATGTTATCAGACAGCAGAGCCGCTTCCAGGACTGCAGCGGAGTTTCTCACATGCTTGGATTTAAAGGAGTGAATCTGTGGTTTCAGGACTGGGGCCTTAGACGTTTTCCGAAGCTGTGAATGGCAGTAACGAGAATGAAACTTGCACGTTTGATGTTTGTGAATGGCACAAAGAACGGGGGCTATGACATCACTATTTAGGAAGTGGTATGGGAGAAAGGCAGAAAACAAACAAACAAAAAAAACCATTCTTAGGGCCTCGAGTATGAAAAAATGACATATGTAATCAGTTGTTTCTCAAAATGTATTTTTAGTGGAGCTCAACTTGCATGATTTACAGGGCTCCGCAGTACAGTTGTTTATACTGTTGGAAATATTGTTCTGAAATTAAGTAGGTTTTATAGATAATGTGCTGTCAGAATTCCTGGCTAAGAGCACACTCAAGGATTACTATGCAGAAAATTGAGGAAGAACTTGATTATTTTTTTTTAGCCTTTGAATTGTATCACAATCAGCTCAGAAATAGTTTTTCCTGTGTACTGAGACTACACAACGCATGGGGAAGGTCAGTGTCTCCTGTTTAGCTGTTATGGTCTTCCAAATAAACTATATAGGACAAAAGTTATCCTTCCAATATAGGTGATCTGGGAATGGAGGTTTTACCCAATGAAACTGTTATTTCCACTTTTTGTTTTAAAATTGCTTGGACATCCTGATAATGTTCTCTTAAAACCTGATCTCAGTGTTTCCCCTAATGATTCCGTGCTGTTAATAATCTGATAGACAAATTGACCTAGTATGAGGGGATTGATCACACGGACTTCAATCTGGTGGATTGAAAACATTTTATTGAGTTAGCTGTTTCTTTATATACCCTTTTTTGTTACATAAGTGGGTGCCCACGAGGGCAGCTACAGTGTATTATTTGCTAAAGGTAGCTGGCCATAAAACTATTATTATTATTATTGGCTAAACTACCATACGTGCTAAAAAACCCAAGTTACACTGAAATTAACTATGTTGATAGTTCTCTTCCATTGTTTTTCTTTCAGTTGGTACTCATTCCCACCAAACTAGCTCTTGTATTCCTTTCAGCTGGCCTTTGCTTATCAGAAGGCTGTCTTTTCTCCTCACCGAACTGGCCTTTGTTTATCTTTCAGTTCTCTGTTTCAAGGCCTTGTTACAATTGCCCAGTATCAATCAGCCCCACAGCATCCAGGCCTTCTTCTCTGTAAAATGTATCCACAATTTCCCCTTTTTGTTTTTCGACTGAAGTGTTTAGGTGAAACATATGATTGACTTGATGTTGTATACACTGTAACACATGGGATAATTGTTAAAGCAATTAACACCATTAAAAATAACATTCCTCCTTTGACCAACAGTTCTCATACCCATCCTGTTATCCACACATTCTTTTGAGAATTGATCACCCAGGGACCTCCTTTAACTACCACCCATAGGATTAAGAACCTCCATAATGTTAACATCCTCCTCATTCCTGTTGGTTGCTTTCTTGGTTGGGGCTTAACAGTTGTCACACAGCAACACGGGTTTGATACACCTCACAGGTGCCCAAACTGGCTGTGTGTCTGTTAACAAACACGAGCATAACCTCGTCCTCATGTTAATAGCTCATATGGACCTGTCCATTGCCCATAATAACTGTTTTTCAATAGCACTTTCACACTGTGTTGTACTTGCTCTAATTTTGATGACATGGTTTGCGTATGCTTCAACTTCGGCACAATTTGATCATCTCTCCTGCTAATTGCAAAAAATTCATTACATATTGCACCTTCATCAGTCTGTTTCGTAGTGTCTCTCCTGATTCCCCCCTTTTTTGTTTTGCTAAGAATGTTTTTACTACATGATTGGTACGTTCAATAATGACATGACTTGGTAAATAGATATCAATACTTCCTGGATAATCTGTTAGATCTACTTGTAAATTCAAAATATTTGTCATGCACCACTTAGCATATTCTTTTGTCATTGGGACATAAATGATTGTCGAGTCTTGGCCTAATAACTGAACCCTTCTTTTTCTTCCCTTAGTGATTATCATTGTAATCATTTCAAATCTAGTGACTATGATTTTTGGGGGTTAGTGTGGCAAAATATCCACTCAACAATTTGTAATGAATCGTTTGAATTTTCCTTTATCATTGGCTCAGTTATCCCTAAAGGTTGTCTGTGCTAAGGCCCAGCAACTGATGATCTGCTAAGGATACTGGACTGCAGAGTGTTCTCACAAATTAGCGTTCCCCTAGAGAGATAGCACAGTTAACTCCTCTGGACTTCTGCAAAGCTGAAAAGGAAAAATACTTAGAAAGAAAGGAGAAGGTGGAGTACTCACACACATACAGCTGCAAGGCTGGGCTTTTTCTGGTTTTATTTCCCCTCTTTTTCCTTTTTTATGTTTTGCTGGGTATTTTAAAAATTTTCCTTTTGAAGCTTTTCATTCCAAAGATCCCCAGGTAAATCTACCTGTTTACTGGCTTAGTGGACACTGGAGACTGAAAAGTCCCAGCGATGTATTTCCAAGATTAATCAAAACCAACCTGTAAGTCTTACAAATGTTTAAAGCGCTTCAAATACACACACGACCACTCATTTCAAAGCTAGCTGAATACATTTATAGGATGTTGGTTATCACTATTGGATCCACAGATTTTCACAGCTATGGATATTTAAACCTCACATGGTATTGGGAACATACAACACTTAAAATATGTACATGTATTACCTAATAAGGCTTATATCGATTGTCTAACAAATATTTCACCTATGGTAATATATTGTTCTTCTTTGCTCTTTGAGTGCCGTACTTTGCAAATTTATGATTTTTGTAGTTTCTGCATTCCTAGAATCATGGACTGGTCAGTTGAGCCAAAACCTCCATCTCCCCATATATAATTTTCCTTGCTTGAATTATTCCAGTAAAGCCTGCATCTATAACAGAAACTCTTTCTGTCCAGTGTACAGTCAGAGTGGCAGCCATCAACTGTGCTTGATAGGTAAATGATCCCAGCTGTTGTAGGAGTTTTCAGACCACACCATATCTTTCTATACTCATCATTAGGATTTTTTGTCACAGATTGCAAAATTAAGGCTTCTGTAACTGCTCAGTTGTCTATCTGCTTGTCAAGCACATCCTTCGATCTATCTATAAACACTATATACGGGTCATGCCTGTTTCAACTTTCAAAATCCCGTCTCTTTATAAGTGTTTGATAAACCAAAAAGCTGCACCTGTTTTAAAATCACATTATTTGAACTGATTCTTGAACTGCTACCAATGTTGTTTAATGAAGCAATTTCTTATTGTATCTGTTAACAGTCCCTTCAGTAATGCCGAAACTGCCCAAGTTTCATGGCAGCGGTGGCAAGTGGCACCCCCTTCAGCCCAGGGCAGCTGCCCTACCCTGCCGCAGTAATGGAGCAGTTAGTACTTTCTCTACTTTCTCCGGCCTCCCATGAACAAATCCCAGGAAAAGTCTGTAGCTGTTTAGGATCACCACACCTCCGTGGACTAAAATAAATCAAAGTTCTCTCAGGGACTGCTGGGCTGGACCAAAGGGATTATTGGCAGTTGCGGATGGCCCTGCACTTGACTCCGAATGTGGAATATCACTGTCGTCCTGCATCCTTCTGTGTTTTTTAAAATCAAACATTTGAGAGCTTTCTGGGGGCATTTTTTAACTTTAACCAAGTCAATAAAAGTTCTAAGGCCTTTCTTTAAAATATTCTTAAACATCTTTAACACTGACTTTTCTTCTGCTCACATATTCATGCCCATTTCTCTGTGGGTACTATCTCAGCTGCCTACGTGTCCTGGGGCTCTTTTTTTTTTCCCTTCTTCTTCTTCTCCGTCTTCTCAAACTCTGCGCATACTTTGGCAACTGGTCAGCTGAGTGTTCCCGAACACACCACAGTGAGGTGTACTCTGTCGCCCAGCGTACTGCAGTATCTTCATCATCTTCAGTATCTCTGGCTCTTGTCAGGAGATCTGGTCGTCTTGAGTGTCTCTGGCTAGCTTCAGTAGCTCCAGTTGCTCTCCAAAATCAGGCTGTGAGTTGTGTCTCAATCGGGGTCACCATCTGAAGGGATTAATCACATGGACTTCAATCTGGTGGACTGAAAACTTTTTATTCAGTTAGCTGTTTCTTTATATACCCTTTTTTGTTACATAAGTGGGTGCCCACGAGGGCAGCTACAGTGTATTATTTGCTAAAGGTAGCTGGCCATAAAACTATTATTATTGGCTAAACTACCATACATGCTAAAAAACCCAAGTTACACTAAAATTAACTATGTTGATAGTTCTCTTCCATTGTTTTTCTTTCAGTTGGTACTCATTCCCACCAAACTAGCTCTTGTATTCCTTTCAGCTGGCCTTTGCTTATCAGAAAGCTGTCTTTTCTCCTCACCGAACTGGCCTTTGTTTATCTTTCAGTTCTCTGTTTCAAGGCCTTGTTACAATTGCCCAGTATCAATCAGCCCCACAGCATCCAGGCCTCCTTCTCTGTAAAATTTTTCCACACTAGTGTGCTACTAATAGGAGACAAAAACTTTTAAATTTCCCAGAAGTTGTAAGATCTTGGACTTATACCCCTTATCGTATAACGGATTCATCATAGGCCTAGTGTACAAAGAACTTACTATTGGATTAGGGAATGCTGAGCTTTTTCTTTTCCAGAAAGGGAAGGGGCCTCAGGGGTTTGTGCTGAAGTTTTGTTATTCACTAGCACAGATCCTGTGCTGAGCGGGAACTGGAGTAGTCGGAACCTGTTTGCGCAAAAGAACTCTTGCAGGTGCCCAAATTAAGTGATTAACTTTTACAGTATATTTAAGCCACAGCAGCAGGTGAATATTTGAGTATTCTCTGAATCTCTGATTCATCTTCTAGTTTTGAGATAGCATGCCATAATTTACATACAGATCCAAGAGATTTCTATATTGGGTGTGAGAAATGTATTTCTTTTTTATTCATAGGGAAAGACTGTTATTCTGACTTATTGAAGGTTTACCTGTTTAATTCAAATATTTGCCACCAGAGGAAAAATGATGCATCAAACTCTTGCATCAAGGCCAAACTTGCCTTGTTTTGCAAAGTATCCTCTTAGTCATGCTCTTGAAAGCAGCAGTCTCCTATTCTTGGGACTTACGTATTAAGTTTTCATGAAGAACTTTAGTGATCTGGTGTTCAAACACTAAGCGTTAGTGAAATTACTGTAGTTTTTATTGTAGTAATTACAAGCAAGGTTGAGAGGATGTTTACTGCTTTCTTCCCAGCATAGAAGTGTTCAGTGGTTATATCTTTTTTGCTGTTGTTGTGTCTTTTGTGTTTTTCTCCCTAATATTATCAACAGAAGTGTATCAGCTGAAGTGGTCTATTAGCAGCTGTCAGAATAGTGAAAGACTAGAAAATGCTGCAGCTAAGAGCTGATTCTTTGTTTCATTTGGGAGATTGATCCCGATTTTAAGAGGCACTTCTCCTTTCATAAAATACTTTGCCTCTGCTGGCGTGCATACATCTGAGTGAAAAAGAGAAGCTCATCTGGAGGCAAAGTTGAAAACTAGGAAGAGAAAAGTGTGTCCATAGTAGAAATTATTAGACCTTTTCATCTTCACATTTTAAGGTCTGTATTAAACACTTGCGGGTTTTGCAGCATTTGGAAAGGGAAGATGACTTTTGAAAACTGTAGCATGTTTAACATACTGTTGTGATGGCCATAGCTAGTGAAAACGGCTCTTCTTTTAAACATCTTTGTTCTGCATATCAGCTTTTGGATGTTGTCTGGTAAACTGTACAAATTTTAATTAATAATCACTTGCCCTCCTTATGTTGCAAAGTGTTTAGTGAAAATAACTTTAAAATTATGGTCTCTTATGCACATATGAGACTAAGTTGTCTAAGCAGATAACTAGGCATCTGCTGAGTCTTTCAGTGCGGAGACACTAAAACTGCTGATTAAAGGATCAGTGCCAGTTTTCAAATACATGCCTAACTGTGAAATGTGAGGTGATGGACTAGCTTGTAAAGACAGTACTAGTATGTCAATTAAGTGCAGTAGAAAGCTGTTCAAATTCACAGTGTTTCTGCCTAATGCTGTATGTACTAAGAAGTTTTTATAGAAGTACTAGAACTTCTTGTATGTTTGTATCGCCACATGTAAGCTTTTGTCCCCATAGAAGTTGTGTATATTTAAACCACTTATGAAAGGTATGTGTGGTTTTGTTCTCAGGCTGGAAATAAGTTGCTGTTTCTTTACAATGAGTGTCATACTTAATTCTGTCATGCCTGGAGATAGACAAAAGTTTTTGATTTATGTCATGGTGATACCTTCACAGCTTTATAACTGTGTAAAATAAAGCAATATGGAAAGATGCCTTCTTAGTAAGAGCAAGTAAAACACATTCTGTATGTGAACAGTTTTCAAGGATTTTAATTGATTTTGATGGACTATAATCAATCAAGCCAACAAAAATATCCCAAACCAGAAATTAGCATTGCAGCACCTTTGTTTGAATTTGGTTAAAGTGTGATATTTGTAAGCAAAGAAGTGGCTCAGTGGTGCATCTTGGTAAGAAATACCGCAATGCATGGTAAACCTGTTACCATGCATGTTGTGCATGTTTGTTGGGTAGAAGCAATACATCTTGGGCAGTAGATTGTAATTAACTTTAGCATTTCAGAGTTATTTATTATAATGGTGTGTGGGTTTTGCTAGTTTTTAATTATAAAGGAAGATAGAAGGTTTTGCATTTTACAGAAAGTGTTTACTCTTAACAGATTCCAGTAATCATGGAATTAATATTAGCAAACATATATTGAATGCTTATTTCAAGGAGTTAGTTATAACAGAAATTAATCCAATAAATGTACAACTGATTTGGGAAATAAATGCAAGTGTACTTACTTAACAATTATTTTCCAATAATGTACATTAATTTAAAATCATTCTCTGTGACTACTCTATCACTTTGGTTTTTTTAATTCACTTCTACTTTCTTTGGTAAATTAATATGTAGTGCTTATATAAACTAGAAATGATAATTTAAGGCCCAAATTGTTCCATGCCATAAATGTACTCTATGAAGAGGTGTGCTTTCTAGATGCCAACACCAACCATCTCATGTGAGTGCTAAAGGATGCTAATATTTCCCACCCCTGGCTTAAGTATTTAAATATAGTGCAACACTGAAATAAATTAAGGAAAGTTGATAAAATTAATATGCAGATCTTTTAACTGTAGTACTTGCAGTACTACAGAACTTTATCCTTGCTTATACAAGTGTATTTCAAATGTAAAATATGCAGGAGCACAGGTATGAAAAATTCCAAATTGCCTTGACAGTATAAAATTCCGAGTTATAATAGGAAAAAGACCAAAGATAAGCATTTGACTTTGAAATACATGCTCTGATTTGTAACATCTGCTTATGAAGTAATCTAGACCATATTTATGGTCTAATCCATCAAGGTAGTGATTATTGTCTGTATCTGCTGATTTGAACTAGATGATCCTGCTGGAAACGAGCTGTTAGCTGTCCAAAGGAATGCAAGTTTGGGCAGCTACAGAGAAAAACATAACACATAGCTGCAAGGCAGCTGGCAAATGATTTGGTTTATAAACTCGTTAGCTACTGCCTTGGCTAAAAGTTGTTAATTGCCAGGGACATGGTGGAGAGAATAATTTTCACTAAGAAGGGAAATGTTAGGTGTGAATATGTGTTGATTCTTCTGCTCGTGTCACTCCACAATCAATAGTGAAAACTGCATGCATTTTGCAGATGAAAAGCACTTTAGGTCTGATGTGTTGTACAGGTGTTGGTTACAGTTTGTCTGGTTTTGAAACTGATGGTCTCATAATATTTAAAGTAACTGATAACAGATAATTGATGATTCCACATGCCGTTCAAAGAAAAGGAATTTCATGAAAAATTACAGGTAGACAACACGCATACCTTTCCTTGGTTCATATCCTAACAGTTCCCTCTTACATTTGCATGATTTTTCAGTATTTAATCACAATGCTGCAATGCTTACATTTTTGTCTCCATATGAAGTTGGTATCCTAGACACATTTCACATGCTAGCTGAGCCTTGAGCTATTTCTTTCCAAGATTAAATTACTACAGAAAAAAATTAGGCAGCAAGGCGGATTTTGTACTCTCACTGCTTTGTACTCTCACTGCTTTGTACTCTCACTGCTTCACCTATGTTTTCAGGTGGGTTTAAAGAGCGAAAAGCCAACACTTGTCTCCACATAGTTTGGGAAGTATGTTTGCCTTGTCACAAAGAGGCTAAAATGAGACATTTCTTTGAAGGATATTAATAAGCACAATCATGTTATTCCTTCTCCCCACTCACCCCTGAGAAAGACAGGCTTCAAGTCTTTTTCAATCAATACTGTTTTCAGCTTTTGTTCTTGATCCCTGCACCTCCGATATCTTAAGTGGTCTCTCATATGGCATCTGCTTCGTGCCAGAAGTTCGTATGGAGGTGGCATGTAATTGTAAGAGTTGTCCCTGTTAATGTGGTGCAAGATGTTAGTGGGATGACAAGAAGGTCAGAGAGCATCTTATGAAGTGGAAGCTCCTTTTGCACAAATATTTTAATACGATCATGCTGTATTCTCCCACCTTTGTTTTTCTGAGTTTTATTTGTTTTGTTATGGGTTGGGTTCTGGGTTTTTTTTGATGCTGAGGGTTTTTTCCAACACCTGGATGTATTCTTCTACATTTGTTCTAAACTAGTTTTTTCTTCTTTGTGTATGTGAAGAACAGTAAATTCTTGGTTGTTAGAATTTCCTGAATGAGGAAAAGATTCTCCATTATTGAGCGGAGAATTGCTTTTGGTTTTGTGCTTCAGTGGCTTAAAGTAAAGGTTCTTCCTGGAAGTTACTTGATGTGCAATGTAAGCAAAAAAAAAGCCTATTTCACTTTGTTTAGGGAAAGATGCCAAAAGTTGTATTTTAGATAGTAAGTCGTAGGTATTTTCAGAAGTATTTTAAGCAAGCACAATGTACCACTTTTGTTGGCTTAATTTCCAAGTGGAGACCAGTGATGAGTGGCATTCTTTAAGATTTGGTATTGTAATTGTTTAACATTTTTGTCACAAAGTATCATAGTGGGATGGAGGGAACCCACAGCAAGTCTGTTGATGACACCAAACTGTGTGACATGGTTTACAAACTGGAGGGATGCTATCCAGAGGGACCTTGACAGGCTTGAGAGGTGGCCTGTGCTAACCTCATGGAAGTTCTACAAGGCCAAGTGCAAGGTCCTGTGCCTGTGTTGGGGCAATCCCAAGCACAATTACAGTCTGGGCAGAGGGTGGATTGAGAGCAGCCCTGAAGAGAAGGACTCCAGGGTGCTGGTAGATGAGAAGCTCAACGTGAGCTGGCAGCGTGCACTTGGCAGCCCAGAAAGCCAACTGTATCCTGGGCTGCATCTGTTGTTGCTAAACCAGCAGGTCAATGGAGGTGATTCTGCCACTCTGGTCTTGTGATACCTCACCTGAAGTACTGTGTTCAGTTCTGGAGTCCTCAGCACGGGAAGGACATGGATGTGTTGGAGTGAGTCCAGAGGAGGACCTAGGAGAGGTGGCCTACAGGAAAGTTAGTGAGGAACTCTTTACCAGGGAGTGCAGTAATAGGATGAGGAGTAGTGGTTTTAAACTGAAAGTGGACGTTTGGATTAGGAAGAAATCTTTTCCAGTGAGGATGGCGAGGCACTAGGACAGGTTTCCCAGAAAAGTCATGGATGCTGCATCCCTGGAGGTGTTCAAGATCTGGCTGGATGAGGTTTTGAGCAAGGGAGGTGTCCCTGCCTATGGCAGGAGTGTTGAAACTAGATAATCTTTAAGGTCTCTTCCAACACAAACTGTTCTACGTGTGAATCTTAAAAGGGGGCATACCACATCACTTCAATTGGGAAAAAAATAAGCCAAACCAAAACCCAAAACCCATCAACCAAAATATAATCCCAAAACATCAGATAGGCTTACTTAAATATTTCAGTGAATTTTTGTTCTTTTGTATAACGTATGCAACTAGGCATGCAGCCAGCATCAAAAAAGAATGTCATTAGACTGTTACAGGATGTTTATGATTGTTTTCAGTATCCCTTATGAATAAAGGAATTGCATCTTTTCCCTTAATGCTTCTGATTTGTGCTCCAGGGCACATTTTTTTTGAAGAAGGGCAGGAGGAATGTTGTTACTTATATTATGTATTTTGTGCCAGACTGTTTATTGAGGAGTAAAATATTAATTCAGTGAATCTTATTAAAATCATACATAATCTGCACACCTGGAAAAATGCCAGTTAGGAAGACTACCTTTAAATAGTTTATAAATTGCTAAAAGCCATACACAGTATTTGTTTGCTTGACTTCTATTTGTATAGGAGCCTGTGGAGTAACTATTATGTAGCAAAGTAAGGCTAGTAATGTTAACAGTGTGTAGAACAGTTGTGTCTGTCGGAGGATACATGGAACAGCATAAATGGTATATGAGTGAACCTGCACCACAAAGCTGCAACGTACAGTTTGAAAACATTTGTTGGATGTTTTTTCAGCACAGCTGAAAAGTTATGCCCTCTTTATATTTTACGGCTTTGTGCTGGCATGTGTTCAGGTTCTAAAGTGAAAACATCAGAGATATACAATGACTATCTGCTTGGGTTCTTGCTCTGTGAAGTTACAGGGTTTAGGCATATAGGTGCTTTTGCTGTCACTAAGAGAATGTGCAAATGTCTGCAGGATCTGAATTGTGGGGATTTTTTTTCCTCGCCTACAGGATGACATTTTAAAGTTACTTTTATTCCCCTTGGAAATGAATTTATATGCCTATTTTTAATATGTGCAGGCTTTCTGTATAGATCTTTTGCATGGCATCACTTTTTTCTTGTTTGTAAGTTGGTATGATAGCAAGCCAAGCAACAATAAGTAGCAGCTTTTGGAAAGAATTTTTGTGCAGATTTAGTAGTAGGTTATTGAGCCCTTTGGCTCAGAAACCTTGGCATCTATGGTCCTTGTAGTTTGTGTGTGGTTTTGAGCAAGATTACATAAAGTTTTTATGATGTGATCTGAGAATTGGTTTTGGAGGTAATTTCAGAGGTTGGATACAGTATAGACTTCTGAGCAGTTTCAGAAATTCATTTTTATTTTTGGAGGCGAAGGAGTAAAGGCTTTAGCTACTGGTATGAGAAGTGTGTTGAAATTTAAGTAATCTGTGACTTGTAAAGAAGTAAAGGAGAAAACAAGGAGCAAACTGGTACACGTTACAGAGGCATACTTCAAGTGGAAGTCAAGATATACTTAATAAGTAGATAAAATTAATTTTATTTAAAAAATGTTGTCAGTCTCTTGTGCCCATAGAGTCTCGCACTTGTTGATGGCATAATGTTTTGGTTGGTCATCCATGATGGTAAGCCGTATGTGTCTCTATAAACCCTTGTTTAAACCAATAATCTGCTACAGTTTTTGATTAATGAAATGTTAAACAGATTTATTTTGATCTTCCTAATTCTAAATTAGTCTAGGAGTAGGAAAATTCGGTTGTCTGGAATGACCTGGAGCTTGGTGGTTCAGTCAGTTACATTCTGAAACCTGCACTGGAGTTTTCAGGAGAAGCTTTTCAATATGTTCTTGAAGATAATTTGAAAAGCTAGTTTGCAAATAGGTCCAAAAAGGGAAGGAGGAAAGGATGACTTTTGCCAGGGGAATAAGAAAGCCTACAGATATCAAAGGACTGAAGCAAGGGCAGGGAACCAAGATACAGCACACTTCATACAGAAATTTCATTAATGATTGCCAATTCAGTTAGCCAGTCTGTAAATTCATAATATACTGGTTAGCTCCCAGTGTGGAAAAATGGAAATGGGTATTCTTCTTTTTTTTTTTTTTTTTTTTTTCCCTGTGTGGGAGAGAGACACACAAGGAAGTAAGGAAGGGTTGGAACATGAATGTTACTGATCCTACTTTTTTGCAGTGAGGTACAAAAAGTACTACTAATGAAGAATTTAGACAATGAGAAAAATAATGAAGGAATTGTTGCATGTTGGCTCCTCTTTAAAAAACAGGCATAGTGAACATAACTCCATAACTGCATTAAGAGTTATGAAGCACGTTTGCATTTATTCACTGGCAGGTGTGAGGGGGTAATCCTCCTAACTCACACACTGAACAGTCTAACAAACAGATAGTTATAGCGTGAAGACATGCCTATTCATAAGCGCCTATTACATATTCATGACCTTTCACTGCTTCTTCCTACCCCGGAAACAGAGGAGCAATACGAGGCTCCCATGGTCCAAGAGGAGGTGGTCAGAGCCTTGCTTGCCCAACTGGACACCCACAAGTCTATGGGGCCAGATGGGATACATCCTAGGGTATTGAGGGAGCTGGCGGATGTATTGGCCAAACCCCTTTCCATCATCTTCCAGCAGTCCTGGAAGACTGGGGAGGTACCTCTGGACTGGAGGCTGGCTGATGTAGTTCCCATTTACAAGAAGGGTAGCAGGGAGGATCCGGGGAACTATAGGCCTGTCAGTCTGACCTCAGTGCCAGGGAAATTCATGGAACAGGTGATCTTGAGTGCTATCTTGAAGCACTTGCAAGAGAACCGGGTGATCAGGCCCAGTCAACATGGGTTTACCAAAGGCAGGTCCTGCCAAACCGACCTGATCGCCTTCTATGACAAAGTCACTGGGCTGCTGGATGAAGGAAAGGCTGTGGATGTGGTCTTTCTGGACTTTGACGCAGTTTCTCACAGCATTCTGCTTTGGAAACTGTCAGCCTCTGGCCTGGACAGACGCACACTCTCCTGGGTAGAAAACTGGCTGGATGGCCGGGCCCAGAGAGTGGTGGTAAATGGTGTTAAGTCCAGCTGGAGGCCAGTGACAAGTGGTGTTCCCCAGGGCTCAGTGCTAGGTCCAGTCCGGTTCAATGTCTTCATCAATGACCTGGATGAGGGCATTGAGGGTACCCTTAGGCAATTTGCAGATGACACAAAGCTGGGTGAAAGTGTGGATCTGCTGGAGGGTAGGGAGGCTCTGCAAAGGGACCTAAACAGGCTGGACCGCTGAGCAGTGTCCAACGGCATGAGGTTTAACACGGCCAAATGCCGGGTCCTGCACTTGGGGCACAACAACCCTATGCAGAACTACAGACTGGGAGAAGCCTGGCTGGAAAACTGCCAGGAGGAGAGGGACCTGGGGGTGTTGGTCGACAGCCGACTGAACATGAGCCAGCAGTGTGCCCAGGTGGCCAAGAAGGCCAATGGCATCCTGGCTTGTATCAGAAATGGTGTGACCAGCAGGTCCAGGGAGGTGATTCTCCCTCTGTACTCAGCACTGGTGAGGCCGCTCCTTGAATACTGTGTCCAGTCCTGGCCCCCTCACCTCAAGAAGGATGTTGAGGCTCTGGAGCAAGTCCAGAGAAGAGCAACGAGGCTGGTGAAGGGGCTGGAGAACAGACCCTATGAGAAGCGGCTGAGAGAGCTGGAGTTGTTTAGCCTGGAGAGGAGACTGAGAGGAGACATCATTGCTCTCTATAACTACCTGAAAGGAGGTTGTAGAGAGGAGGGAGCTGGCCTCTTCTCCCAAGTGACAGGGGACACGACAAGAGGGAATGGCCTCAAACTCCACCAGGGGAGATTTGGGCTGGAGATTAGGAGGAGGTTTTTCACACAGAGGGTCATTGGGCATTGGAATAGGCTGCCCAGGGAGGTGGTTGATTCTCCTTCTCTGGAGGCGTTTAAGGCACGGGTGTATGAGGTCTTGACGGACTTGGTTTAGTGTTAGATAGGAATGGGGTCCCTTCCAACCTGGTTGTTCTGTGATTCTGTGATTCTTATTATAATTAGATTCTAGAAGCTTCTTCTATATTAGCACAGGTGCAGTGTTGTGGTCTGGGACTCAGGGCTGAAGTAGTCTTCATCTTCCTCATGAACTGTCCCTGAATTCAATCTGTGATCAGGTGCAGACTCATCCTGGTTGAGCTGCAGTCAGCTTTTCTACTGTTGTGCTTCTTCCTTATCAGTGAATGTCTGTGAATGAGCTTCTCTCTTATCAACGTCCAGGGTCTTCAAGACCTTTACTAGCAGACAGTGCATATTTCAGTAAGCTAAGCTGTCTAAGTTTTCCTAACGTTTCTGCAGTTTTTCTAACTGACTAATATGCCTGCACATCACTATGAAAGTGGTAAATGTGCTAAAGATGGTATGACAACAGTGACTATGATGGTGCCACCGTACAAACTTGGAAACAGACGCTCTTCTTGTTGAACAACCTCTCTCTCTGGTGGGTCCTCCAGCTATTTCACAAATTTTTCGGTTCTGTGGGGACTAGTCAGTATGCTGGGAGGCAGGTGTGATATTCAGAGGGGCCCTGACAGACTGGAGAACTGGGAACCTCATGGCATTCGACATAGACAATTGCAAAGTTTTGGATGGGCAGCAGTGTTGCTGGATGAGGGGATATTGTCTTAGTGGAGTGAGCTCCCTTGAGGACCGCAAGACCATGTAGGGGCAGGAACATGTGACCTATGAGCACATGTGAAGGGAAGTAGGATTGCACAGCCTGGTGAAGACCTGGCTCAGGAAAGGTCTCGGTGCTTTGTTTTACATTTGTTGTAATGATTTGAGGGATGATCTCAGGATAACTTGTAAAACATTTGTGTCATAAAAGAGAATTCTCAAAGTAAAGAAGTCGCCCGTATTGTTAAGGACTTGTTTTCATCTGTATCTCTGGTTAAGCAACTGCGTAGAGGCTGTGTGGCAAAGCAGTTAGTAAGACTAGGTACCAGAATTTTCTGGAATTTCTGACTCTAGTTAAGTGGGACACAAGTGGCCTTACAGCATTTTGAAGCAAAGAATTGTGCTATTTATTCCATTTACTATTATTTAATATTGTGTTTCTGTGTTAGGTCAATTGTTTGTTTCCTATCAGTTTGGGGTTTGTTGTTTTTTTTTTTTTCGGATACTGATTTTCTATTTAGGACTAATTTCCCAAAGAGAAAAACACTTTTGTAGTAGCTTAGTTCTTTCTTACCTTTGTGTTTCTTCCCTTTCTGCTGTTTGACCCTTTTGCTTTTTTTCCCCCCTCAACTTCAAGACCAACAAAAAGAGGAATACCAAAGAATTTAATAGTCTGCATTAGAAGCCAAGACATAGCAAATCATTCTGTCATTGTATAAAGCTGTATTAGAGCTTTGTTTTCAAGGCACCATGTTTAGCTTTGGAGGCCTTTTATATCTCTATGTTTTTCTACATTAAGGCAGACTGTCAGCTATTGCTGACTGAGCAAATTTTAAAGTGTGATAAGAGTACTTTGCTGAGCTAAATGGCACCTTTTAAGTATTCCTGTTGAATATTCTCTATTTTCCCACTTGCTGTTATTACAATTATTAGCATACTGATGCTTTCAAAGAAATATTGAACTTTTGAAACATGCACAACTGGTAGTAAACCCAGCGTCTTTGGTTCTAACTCTTGCTTTGCATAGTTTCAGTTGCTTATTTGCTAGAGACAAACACCACATGTATGTCAGAATGGTGACTGGGAGGCACACAAACTTATATATACACCTCAGTTGCTAAAACAACCACTTCTGTATCTCTTAGAGAGATCTACAGTTTAGCACTGGTCACACTTTCCTTGACTTATAATTACCTCAGTGTATTATTTAAGGTATAAAAAGAGGTACTGCTTAGGAGAAAACTGACTCCACTGCATCTTAGATTTATATATGTTGAATGCATTGCAAACTTTGCAAGGTTCCTTTGTGAGACTGTCTACAATGTAGAACTACCAGCTAATGAATTGCTACTGAGGATGGCTGATCTGGCTACTTAGACACTTCTCTTCCAGTTCTACACACTACTTAATGAGATCTTATCTTTGCCTAAAAGTAAACCAGATTATATAGGTTTTTTTAAATCTGTGTATATACATTATGCATAAATCTGAGAGCCACTCTTTTGAATTAGATAGAGATATGCCTTCATTAAAAGCAAAAGTAGTAATGTGTTCAGTCATACAAAGATATTGGTAATAGCAGTCCTCATTAGAGGCATTAGTCACTCAAAGTGACTTTATAGACTGGGTATAATTGCAGTAACTTGCCCACTTTTTCAGAGTTTTTGTGTGTCTAATGTAGAGCTTGAACTCAAATGGATATTTTTGCTGTTAAGCTGCTAGATGAACAAGTAGAAGACTAATGAGCTGTGTCGGTATGTCACAGGTACTGGCTGACATGCATCTGTGTTGCTGCTTTTGCTTTCAGATGTTACCATGAGTATCAGTTGGAGCACAAGGAGCTATGGTAATAGGAGTGTTTGGGAGAGCTGGGTCTTGTTTTCTTGAGAAAGGTAAGAGTGTGATGGGATTGTGGGAACTCCTGATAGGAAGAGCAGGTGACAGCTAGCTGGGCAAGACTACCAGGAAATGAGATACTGTAGTTAATTCAAAGCAAAACAATATCAGAAGTTGAGAATTGACAACTATAGCAAAGGAAACACTAAGAAATCCATTAGAAAGAAAAGTGAACTGGTTACTTCTGTAGCCTGTTACTGAATTAGGAGACGTGAAGATTTCTGAGTGCAGTTCCTTTGCACAGAACCTAACAAATTAGCAACTGTGGAAGCTAAAGTGAAATCATGTGGAGAAAGAAGGTTATCATGCTGTGATGACTTAACTTCAGCTGGACATGAGGTTCCCACCAAGCTGCTTTAATGCTCCTCATCTGGACGGGGAATAGAAAATAAGACAAATGCTTATGGATTGAGATAAAGACAGAGAGATCAATAATTATGGTCACAAGCATAACAGACTTACCTTTGGGAAGTTAATTCATTGCAAATCAAAATCAGCATGGGATAATAAGAAATATAAATAAGCCTTAAACTATCTTCCTCCAACCCCTTCCTTCCTCCCATGCTCACCTTCACTCCAGACTTCTCTTCATCCTCCCCCAGCAGTGGCACAGGCGAATGGGGAGTGAAGATTGCAGTCAGTTCATTACATGTGCTCCTTCCTCTTCAGAATGTTCTCCTGCTCCAGTATAGGGTCCATCCCAAGAGAGACACTTCTCCAATATGAGTCCTTCCCATGGGCTGCAGTTCTTCACAAACTGCTCCAGCATGGGACCTTTCCATGGGATGCAGCCGTTTAGGAATGGACTGCTCTAGTGTGGGTCCCCTGTCAGTCTAGAAGATCCTGCCAGAAGACCTGCCCTAGTGTGGGTATCTTTCTGCAAGGCCACAGGTGCTCCAGAAACCTGCTTCAGCACAGGCTGTCCATGGGATTGCAACCTTTTGGAACACATCCACCTGCTTTGATGTGGGGTCCTCCATGGGCGGCAGGTGGATATCTCCTCCACTGTTAACCTTCATGGTCTACAAGGGGACAGTCTGCCACACTACGGCCTTCAGCGCAGGCTTTAGGGAATCTCTGCTGAGGTGCCTGGAGCACCTCCTTGCCCTCGTTTTTCACTGATCTTGGTGTCTGCAGAGTTTTTTCTCTCACTTTTCTCTCAGCTACTTTTTCATAGCAGTTTTTACTCCATTTTAAATATATGATCACAAAGTTGCTACCACTGTCACTGATGCGCTCAGACTTGGCCAACTGCAGGTCCTTTTTGGAACTGGCTGACATAGGCTGTCGAACAAAGGGGAAGCTTCTGGCTTCTTCTCACAGAAACCACCCCTGTAGTCCACAGCTACCAAAACCTTGCCACATAAGCCAAATACAAAATAGCCTGGAATAAAGGGATGTAATGTTATTCACATAGATAATCAGTGCAGTCAGACATTCCCTATCTGTATGTGTTTAATCTGTCCTTGGATTACACAAGGCATTTGAGTTCATAATTTTGTCACAATGCCAAGATAGGTGCTTGAAGATGCACAGCTACTTCCTGCGGGGTATACTGGGGCAAGATAAAGTTCATGAAGAGCTAGGTGAAAAAGATAGCATAGGGAAGGAGAGTGTACTCAGCACTTTGTGGGTTTTTTGTGTGTAATTAGTTATGACTTAAGCAGTTTGTTGCCTAGGAAAGTTATACAGCTGAAAAGGGTAATGTAATTAACCCCAAAGACAGTTTTTTCTGGACTCCTTGTCCTCTAGCTTGCATCTAAAATTGAAAATGAGCTGCACAACAGCCATTATTTTGAATAAAGAGATGTCTATAAATGGGAGGATCTAGATGAAGTCCATGAATTGTACTGATGTTGCCTAGATTACTCACTAGTCAGAAATCTTAGGATACTGTATTCACTTGTAAGTTTACCACGGAGGAAAATTCTGCAATTGTAAAGACAATAAAATTATCAAATTAAAAATGAAATGTTAAGCTGAAACCTTTTGATGTGGAGAAAGGTTTTGCTTAGCTTTCGGGGATTTCATATTTTTAACTGTACCTAGAAGGATTCCAGAAATTGTTGGGTTTTGTGGTAGTGGTGGGTGGTGGTTTGTTGTGGTTTTGTTGTTTTTTGTTTGTTGCTTTTTTTGTTGTTTCTTTTTCTTCACACGTACAGCAGAGAGAGAGCTTCTGCAGGATAAAACAGATACAGAAATAATCCAACCTTATAAATGGAATGTAAACAGTAGTATTGAGAATGATATCTATTTGCAGTAAAATCTACTTCTGAGTGACCTGCTGCTCTGGCATTTGATAAAATTGCTGCACTTTGTCTGTTCTTCCTTAAATGCATTACCCAGTTTTTTGTGTGTATTTTTGCAGGAATCTAAGTGGATTACATCTGTCTAATACCTGTATTGCAGTCAAATGTTGATAGCTGTGATGTTCAGAATAACTTCAGAAAGCAGTCACATCTATCAGAAAGGCAGAGGGAGCTTTGTTACGTGTTTTCATGTTAGAAATAGAAAGTAGTGAGCTCTGAAGCTGTGTCTCTGGAAGAGTGCATTGGATTTATGAGTTAGGAGGAAAGGGAAATGGCTTCTGTTCTTCTGCTTCTAAGGGGGTGCTCCTTTCTGAGTTAGCATTTGAACTGCATACCAAGAAGAAAGGGTTAAGAACTCTTGTATTTGTGAGGATCTCTTGGTGTTGCACTAGATAACCCATCTTATATTTTGTTGTATGGTGATAATTGGCCCATTTTGAGCCTTTCCAAAGTTATACAGATGCTATGGCTTGCTATCCAAGACATCAGTATTGTTTGAAGAAAATTTTATTAAATATTTTTAAGAGATCAGTTCTTCACTGAAAAGAGGTGCGAGGGGACAACAACTTTTTCATCAGTGCTTAGGTTGGTGGTCCTTCCAGGAAACCTTTACTGTCATGAGGCACAGTCTTTTTAGAGTAAAGAACATCTCCTGCATTCGCTGCTAGCAGTTTTTCAATGTTGGGCAGTTTCTTTATATTGAGTGTGAGGCTGTGGGATCTTTGTGGCAAAACAAAGGAGGAAGGTGAAATCAGGACATTTTGCAAGAGCTGGTTTGGGTTTTTTTTTGATGGGTGTGGATTGCATAAAGGAAGATAAGGACAGTTCTGTTCTTTTCTGAGTTCATAAAGCATTTGTTTTGTGTGTTTATTATCTCTCATTCTTGTCATGAAGCTCTGAATCAGAACTCCATTCCTTTATTGGCTGTCAAGAAACAATATAAGGAATATCCTAAAAACCAACTATGTTTCTAAGGTCATAACTTCATGCACAGTTAAGCTATAGCTGGAATAGCAGAAAATGGCCCGTTATGACCTGGCTTCTGACCACCTCACTCCTAAGCTGGATGACTGAACTACTCCAATTATATGCGAGAATTAGATGTTAACTGAGGTAAATCCCTTGTGCAGGCTCACTGGGTGCTCTTACAGATGCATACCTATGGTATATGATAGGGCTGAAAGTGTTTCCCTTGGTGTCCTTGCTGCCTTGACATGGGATCAAGAAAGGAAAGCGGAAAGGTGGCAATCACTTCTTTTCAGTTGTCACTATTGGAGAGAGATAATTTCCTGTAAAAACTGGGAGAGTTTCCCATCATAAGATGCTGCATCTGTTATGAAAATATAGTAGAAAACATTGGCAGTTAGACAAATGAGGATCTTTGTCTAGAAATCCAGACCACATTTTAGTCATTTGACTCTAGGAGAACCAACACCAAATTGCTTAGTGAAGCAAAGTGCTGATAGTACTGAAGTTACAAGATCTGAATTCTGCTTTTCTGTCTCAAAGTAGCTCTTGGAAGGAGATCTAGACATAGGACTATTAGGAGCATTCATCAGTGTCTTCCAGTATTTCTGATGGTTTCTGAGAGGCTGTCTGTATTGAGACTTCTTAACTTTAATTTCTGCTTTGTGTTGGGTTCTCGTTAAAGGCTACTCTGAACTCTATAGTGTCACACTATTGTTGGAAGTGAGAATCTTTTAGTATTAGACAGTCCCCAACTTGAGCGTGTGTCTGGGAGGTGTTCTTTTCAGTTATTTTTTTTCCGAATGTTTAGTCTTGGCCACACGTTCTTTGGTACAATCCCACCTCCTGATAATTTCCCTACATGCTAACTTATCTACAACCTCTGGGTGTCCTGAGGAGTAAGAGAAATGAAGACATTTTTCATAGGATGTATGTAATATCTTCTTTGCTGCTTTCTTCTGTCTTGACTTTTCCTGATCCAACCTTACCTGCCCTTACTTCCTCTGATTCCAGTTTCCTGAGCACAGAAGGGTCTGTCCTGTGCTGTTAGGCAATCTAAAGAAAGTTCTGTCTTTCCTTAGTCCTTGTATCCTACTAGAAATCATCATCAAGTTCCAGGAAAATCACAGGCTTGGTACCTGGCTTCTGAACCAGGAAATAATGTGCCATGCTTTATTGCTTCACGAGGCAGAAGCTTTTTGCTTACATTTCTGTTGTGCTCAGAGAGGCCGTGTTTTGCAAAGTGCTGCAAATGGATAGTGCAGAAAGAAAATCTGGTAGTCAAGCAGACTACTTTTCAGTCATACAGATTCTATCTGACCTGGTGCCAGGAGGTTTCTTTTCCCCTGTTCAGGCACTTATCGGTCTGTGATAGGACTGCCAGGGCTGTGGAAAACTGCTTGTGCCCTGTGAACCACACAATGTCTGTTACAACTGGACTTAAAAGTCTGGAGGCATGTTTGTGGAAGGTGAACAGTGGTTTTGGAGCAAATTATTCTTGTATTGGCAGATACAGATTAGTCCCAAGTCAGTCTGGATTCTACCCATATCATGTAAGTAGGTAGGGCATCTGAGGGATGCCCTCTGGTTTAGTCGTGAGATTCAGGACAGACCACTTTGCTTTTTAAGCTTCTACACAAACGGGAAGCCTAGATTTAGCTGGATCTGTCCCTAGCCCTGGAGATGGACAGTGGTTCATGTATAAAGGATTATGTGGAAATACATGTACAAGTTGGCCACCAGAGTTAGTGCTACTCAGAGAGTACTATCACCCACAGGGTTAATACTTGTCAGCAGAATGCAAAATGGGTTGTCACCAGAGCAGTCATAGAGTTTTATAATGCCTGTCAGAGACCTCCCAAGGAGGGAATTTTCTTCCCATTTAGATCAATTTTGCAAATGCTGAAGCAGTAGGTAATTTATTTAATTCGACAGATGAAAACAAGTTTGGAATTGCCATTGATGAATTCACTTGCTGCAATAGTGCTGGATGATTATAGTTAGTTAACAACAATTGCATGTATGTGTGTGTATATACATACGTGTGTATATATGGTATATACATATATATATATATAAAAAATATATTGGTGGATGTCTTCCTGGAGGAACTTCTGGCAGAGTCAGAGGCATGTGGCTCTTACCCAAAATCATCCTTTCTTGGGGGAGAGATGCCATTGACCCACCCATGAGATACAGTGATCAATTTTCCTAACCCAAAGAAAGAGTTTTCAGATGCCAGTTTTGGACTTCTCGAAAACTCACTGCTGCCTCTTGGTGAGATGGGAGTAAGTAAATTATTTTATGTTGATTTACTTTTGGCAAGGCCTGCTGTGTCATCAAAAGCGGTTTGTCATGCCCTTGGGTTGGGGAGCTCAGTACATGCATTCAGAGGTCTTTCTGCATTTAACTAAAGACCAGGCTGTGAGGCTTCTGCCTCACCTGAGGTCATCTGAGTGTTAGACCTGATCAATCTGTCTTCACTAGATAAAGTTGCTCAAGTTGAACCGTTTCTGTTTGCAATGTCAGAGTGACTTCAGTGTTTGCCCTGTCTTGCAAGATTTGCCTTGGCAAGCTAGGCAAGTCCCTTTTACCACAACCTGATTGCTACTTATGGCCCTCAGTAGGTGCTTAAGTATGGAGTTTGAGTAAGGCATAAACTGAGTAATTCTTCCCATTATGTTAACCAAGCTTCAGGAAGTCATGATCAGTTGTATCTACTTTTTTTGAGGAACAAAGAAGATCTTTTCTTTGTCCACCTTCTCAGTGGCACTCATGATAGTTACTGGCTCATTTAATTTCTAAGCTGGAGAGTCCAGGTCTATATGTTGTCTTCCCCCCACCCCCTTTATCACTGCTCAATGACTCTAATCACAGGCTTTTAAGAATGCGGTTTTCAAGGTACTAGCAAATCTGAGGGTATGTAACTTTTAATCTTGTTATGTATTTCTCTTCTGTAATTCTGTATGTTCATCTGTTGATTCCATCAGAAGCTTTGCTTAAAGACCATTCCCATTTAAGTGGAGGAAGCAAAAGGAAGCTTTTGGCCCATGAGTATATCTGGCATTATTTTCCTCCTTGTGAGGGTTCTTTTGTTGTTGTTGGTACTGAATTTCATCTGTCACTTTATTTGCTCCTCACTTAATATAGTTATATCCTGTCATAATTCTGTTTTATTTATCTTCATGTCTGTTACTCTTCTTAATAGACTAGAAAATAAGGATTTCATTGAGACTTTTGAGGCCTTGTTTAAGATTGCAGAATGGTGCTAGACAGATGAGGATAAGCACGTCTTGGTTGAACAGTTCTGCCCCCACTTCATCCAGCGCGGTTGCATGCCTGTCTGAAACTGGCTGGGTCATGTCTCCCGCATTTACTTTACTGCAAGTTTGCTAGTCTGCCTGCTTCTGAACAGACCATCTCCTTGAGGGTGTCCTGGAAACATGGAGGCAATGCCCTGATAAGGGGGACAAAGGTCTGTGGCAGGAGTAGCTCACTCTGACATTATTCATGATTCTGTTTTCTTTTTCCCCTTTTTATCTCTTGAAAGTGTTTTTTGGCCTGCTTTTACTTATGAAAATACTTAAACCATTTTCCCTCTTTAAAGTGTGAATAACTAGGTTTCAGGTACACATCCTTGCTTTTAACTGATGTGAATAATTAGGAAGCTTTTATAGTAACCCCTCACTGCTTCTTCAAGATGACTTATGAATCTACTTATCCCTCCTTCCCCTGCTTTCTGGGAATGTGTCCACTCCACATTTCCACTGTTGAGATTGCCTCTTCCCCATATAATTCTTAGAGAGATCCTATCTTACTGTCAAGTCAGAGTGTATTATTTGGCAGGATGCTTCAGGTAGTTGGTAATATCAAGGATGAAAGATGGATTGTGAAAGAAATAAAAAAAAAAACCTGCACTGAAAGAAATGGATGATTTGCTACTTGTGTTGGATGGGACAGTGGATCTAGTTAGAGTAGCAAAGAATTCTGGCATATTTGAGATTAAGAGAGAAAGAAAATTGAGCAGTTAGAGCAAAACGTATGGTACTGTAGTACTGCATGCTTGAAGGGTGAACTTCCAGGTATACTGAAGAAACTCCTGTGCAGCGGTTTAGTTTTTGCTATAGACATAGAGACATAGGATTGCTTCCCTGCTTCTTGGTTCTGGGTAAGACAAGACTGTTTTATGAATAGAGCTCAGGTCCTCAGTGCTAAGGCAGCTACATGATCTTTTCTTACACTGCTTTTTTTTTCTCCTGCGAGAAACATTAGCAGCTTCTTGCCTGTGTAAAGTCTTAACTTTCAACATGTCTTGTGTAACTAAGGAGACTGCAGATTAAATGCTGTGGTGTGTGATTATTCCAGAAATTGTTATAACTTTTTATAATCTTTGTTATATATTACTTAACCATAAAATTGTTATTATATTTATCTCATGCCAGATGCACTTTGTGTTTTATAAATTTCCTCCTCATCAAAGCTTCTTCTGGGTAATTTCTTTCAGAATTTTTGCAGTGTTGTTCTCTTTAACTTACATTATGCCCCTTGACCATTTGGTTTTACTACTAATTTGTCTTTCCTGTAGTTTTCAGAGACATTCTTCCCTGCCTACTCACTAACTTTCATACTGTTACCTAAACTTCGTACTCTCTGACGTGTTTCCCATCATAATTTTCTGCAGCACACTATTTTGACTTGTTTATGCCTTTAATGCAACTAAATTCTGTCCTGACTTCCGAATTTTCAGGTTTTTTTTTTTGGTTTGAAACTTGTCTAGTCCTCCTGTCCAAGGACAAAGGGTGCCACATATGGTACAAGTGTTGCTGTTATGTGTATGGGATACAAAGCCTTCTATACAATCAGATTATTCATGCTGTTTTGTTAATCCTACTCAAAGCCATGTTAAAAACCAGAACAGCTTCAACTATTGTCTTCATTTCAGTTTCAGTGCAGTACTTTCATAACTGTACCTTTGTATGTATGTTTTCTTATTTCATTATTAAAGTCTAGCACTTACAAGGTGCTCAGTATTAAAAACTTGTCTGCAAGGTTATCTTGTAAGAAGCATAAGCAGAAACGACAGCACAAAAACCTGTAGGGAGTAAGTGTAGAGTTAGTTTGATTAGATTGGTAGCACTTCCCCTTGCTCCCAGAGACTTTGGAGAAGTATTGGACAATTAACCTGTCTTTGCACAGGAGGAGGGTGAGGCAGAAGAATTGTGCTTGGTTGCTTGTCTGTCAGAGAGTAGGCTATGGCTGGCTAAGTATTATTGTCATAATTTCACAGCCCTCAAAACCCTAGGGTGAATCCCGTCTGGCCCATATAGACTTGTGGGTGTCCAGTTGGGCAAGCAAGGCTCTGACCACCTCCTCTTGGACCATGGAAGCCTCGTATTGCTCCTCTAGTTCCGGGGTTTGTACACAGAGGGAACAGCTTTCTTTACAATTAAAGACTGAAGCAAAGAAGGCATTAAGTACCTCAGCCTTCCCCTCATCACCTGTCGCCGTTGTTCCCTCTGTGTCCAAAAGGGACTGTATGGTCTCCCTTGTCCTCCTTTTATTATTTATATATTTATAGAAAGATTTTTTGTTATCTTTCATAGACTTAGCCAATCTGATTTCTAGTTGAGCCTTGGCCCCTCTGATTTTTTCCCTACACAGGGAAAAGCTACACTTTTTGTGAGAGCTTTTTGCTTTTTCCCTTCCTAGCTATCTTATGTGATTTTGGGACTAGTTTTGCAAAGCTCTGGGTATGTGACTGCCACTGAGATCAATGAAAACAGTACTGTCAAAGTCAGGAAGCAAGCAGCTTGCACTGAGTGATACATAAAGTTGTTCTTTGAAAGATGACAAGAAAGAAAACTGGTGAATGATCCTTTGCTATACTGGGTGTCCTATGTAACTGAGTTAGAAGTGCAGAAAAAATGTGACTGTTCTTACACTGTCATAATATATGGAGAGATTGAAGTTAATGTTGTGCAAGCATTAATATTTCCTGAAGTTCTCTTCTCATTTGTAACATGGCTTTGCTCTAGAGCCATTTAAAAGGTCCAGCTGGAATTTCTAGACATTTATGATATTTTCAGAAGCGTCTGCTTATTTTCAGATAAGGTTTTTTTTTCTCTGCAAAAGGTGAAACCAATGAGGCAGTATTTTAGACAACTGATTAAAATGTATTGCTGACTTCAGTTGGATGTAAAGTTGTTAATATTTGATTTTTCTTATTGTGTCCAGATGAATACTATGCACTCCTCCTCCCTTTTGTTTTTATCAAAAAGGGAAGTTTTGTCCTGTAGTATATTTTGTGTTTAATGAGAATGTTAGTATTGGGTTGAGTGGGATTCTTACTTTTCCTTTCCCTTCTGTTTTATCAATTTTCCACCCCTCTCTCACTGACAGATCTCTTCAGGTGGGACTGTGTATGTGTGAAGATTGACCTCTTAATGAAGCACTAGACACTTTCAAGTTAATTTTTCAGTCATGCATCTAACACTGCATGCCTTTTAAAACCAGAAAATCTCTGAACTCCCAACTGCCCTCATAGCAGAGCTGCTCTAGCCCTCTGATCATCTTTGCAGCCCTCCTCTGAACCTGTTCCAACACTACCACATTCCGCGGACTGCAAAGGATGGGCTAGAACATCAGTTGAAGTTCTTGTTTCTTTTTCTGTGATAGTAATATTGGCTTTCATGGATATTCAGGGGTTGGCTTGGGTGGGTATTGTAAGTAGAAGCAGATCAGCCTGGCTGTAGAAGCATTGTACGTGTTCTGAAGAGTGCTGAAGTTGCAAACCATTATAAGAAGGTAAGTGAATTGACTTTGACTGAGTAGAGTTTAAAGCAGTATTTGGGAAGTTGTTGCTTTTCTACTGGAATTTGCTGGCTCTGGCTGTAAAAGAGTGACGCTGTAGGAGCAAAAGGCCATGAATCCTTGGGCCTCTTTTATTTCACTGAATAGTAACTAGTAGATGCTTCAGGAGAAGCTTAGGAGTAAAAGAAACAGTGAAGGATCCTTTCTTTGTCTGTGCTTCTAGTTTTTGGCAGATAGTAATGGATGATGATCTCATGGTCTGTAACTGCTTCGGATTCATAGCTGTCTGTGGCATCCTATGGCAAAAAGTTCCACAGCCAAGAGAAGGATTATGTAGGAAAATTATGACTCAGCCGTACAACTTTACAATGCTGACAGTTGTCCTGAGAGAAGTAGCAAGTAACTGCTCTCTATTTATTTTCATCACATGAATCTTTTTAAGCTTAAGCACACTGTCCCTTAGTAACATCTTCTCTAAGCTGAAATGTCCTGGTCTTTATATGATCTTGTAATGCCCTGATCCTTCTTGCTGCAAGGTTCTGTGCTGTCTGCCAGGTTTGAGTCATAACCTAATTTATGCATTTGACTCTTGCTGCTCTGCATCTGCCTCCTTGACAAATTAAGGTCTTTGTTAATCTTCATAACTATGAGGTTTTAAACCCCTTTAATTTTATGGATAGAAAAAAGTAGCTTTTAGGAATGAAGAAGAAAAGAAACATGTTCTTTGACATATGAGGTATTACTGATAAATCTATAAAGTGAAAATGTATATTCTGACTATGGAGTGGCAGATAGATGAGATTGTCTAACCAAGGCTCACACTCAGATGTGTCAGTAGTGTAAACTGCTGATCATTGATCATTTGTTGTTTAATTCAGTGCACTTTACCTTGCAAGAACTTTCTTCCTTCTTTATCAAAGAAAAACTCCTAGAAAAAGAAACCTATACCTTTCTAGAGAAATGCACAAACCAAAGATCTGTTGGACCAGTTTTTAATTACTATCACTTCTACATACAGCTTTTCTGAAATACCACATGTAAGCTTTTAGTTTTTAGCAGAAAAAATGATCGGGGTGGAGTGGTAGTGGTGAAGCACTTTGCTGTTTAGGCAGCCAGTTCACCACAGCTTCCATGAAGAAATGGACTGTGGTCGTTCTCGCAGAGCTAGCCTGGGATACTGGCGGAAGTTCAAAACACAGAAGCTGAGTTCTTCAGAAAAATTAATCACATCAGACCTTGCAACAGCTACAAGATCTTCAGTCACAGCAATCCTAACAAATTTACCTTGTTTAGTGAAAATGGTGTTATTGAATAAAGTGAACACCTTTCAAGCGCCGTGGGAATCTGATGGTGATTTCCAGCTTGGCTGTTTTGTGTATTGCTGCCAACAAAAGTATTTGCTGGAGATCCTGTGTTTGGTAACTGGCCGTTGCAGCTACTCTGACTCTGAGAGTCATACAGAAGACACAAGGAAAACATAGCGTTTTGGGGTGTGTGTGGTGTGTGTGAGTTGTTGGACCTCAACTTCTTTGTGACTTCATTCTTGATATTTTTTGTAATAAAATGTTGGGAAAGTTGGTGAGGGTAGAGTTTGCATTAGAAGTAATCTGAAGCATTTTATTCTTTTTAGAAACCAGCTTACAACAGCTTTAATGAATTATATCAAACCACTCACATCCTATAGCAGACACTCCTGTAATTTCGAAGTCAAACAAACTGAAATTCTTGATAGTTTTGTTGAACTGGTACTTTCTTTGAGCTCTAACAGCATGCTACCAAAAATCTGCACCAACAGTTCAGCAATATTAATTGCCTTTTGGCTAAATTGAAGCTCCAGCTGACCAGAAGTGCAGCGTCAGAGGCTTCACTAGGATTTTTCAAGGGCTGCTCTCTGAACTTTTCCTGCCCACCAGCACATCACACACACAGTTCATTTGCATGTAGCAATTAATATTTCGAAGGGCTAGTACCCTCTTTTGCATGGTGGGTCAGATTTTTCTACAGCGTTATCATACCTTACCAATACATGTTCTACTTCTTCCAGTGACCAAGGCTGTGTCTTATATTGGAAAATGTTACTCCAGTATCTGAAGTGCTCAGGAATTGTTACTGAATATGAAAAATACCAATCTGGGTCATGTTACTTAAGAAGTGTTTCTGACACTGCTCTCTATTGGGGAAAAAACTTTCCTAATAGTCTGAATTTTGCTGGAGTGAGAGGGAGTTATGTCCAAACAACCTAGAGGGCTGCTAGTCTAGCTTTAGGGTACAACCTCAGAGATTTAGTTTCCACAAAGGTGAAATGTACTTCTGCTGTTGGAATGTTTTTGTGAATTTCTTTCACTGAATGTGATCTTTTTACTTACAGGGCAAAAGCAGCTATGGGTAGGAGTTAAAAGTGTATTACCCCTCATGAAAAAAATCACTGTACTGTTAGAAAACCAACTTGTCCTTTTCTAAGGTCAATCAGAAAGTTTTCTTTCTTTGAGATAACATCCTATCCCCAGACATTCTCACTGTCTAACTGGTTAGGAATCTATTAGGTACACTATCTCATCAGAGTTTCCCTTTTACTTTATACACATTTGTATTTCCACACTTTGGAATTTTATGTATGTGAGGTTTTTCGATTGCTGTATTCCCTAGTGTTAACTAACAATATAGCTGTTGCCACACATGTATTGCAGAATTTGAAGGTCTCACCGCCCATTGCTCTTAGGGTATTTTTTAGCAGTCTGTTATATCATTCAGTTTTCCCAGAGGCGGCTGCATGACCGGCAATGTGATAGACCCATTCAAGGCCATGCCCTTTGGCCACAGTGTCTGAGGCTGTTTCTGAAATGAGCCTGTTGTAGGACTCCGTTCTTTCTGGGGTGCCATGTCAGCACAAGATTTGCCTTGCGAGCCCCAGGATAGTGTTCCAGGCAGTGGTATAGGGCACAGCATATGTTTCCAGCTATGCAGTGATTGCTTCCACTTGTAAGCAGGTAGTGCTTGCCTTGGCAGGTTTGTGCCAGTGCGATACAATCAATCTGCCAGGCCTGCCTGTATTTATGTTTCAGCTATCATCTGTCATACCACAGAGGCTTAAACTGCTTGGCTTGCTTGGTTGCAATGCATGATTCACATCCCATGGATAACCTATGCAATAGTGCCCATGGTCAAGTCTGACCGTTATTCGTGGGCACATCTACGTATTGCATCTCTTCCTTGATGTCCAGAGGTGTCAAGGGCCTACTGAACTATAATTCACCCTTATGCTGTCTGTCCAAATCAGCCTGAGCTTCTTCAGTGTTTGCAGCTTAATCCACTTGCTGGTTGTTTTGATGATCCTCAGTGGCCCAATTCTTAGGTACATGGGCAACTACATAATGTACTTTTACAATCAGATTCGGTAGCTGGGCAGCAACATCTTGCCGCGATGCGACAGACCAGATGGGTTTGCATCTGTACTGCCTGTTGCTCTGTTTCCATTGCTGTAACAACCCCCACAGGGTACTGGAAACCACCTATAAGTCAGTAGAGATGGATTACTGGCCATTTTTCTTGATCAGCAACACCTAAAGCCAGCTGAATGGCACTCACCTCTGCAATCTGAATCTGACTTGGTTCACCTTGTCATTTAGCAGCTTCTGTGACCTGTTGTGTAGCATCTTCCCACTTTCAATGTTTTCCTACAATATGATAGGATCTATCAGAGAACAAGACATATTGCCTCTTGTGTTTGGGTAGTTTATTACACAGTGGGGCCTCTTCAGCATGTGTCACCTCATCCTCTGGCAATATTTTGAATCTTTGCCTTCTAGCCAGTACCTGATCACTTCAAAAATTCCTGAATGACTGAGGTTTCCCGTCCAAGCCTGCTGGGTGATCAGTGTGACCCGCTTACTGTATATATGACCAGTTGCGCATGTATAGTGGAGAACCTCCCTTTGAACTTCCATTCCAGCAGTGGCAGACAAGGTGCTAAGAGGAGCTGTACTTCAATACCAGTCACTTCTGAAGCAGCTCAAGCTCCTTCAAGTGCTGCCATTCTCTCTTTTCACTTGGAGCACAGTGAGCATTAGATCTTCTGTATTCTGACTCTAAAACCCTAGAGGCTGGCCTTGAGTCTCCCCTGGTGCTTTCTGGCAGTGACTCCAGGTAGGGCCATTCCCTACAGCTGTAGTGTACAGCACTTTCTTTATGTATTCTCCTGCCCAGAGTGGCTGAAAGGATACTGCATGAACAGTCTCCCATTTAATCTGTTTGATGGATTGATCAGGGCCCCCATTTGAAATCATTCTTCTTGTGGATCACTTGACAGAAAGCACTTTCAATCAGACTGCAGTTTGAAATATGTATTCTTCAAAAACCCACAACACCCAAGAAGGCTTGTGTTCTCTTTTTACTAGTCAGTGGAGACATAGCAGCTATTCTGCTGATCACGTCCATTGGGGTCTGATGATGCCTGGCTTGCCACTTTATTCCTAAAAACTGTATGTCCCACGCAGGTCCTTTTGACCTTACTTTGTTTTATGGCAAAACTAGCTTTCAGAAGGATTTGAACTAATTTATTCCCTTTCTCAGAAACTTCTACTGTGTTGCTCTATACCACAATGTATTACAGGTAGTCTAGATCTTCACCTTCTTCCAGTGCAGTCTTGGGTCAGTCCATGGCAAATGGTAGGGCTGTGTCTCCACCCCTGGGGCAGTTGATTCCAGGTGTATTGGGTGCCCCACCAAGTGAAAGCAAACTGGTTATGCTGCCAAAGGAACAGAGAAAAATGTGTTTGTGATCAGTTGAGGCATACCACTTGTCTGTGTTTGATTTCAGTTCATATTAAAGTTCTAGCATGGCTGGCGTGGCACCACTCAGCAGTGGTGTGACTTCTTCAGGCCACGGTAGTCTACTGTTAATCTTCACTCTTTCCATTAGGTTTCTGCACTGGCCATGTGGGACTACTAGAGGGTGACTGTATGTTGCTGATCACTTCTTGTGATGAGTCAGCTTATGGATGGGAATCAGAGAGTCTAGGTTGGTGTGATGTTGCTGCGGGTGCACCATTGTGGTAGCAATTGGCACCTGTTGGTCTTCAGCCCTCAGGAAAACCACAGTGGAGGGGTTCTCTGACAAGGTAGATAGCTGTTTAATTCCCTTCATCTCCAGAGCAGATAGACCAATATCTCACTGGTACCCTTTTAAGTCCTTGAAATATACTCTTTTGAGGCAGTTTATGCCAAGGATGCACAGGGACTCTGGACCAGTCGCAGTGGGGTGCTTTAGTTACTCATTCCCAGGCAGGCTTACTTCAACTTCCAACAGAGTTAACTATTGGGATCCCCCTCTTACTCCACAAATACAGATGAATTCTGCTCTGTTGATGCTGGATGGTATTAGGATACATTTTGCACTGCTATCCACTAGAGTCTCTTAGACTCTTGTGGTCCTGATGTGCCAGACAATTGAATCTACACAGTCCAATAAACCCAGCTATCCTTCTCTTCCATCTGGCTGGAAGCAGGGCATCTCTAATCCTGATCATATTTACGCACTTCCGGTAAAAATGACTTAGAAGTCCCTTCAAGATGATCATAAGTAAGGTCAAGCTTTCTGCCATGATACCACATTTGTTGACCTCTTTTCTGATGTAGACCCACAAGCTTTCACCCAGCTGTTGTCCTCTAAAAAAACCCCAGATATCCTCCCTGTTTTGTGTAAATGCACCCCTTCATCATCCTTGTCTGCTTCTTCTGAAGAGCATCTGTACATCACAACTCAGTCATTCCTATTATGCCTCAATTATTTCAGTCATTGTGACTCTGTGCAGAGCTCTTGTTCCTCATGTCTATTCCCAGGCTGCGTATGCTTGTGCGTGTACACTTCGGATAGGAAGGCCCTGCAACGTGTCTTCTGAAGTGCCTGTTGTTCCTTTCACTTGAGTACTTTACATGCTACTGATGTCCTCCAATTCTTTACTTAACTGTAGGACAAAGCTTCCTGTTCCAGTTGGAGATAATGTAATTTAACTGAAAAAGATTCTCTATTGCCTTGACTGATCTTGCTGTGCAAAGAAGTAAATGGAAAGCATAATATCCTGCATTCATTTGTGCCAGCTGCCTTCTGCCCTCTGCACCCACTGATATTTGCCAAAATCTTGCTTTGATGGTTTTTTTGTGGGAGGGGTTCAAATGTTTTGTGTTTGGCTTTTAAAAAACCTGTTCCAGAAAATGAGGAGAGGAAAAAACATTCGGTTACTAAACTAAAATCTTAAAAAAGAATAAAAATAGAACAGTTTAATGACGTAAAGCTAAAGACTGTTTCATTACTAGTAGCTAAAAATTGCTACTGCAACCGTAACCTCATCTATGGCAGAGTTTACTATTCTGTGGTGAAAACATACTGCAGGCAACAGAACTTGGCATTCCTGCCCAGAGCCCAAGGAAATACTATTGTCTGCTTTGTTTATTTTTTAATCTAATAACATTATTTCATTTTAATTTATAAGAGCTCAAGTAATTGGGGTTTTGTGGGTTTGGCTGGTGTTTGTGATTCCTACAGCTATGTTTCACTTGTATGATAATTGCTGAGTTATTAGTTCAATAATGTGATCTAATTTGTTTCTATTATATGTAAACAGTGTTAAAATTTTACTTGAATGTTTACTGTTAACAATAAAACTTATGTCAAGAGGATAAATCTCAGGGACTTATTTTATACCTATTTGAATATATTTTAATGAGTCCCAGTGCACACAGAAACAGGCTGCGTATGCATAAACAGTTTGTTTATGGAAACAAAACGGTTGTGACTTTGGCAACTTCTGTTTGCCTGTGCGTACTCTCTGCTCATTTCAGTAAGACTAAAGGCATAGCTTGGCCTTCCTGAGCTGGATTTCCTGACATAAGCATGTACACATTTCTGCTTGTTTTTCATTCTTTTCAGTTCTTGCTGCAGCTACCGTGCTCTGATCCCAGTGATTCAGAGAGGTGGTTAAAAGGAAGTCTCTGTGAATTACTTTGCAAGGGGGTGATTTTGAGAGAAGCCTTTTCAGTGGATGTGTACTAGACTGTTGTAGGTAGCTCTGCATCTGGTTCTGTTTTGCTTCCTAACTTCTACAGCTTTGGAAAAGTTCAGGTAAACCTTATGTACTGTAAGTAGGGGTTTGAGTCAAGGTTGGTGAGCAGTAGCTGGAGCAGGACTATGAACAAGACTTCATTTTGTTTGGAGTCGTAGGGGTGTTGCCTGACAGAGTTTAGTATAAGTTAACTTGTACAATTAGGAAACCACATACCCAACACTAAGGGAGTTTCTATTAGCAATAGCATATTCTGCCAGTAAAAACTGTTTCAGTCTTATGTATAAAAATTATTCTTAGCCTAGGTTTGCTTTAGAAATGAAGTATTGTATATGTGGGTTTTTTTAAAAAAAAATGTTCAAATTTATAGATGTTGCCTTGTCCTTTTAAAGCTGATAGTAAAGAAATAAAATTATCATTTGTGTTACACTCTGTGCTGTGTTGAGGCAGCTCCCCAAGTTTTATCAGCTATCAAACAGGCAGGTATAGTTCTGCACACACATTTAAAGAAAAAAAAAAGCTTACTATAGTAAATGTGGGATTTTAGTTCACTTGTTTGGTAACTGAAGGCACTTTGCCATCTGCCTAACATCTGATAAACCCATCTAGTATATGCCATAATACTTGAAATTTTACTACGTATATTAGTTTCCTTGTAGTGCTACAGTACACAGAAATGTTTGCAGGCAAACTCTGTGCTGTGCGTGTTTTGTGAATGAATGATTTGTGGTTGCTTGATTTCCCATGTCTTTGTTTTTGCTAAGTATAATGAAGTTACAAGACTGTTTTAATTGCAGCAAGGGACAGTTCTGCATTGGGAAATTAATGTTCATCAGTTCTTTGAGCTTATACATGTAATATCAAAGTAGATGTAGTCTTTAGAACTAAGGTAAAAATTTTCCATATACCGTACATGCTTTTGATACTTAAAAAATAAACAGTAGTTAATTTTCTCGTGATGCCTCTCTATATAGTGGTTTGGCAAAGAGGGTGGGAAGAATACTCTGCCCATACCAGAGAGTTGGACTGTGGCAATTTTGGTCTATGTTGCTCCAGACCAGACAGTCTCATTTATAGTTGAGCTTGGTAATGTTAAGCCAGTTAGTATGGTGATGTCCCTTTTTGTCAATTGGTGACTACTAAGCATGGAATTATAGCACGTCTGGGAAGACCATGGATGCTCAGAGAGGAATATTTGTACTGCAGCATGAGGAGCCACCAAGCATATCTGTTGGAGGATGATGAAGGAAGGCAGCAGCAAGGTCCATGATTTATTGTTGAAATTCTTGATTCCAAGTTACTTTTGTGATTGTATGCATGCCTGGCTGCTTGTGGTCATGGCTATAAGAGGAAGTCTGAGGCAGCAAAGAAACGCCCAGCAAGTATTTGATGCCTGGACTTGTATATGTGTACTGATGCACACTCATGAGTATACCTGAGAGAAGGCTGAAAACTGGAGAATTTCTGAAACATCAGGCACCTACAGATTATCATTATCATTGCTAAATTACCAATGTATCTTACAGAACAGAGAACAGCATCTCAAATTATATAAAATAAATTATATAAATTATTGGAGCAGTATTAGTGCTGATAAATAATTGAAGTGTAAAAAAATAAGGGAAAGAATTTACAATGTTCCTGGTGTGCATCTGAAAACAAATACCACTTTTTGCATGCTTGCTTTCCACCTTTACAGCGGGGAAGAAAAGCCTCAAAGAAAATCCTCAGACAACTACACAAACCATCTTCATATATCTACTAGGTTGGATTTGCTTTAATTAATTCGAATTGACAAGTAGGATACCTATTTGAATTATGTTTTCCTGTTTAACTTTGAAGCATTCATCTAAAGAAAGCATGAAACTTGCTAGTTAATTAAGAAATTTCCAATGGAACGTAGCATTTGTTCTGTATGGTACTGTACAATTTGCTAAATTTTGTGACAAAAGGAGGTGACATGGAAGCACACTTTAGCAATTTATGTAGCTAGCGTTTTAGTGGCTTCTTACATTCTGTGTTTTAGGTTTTTGGAAAACAGAATGTTTGGGATTTTTCATTTGTAAGATCAGGCTGTATTTCATAATTGATGGTGGGTTCTTGTTGAAAAGGAATGTAATGAAATTAAATTTAGACTTCAGGCTTCTTAGAACAGTCTTAAAAGGCAGGTATATGTTTATATGTCAGCATGCTGAGAATAAAATAATTTAGAAAAATAAAGAAAGTGAAAAGTATTTGGAGGCATTGCAAATTTAACTTTTTTTTCTAGGCATGTATATTTGCACAACTAGTCATTTAGTATTCAGTTGCACTTTGCTTTGTTTTTCCAGTCTGTAAAAATTTGTAACAAATTTCTAAGTTTTGAATAAGCAATTAAGCTGAGAGAAATTATTCTGCATCTAACTGAAAGAGGGTGGAAAAAGCTTCAAAAAAAAGGCTAAACATTTCTGACTTCATTTGGTTAACCAAGAACTTTTTTCCAGAGGCTTGAATGATCCTAAACTACAGGACTAACAAATACCTTTGAAATAGCCAATTACTATTTTTTTTCCTTAATTTTAGACAACTTAGGCTTCCGTTTCAGGTACATTTAAAAAATAGCTTTGATTATGTTTAAATTCAATGTCTTAATTTAAATTGATATCTCTTTACCTGCAAATTCGTGATATTCAAAAACTGGAAGTATTTGATTGTGTGGGTACAGAAGACTCTTTCTCCATGCTCTGAATTAATGGCAACTTGCCTATATGCTCCATACTTTACCTTTAGCCATGGTGCTCTCCACCTTGATGATTTTGATCTTGGTAATGTTAGAACGTTTGATTGCAAATTTTGAACATAAGTGGATAGGTACAACCTAGCTTGTGTTACTTGTCAGAAAGGTAAATTAACTTCCTGATGGATCTTATCTGCAGTGATTTCAGAATCACCTGAACTAGCTAATTCTGAATAACAAAGTAATAAGTGAAAACTTGGGTTTCTTTGTAACAGTGCTCCTTTATCACAGCACAGGGTTTTAGTTCTGTGTGTCTTTAACTGCTTAAATTGATAGTATGTTTGAGAATGGAGAAAAGCATATTAGTCAGCACTAATTTTTTAATGTGGTCTTTGAAAAAAAGATTCTGTCCTGCTGAGAAACTTTAGAACCTCTGTTAAGAACCATAGGTGAATTTTAGGAAATGCAATTTTAGGAAATTTAGTATGAAAGTTCATATTTAGTATAAAAGCAGGAAACCCAGAATGATTAGAAACATTTGTGAGGGATGGATCCATCACTGTTTATTAATCAACACCAACATGCAAATTGGGGACCCCAGAACTAGTGGTTATTGTGAACTGATAGGCTGTAACAAAAGAAGGAGGAATTAAGTACTTTGTCTTCTGTGCTCAGTCCAAACAGATATGTTATTATGAACACTCCAACAAGATTTAAGTTTAGACAAGTCATCCGTCCAAGCTTGATTATTTGTTGTTAGGTAGTAAGCTTCCAGAGTGCCTCAAGTAGATTTACTAATGTCTAATAATGGCAAAATAAATGTAAACATCAAATTTTTGTTTTGCTCCTTCATTTACTCCAATTTACAAAATCAGCCTGTTCCATGGCAGACTGTTTTCTGATCTGGGTGTTGCATATATGTCAAAATATTAATGAATGTTTAATAAATGTGCTAAGACCCGGTAGTCTATGGAAGCAGGAAAGATAGGCCACAGAATTTCTGGTTTTTAAAAAGAGAAAATACAACAGCACGAAAAAACTGTGATTGATGTAGCTATCCTGAAAAGTTGCTTTATTGCTATTCAATAGGGCAATGCAGGGGTTTTGCTGAGGCTAAAATGAAAACCAAAAAACCAAGCCTATTTAACCCTAGAAGCTTTTCACCTCCATGCTAGGACATATGGTTGTTTTTGTAGCATGTATTCAGAAGATTTTCTCTCTCTGTTACAGTCTCTAGCAATACTAAAATGAATTATAAGCTCTCAAAACAAAGAAAGAAATGGTGCGATTAGATGAACAGCCTAGAGCAGCAGGACATGGTTTTTGGTTGCATGTGCTTTAAATGTTGACCATCTGCCTTTTCAAACAGATATAGCGAGGCATGATGAGAAAACAATTTATATTATTTGATTTTCTTAATTTTGAAATTAAATTAGAAGTTGAATGTCTTAGAAATAAGAGTGTGATTTTACTTGAAAAGGGAGTTACTTGTGTAGATGAAGGATGTGTCTAATTCCCTGATAGCTGAGCTGGTCAGAGTGCAGTAGTTCCCTGAAAATTTGAAGAAATTGTTCAGTGTTTTAATAAATTTTTTCACCAAATTGTGACATGATAGATGGGATTTTTTCCAGCACAACATTTGGGAAGAATTAAGAAGAAATGTTTTGCTCTCTCTCCAAAGTCCAGGGCAGACAGAAATGCATTTTGGCAGAGTATCTCTTCATGAGAAATTTTCTAGTTATATAACATGCTCTTGGGACTTAAAATTTGGCAGAACTCTGGACTTTTTTTGCCATCCTCTTGGAAATCCATTTCAATCAGACTGAAGAGATACTTCTAAAAATCAAAATCACAAAGGAAAAAAAATCAGCATTCTGAAATGTTGGAAATTGAAAGCAATAAACATGGTGCTTTCTGTATATCTGATTACTGGCTGATACACTTGTAGTTTTAACTACAGGGTACACTGTAATAACTGTGCCCTGATTTGTACCAAAGTTAAAATTAAGGATTTTGTATACCCACTGGTGTCCTTCCTCCTTGGAATAGACAGTATGGAAGTACAAGCTTTTGCACATGAGCATAGTGTGGACAAAAGCAAGTGGAGTCTAGATGGTTACAGGGTCTGGCAGCTGCAGAGGTGTCTAGGAAAACATAGCTAAAACGGGCAGCCGAGAAAGCAGTAATGAAATGGGATCAAGTATGTGATAGCGAATATTGGTTTTAAAAGCTGGAGAAGATTAAAAAAAAGTTAGAAGGAATTTCAGGATTTCGCCTTGAGAGGCACAACAAATTAGCACAGAATTGCTGTGATGTAAAGCTTAATGTAATTTACTTACTGAACAGTACTCCAAAAAAAGCAGAACTCGGTTTTCCAGAGAAACATTCAACTGTGTAGGTACAAAATTTGCCTCTTATTTTCTAAGAATCTTTGCCTCATTTTCTACAATAATACTGCTGCTTGTGATAAAGGAAGTTGAGGTTCCTCAGAAAGTGTCTGTCTTTGTTGAACCGTGTCAGATTAAGACTTGATATATCCAGAAAGAGAGGCAAACTGTGATATTGTTGAGTTGAAATCTCTATCACTATGCATATTCCGCACTGGCATAAAAGAAGTGTGCTGCTGACGTGCTATGGTTTAACCCCCACCAGCAACTAAGCACTGTGCAGCTGCCTGCTTACTCCTGTCACCCATCTCTCCATGTCCTCTTACCCTAGTAGGATGGGGAAGAGAATTGAGAAAAAAGTAAAACTTGTGGATTGAGATAAATGGCGAAGTTTATGGCGAAGAAAGAACTGATGATGAGAAGAAGGGACATGCAAAACAGGATGCACACTACCCATTGACTGATGTCCAACCTCTCCCCAAGCAGTGACTGCAGCTCTCCAGCCATCTCCCCCAAGCTTATATACTGAACATGACATTATGTGGTATGGAGTATCCCTTTTACCAGTTTGGGTCAGCTGTCCTGGCTGTGCCCCTTCCCAGCTTCTTGTGAATCTCCTCACTGGCAGAGCATGGGAAGCTGCCAAGCTTAGCAACTACTTAGCAACAACTGTGACATCAGTGTGGTATCAACATTGCTGTCATAATAAATCCAAAACCAACAATGCTATACTGGTTATTAGGAACTCTAACCTAGCTAAAATCAGATCACAAACGTTTTAGCTTCTAGGTAACCTGTGTATAATCATCATAACCTGATTAGTCAGGAAACAAAAGTATTACTAAATACTTTCTTTAATATTTAAAAAAGTTGGTGTGCTGTCTTCTAATGGCCTTACTCTGCAAGTGTAAGAAAAAAAAGACATAAATAAAATGCTGAAAGTTAACATGGTTTCTTCTTAGAAACAAGACTGAGACAAGTACTTACTAACTGGAATAAGACAGAGAAAGACAGCAAGTTATTTCACAGGCTGTCAAATAAAAATTAACTTTTTCATTTTGTCCAGGCAAGTTACTCTTGCTAGTTATTAATGTAAATTGCAATAGTAAGCTCTTCTCAAGTGCAGGGAGACTGAACTTGCAGGAAGTTCATACACAGTACATAGAGTGCTACTTAATTCTGCATTCTCTCTGAGACCAATTCTGTGTTTGTATTTTCCCCTTGTAGCAGATAAGCTGTCTTTAGAGAGGGCTTGGGCTTTCTCTTCAAATGATTTCCTGGAGAAGGATGGATTAGACCCCTTTAACCATACTTTTGGAACTGATACAGTTTCAAACATTGCTGTCTCGTATCAACATTACAAGGGGACATGAGTCAGGCAATGCTAAGTAACATTTTTACCACTGAAGCTTTCTCTTCTCCAGTCTAGGCTGTGTGGGAGCTTTAAGGCTTTTATTAAAAAACAGACAACAACTTTGTGCAAATTAATGCTGTGTTTTCTGGTTTGACAGGTGATATCATAAAGAAACACAAGAGAGGCAATAAGGTTTAAAATTCTACTATTTAAAGTTTTGCTTCTGTGCTTGTTTTTTGTTGCAATGATGACAATAGATTTAAGCCAAAGAACACAGTTTATCCATTGCATGCAAAAAGAAGTTACTAGGCAGTGTGCATAAGCAGTCTTTGATTATTAAGGGTTTTAATGAAGTTCTCAAGAGAAGATTGATTTCAAGAAAATGCGTTCGGTAGTTACTGATAGAGAAAGAACAAATGGCTTGAAATTTCAGGTAGCTTTTGAGAAATAACTTAAGAGACTCAGAAATTCAAGACGGGTGAATTTTTAAAACCATTAATATAAAGTCCTATTGGGATGGGAATAGAGCACTGTTAAGGGTATCTATGTGCTCTTATCTGCTCATACTTGGCTTTGAATGTAGTCATGCTGAGTATTTGACTGCATCTCTTGCTTCATCTCCCACAAAGCTAATAATAAAAACTGAATTCCATAACACGATTGAAAAACATTTTAAAAACACTTTGTGGCTTGCCAGTTTAATTTTTTTGTTCTAGGACTGATTTACTTTCAGCAAAAGTCAGCCTTGAGTTACTGAAATACTTTTCTTTCCTTGTATACTTATTTCCATATGCTTTCAAGGAACTGTTTGGGTATCTTCTAGGCTTTTGGTACTGTTATTAGCCTTCTTTTGCTAGATAACAAGAACAGGAAGAAAGTTTCCTTTTACTTTCTATCTGAACCACCTGAAGGAGAGGCTTTATCTGAAAAGGCACAGCTACATTTTTTGCCTGCTGGGTAGTATTTTCTGTGGTGGGTCTCACACTACTATATATCTGAATAAATGAATTTTATGCTTAACTCTGGCATAGCAGGCATCAAATGCATATATACAGCATGAGAGCATCCTCTACTAGACTGTGCTTGTGCAGGAGAACACCTGATGAAATAACCACCAGGTAGCTGCAACAGACCTGTGTAATGAACCTCCAAGCAAAGCTGTCATGGGGGCCAGACACCATCAACTTGACATGCTGTTCAAAGTGTGTTCACAGTACTGTCAGTCTCTCATACAGTTTTAATGCAGAAAATTAGGTTCCTTTTTACTTTGCTAATAAATTATGAATTCATTTTGATACATATCAGAGATAATTCCAGTGTAGAAGCTATGCATCTTACTTTGCTGCAGGGGAGAGGAGAATGGAAAATAAAACATTGTTTGTATTTAATCATGGAACCATAGAATGTTTGGAGTTGGAAGGGATATTAAAGATCATTTAATTCCAACCCCCTGCCATGGGCAGGGACACCTCCCACTAGATCAAGCTGCCCAAGCCTCCATCCAACCTGGCCTTGAACACCTCCAGGGACGAGGCAACCACAGCTTCCCTGGGCGACCTGTGCCAGTGCCTCACCAACCTCAGCACGAAGAATTTCCTCCTTAGGTCTAGTCTAAATCTGCCTCTCTCTGGTTTATATCCATTCCCCCTAGTCCTATCACTACAAGCCTTTGTAAACAGTCCCTCCCCAGTTTTCTTATACTGGTAGATCACTATAAGATCTCCTCAGAGCCTTCTCTTCTCTAGGCTGAACAACCTCAATTCTCTCAGCCTGTTCTTGTATGGGAGGTACTCCAGCCCTCTGCTCATCCTTGTAGCCCTCCTCTGGACCCATTCCAACAGTTTGATATCCTTCTTATGTTGAGGATTCCAGAACTAGATACAGTACTCCAGATGAGGTCTGACAGGAGAGGAGTAGAGGGGCAGAATCACCTTTCTTGGCCTGCTGGCCATGCTTCTTTTGATGCAGTCCAGGATACAGTTGGCCTTCTGGGCTGCGAGTGCACATTTCTGGCTCATGTCAAGCTTCTCCTCAATCAGCACCCTCACGTCCTTCTCTGCAGGGCTGCTCTCAATCACATCATTCCCCATCCTGTATTAAAACCATGGATTGCCCAAACCCAATTGTAGGAGCTTGCACTTGCCCTTTGTTGAACCTCATGAGATTCAAACAGATCCACTTCTCCAGCTTGTCCAGGTCCTTCTGGGTGACATCCATCCTTCTGGTGTAGCAACTGCATTGATTAGCTTGGTGTCATCTGCTAGCTTGATGAGGGTGCCCTCAATCTCACTGTTTTTATCATTGATGAAGATATTAAACAGCATTGGTCAGTGTATAAACCACTAAGGGGCACCACTTGTCACAGATCTCCATCTGGACATTCTGCCATTTACCACTACTCTCTGAATACAACCATCTAAGCAATTTCTTACCCATCCAACAGTCCACACATCAAATCTCTATCTTTCCAAGTTAGAGAGGAGGATGTTGTGGTGGACTGAGTCAAGGGATTTACAGAAGTCTAGATAGATCATATTTGTTGTTTTTTTCATGTCCGCTGATGTGGTTACCCCATCATAGAAAGCCATTAAGTTTTTCACACAGGATTTGCCCATGGTGAAGCCATGCTGGCTGCCATTAATCATCTCTCCATCCTCTATGTGCTTCTAAAAGGAAGCATGTCTTCTAAGAGGATCTGTTTCATGATCTTCCAGGCACAAAGGTGAGCCTGACAGGTCAGTAGTTCCCAGGATCATATTTTCTAATCTTTTTAAAATTGGAAACAATGTTACCCTTCTTCCATTCACCAGGGACTACTTCTGACTTGTAGGAATGAAACGACAAGATGGATTCTAGATAGATGTAAAGCAGAGACATTTATTGTTGGAACTTACAGGTTTATGTACCTTTGCTTATCTGTCCACGTACTTCCCATAGCATCCTGATTGGCCCAGGTCTATCGTTCACGTGCTTGTAATCACCAGCATCAACATTTGGTTGGTTGACCTCCAAAACCCCACACGCTGCCACTAAATGCTGTCTCCACCCTGATTTGCATCTCTGATGTTCACCTCTTTGTTCGGTATCCCGCTCTTAAAACCCAAGGTCAGTTCAAGGACCCCAAGTCTAAGAAGTATCAGACAGGTCTATCTTGCCATCACTGATTCCTACACTGACTGTCATGACTTATCAAATATTACGAAGAGTGGCTTAGCAACCACATCTGCCAATTCACTCAGGACTCTGTGATGCATCTCATCAGGTCCCATAGACTTATAATTGTTCAGGTCCCTCAGGTGGTCACAAACCTGATAGTCCTCTGCAGTGAGAAGGGGTTTACCCACCCTGGTCCCTGCCTTGATGTCCATTGACCCAGGAAGGCTGAGGAGAGCAGTTCTTGTTAGAGACTGAGGCGAAAAAGTTGTTGAGTACCTCAGCTTTCTCCTCATCTGATGATGTGAGGTCGCCATTGTCATCCACTGAGGCGGATATGCTTTCTTTAACCTTACTTTTCTGACTGCAGAGGCCCTTCTTGTTAGTCTTTACTTCTCTTGCCAAGTTCAGCTCCAGCTGCGCCTTGGCCTTCCTGACCCCATCACTACACAACCAGGCAGCATCCCTGTATACTTCCCCATTTCCCTGTCCCTGTTTGCACTGCCTGTGCAGTTCCCTCTTGCTCTTCAGTTTGACCAGCAGATCTTGACTCAGCCATGCCAGTGTCTTCCTTTCCCTGCCTGATTTTCTACATCTAGGTGCTAAGCGCTCTTGTGCTTTAAAGAAAGTATTCTTAAATATTTGTCAGCTCTGTTCTGCTCCTTTGTCCCTGAAGAACATGTACTAGGGGTCCCACCTGGTGTCATGCAGGCCATCCCGTTGTCAAAAATCTGAAAGTTATTATGGTGACATCAGCCACAGAGCCATTTATTAATAGACTGGACAAATTTGATCCTTACAATGTCACCGCTGTGGCTGGAAGGAGGGAGGACTCGCCAGCTTCATTGTTCTTCTCTGGACTCGCTCCAGAGCCTCAACATCCTTCTTGTGGTGAGGGGCCCAGAACTGAACACAGGATTCAAGGAGTGGTCTCACCAGTGCCAAGTACAGAGGGGAAATAACCTCCCTGGATCTGCTGGTCACACCATTTCTGATACAAGCCAAGATGCCATTGGCCTTCTTAGTCACCTGGGCACTGCTAGCTCATGTTCAGTCGGCTGTTAACCAACACCCCCAGGTCCTTCTCCTCCAGGCAGCTTTCTAGACAGACTTCTTCTAGTCTGTAGCACTGTACAGGGTTGTTGTGCCCCAGGTGCAGGACCCAGCACTTGGCTGTGTTAAACCTCATGCCATTGGTCTTAGCCCATTGGTTCAGCCTGTTCAGATTCCTTTGCAGAGCCTCCCTACCCTCCAGCAGATCCACACTTCCACCACTCTGTACTCGGCACTGGTGAGACCACACCTTGAATCCTGTGTTCAGTTCTGGGCCTCTCACCACAAAAAGGATGTTGAGGCTCTGGAGTGAGTCCAGAGAAGAGCAACAAAGCTGGTGAAGGGGCTGGAGAACAGGCCTTATGAGGAACAGCTGAGAGAGCTGGGGTTGTTTAACCTAGAGAAGAGGAGGCTGAGAGGAGTCCTCATTGCTCTCTACAAGTACCTGAAAGGAGGTTTTGGAGAGGAGGGAGCTGGCCTCTTCTCCCAAGTGACAGGGGACAGGACGAAAGGAAATGGCCTCAAGCTCCACCAGGGGAGGTTTAGGCTTGACATTAGGAAAAAAATTTTCACAGAAAGGGTCATTGTGCACTGGAACAGGCTGCCCAGGGAGGTGGTTGAGTCACCTTCCCTGGAGGTGCTTAAGGCACAGGTGAACAGGGTGCTGAGGGGCATGGTTTAGTGTTTGATAGGAATGGTTGGACTTGATGATCCAGTGGGTTATCTCCAACCTGGTGATTCTATGATTCTATATTGTATCCAAATTGAAGAAATGGCATTTAAATTTCTGTTATAAAGTGGGTCTCGATTGAAATCTAGACTGCCATTTGGGGGATATACTTGTTAATACAAGCATAATTGTGGTATCATTTGTTTAGAGTAGCCATATAGTAACAGATTCAAACTTCTTATATTGTATTACTTTATGAACATCTCTTTCTAGTCTCAAATCATAGAGGTTGTCCTCAGAATAGAAAGTGACTTCCTACTTTTGACTCTCTGAATAAACACTTAATTTGACAAAAATAATGCTTTTACCTTACTGGTATAAATAGTTGTTTTTTTCTCTGATTTCTGATTCTTTTATTTTCCTTTTTTCCCCTTCTTTTTCCTTTTCTGTTTTTGTTTTTTTCTGCTTTTCCTTTTCCCCACCCCAGTTCTGTGTGAAGAGGTCAGCTAGCCATCTAACTCAGTAGGAACTCATGAAGCCATGTCTTTAACATATTTTCATCAATCTTTAAATCTGCACCAGTAAAAGTTTCACTGAGGAACCTCGCTAGCATTCCATACATAATTTGTTGAGAAATTGTCTTGATTGTGTCTTGGACTATACAATGATAAATTTGTAGAGTAGAAATAAGTGTTTTATCCAAAATTATAAGTTTGCAATTAAGTAATTTGTTATACCAGCCTCTCCAGTGAAAAGAATTAAATCAGTTTTCATGTTTGCCTAAGAGCTATGACAAGAATAAATCAGTTTCATATTTTTTTATGACTCATTGGTTGTGTTACAATCAGAAAAGGCCTTCTGGATGATTGTTGTTGATTTTTCTTCTCAAGGATTCCGTTTATTACTTCTTTCTCTTCTCAGTACCTTGTTTCTTAAACTTTCTTGTTTGTTTTGAGGTAACTCTGTCTTCTCAGGGGTGCAGAGCAGTGCAGGTGAATTCTCAGAAAGCAGTGCTTTGCTGCATCACAATCTTCAGAAAAAAACCAAAACAAAACAAAAGGCATAATGGATAATGTGTAGTTTTAATGGTACTGTAGATGTTGGGTATGGTTATTTGCACTCTTAAAAGGACATAGGAGTAAATAGAGATTTGAGATATGCTTTGTCATCTTAGCCTCTACAGTAAACCCACAACAGTGGGTTGTTCAATGAAGGGGTTTTTTGTTTATTTTTAAACCTAACAACTCTGAATAAGAATCAGCTTCCATCTCGGGGATACTTTACTTAGAGAACTTCTGCCAACTTGCAGTTTCTGCAGTGATGTGTAGAGACAGAGGAAACAAGGTAATCAAAGTGGGTAGCTCTAGTACAAGAACCTGGGAGTATGAGTGAGCATTCTGTATAAACTATATATGTAATATTTTAATTTGCAAACCTACCTATTTTCCAGTGTTCCTGAGATGTCTTTTACAAAGCCTTAACATGGGGTGTATTTTCCCTAGAGACTCCATTCTGTCAATCATGTTTATCTCTGCAGTTCTCTAAGTAATACAAAAAAAAAAAAGCTTTGGAGACAGGTCTTTTTTCAAGAATCATATTTACTGTGTTTCTTGGGTTTCTTATGTAACTACAGGTCCTTATCTAAAAACAAACTTTCTTAGTTGTTCATCTGCTTCTGATGTCTGATCCTTAATGAAGTCCATAGTTACTTTCCTAGTAACTGAGGTGTTGTAACTCAATGAGTGATTGCAGAAATCCATAATAAAAAACATATCTGTATATGTATATGTAAAACATATATATGTCTGTGTATATACATGTACTTCTAAACAACTAAACACATCCCAAGGTAGACAGAGTAGGACCCAGAATTGTATTTAAACATTTAGTTTATTACCTATAATGTTACAATTCTAAGTCAAGAATTTAGGCTTAAGTCTAGACCAATATTAGAGTCATATAAGGGTTTGAAAATGACTGTATGACCTGCATGGAGTTCAGTGATAAAGTCTTTAGATGTTTCCTCGAAGCTGCTGCAAGTGAAGTTTCTGCAAACACTTTGATGCTTGTGGATTGTTGATATCCATGCGGGATCTCAGGCCAGCTGATAGGGAGCTCCCATTAGTGCTTGCTCCTCTCATTGTCATATAGTCCGTTCTGAAGCGATAACATCTGGGGTACCAGTCGGCCCATCTCCTTTACTTTTTGTTGGTGGCACCGATGGTAGGGGGACAGTGGATTGCAGTGCAACCCCAGGGTTGTAGATCAGGATGTTTCCATCACAAGAAATTCATAGCCAAGTATAACATATATAGATTTTAATTCACAAATCTTATTAATGTTTTGAGGATCACTTCTCAGTCTTGTTTTTGTTCCACCATTATGATGTATCTCCATGTACCTGCATTGGTATGTGGAAGGAGGAGGTGACCATGGGCCAGTGTGGTCATCCTGATAGGCAAACAAGTGGCAGAGACATAACTGTCCATTCTCTCCTTATCCTTGCTGGCCCCTTATCCATCTGGGCCTCATTATGGCCACTGATGTAGAGTGGCCACCAGACCTCCACCTGACTCCTCTCCACCCTGTGGCTCATCAAAGCAGCAGCCCTCTTCAGCAGCCTGGGGAGGCACAGGGGGGATGGGAGGATATGTCAGTGTGTACATATGTGTAAGTGTATATGTATGTGTACATATAGCTGCAGAATATAGTTGGGACTGTGTGTAGATCGATATACAGCACAGTAGTAAATAGTAGGTGCGGGTGAATTCCTGAAACAATTTTATTTTAGTTTGTTACAAACCTTGTTGAACATCTTTTGAAGCTTCTGATTTAAAAAAAAAAAAAAAAGGAAAAAAACATTAGTTCTATTTGGTTTCAGTAACACAGTGTGTTATGGCTGGTCCGTTTGCTAGCACGCACGCATCTGTAAACAAAGATTCTTTTGCAGGCTGAGCAAAAATGGATTTTGTTTCCCTCATACTGAATTTTAAGCTTTTTTCAATAAGTAGAACTGTAAGTGCTAAATATCAGCTTTCCCACTGAGAACATAGAACAACAGACTCTAAAAGCCAATCTTGTAACAGAAGAGGGTCCAAAATCAGTAGTAGTGACAGGTGAGCTCTGAGAATATATTATCAGAGTAGTTGCATAATGATGTTAGAGACCCAAGAGGAACATGCTACTACTCTTGTCTGGAGCTTTCTGTCTGCTATGGCACAGTTTTTACCACAGTGATGCCAGGCTTTTTGCAGCTGCTGTTTCTTCTGCAACAAAACCTATTCTCAGACATGTAGCAAAAAGGAACTTCATTATAATTTTCTGCTGTTGGCTGTGTCTATATACTGCAGAACTAAAGTATGTAAAGACCTGCAGGTTTCATTTAGTGTTAGTTTTCCAATTTATCTTAACTTGTAAAATAGTGTTATTTGCTTTGTTATTTTTGGGTGGCATTAAGGGGAGGCTCTAAATATTTATACTTGGTATTGTGATGCCCACTGTGAAAAAAAGTACCGAATATTTGGCTTAATGATGAGCAAAGTAAATACAGGTAAGCTACTGCAACTGGTTCTCTTCTCACAAATTTGAGATAAATGCTTGTGTTTTATTTTCTTGCACAAAGGTATAAAGCAAAGTGAGCCCTTCCTGCTGCTGTGTGTCCACCTTCATTTCATGTGCCAAACATTTATACTAAACTTCTAACATAATTGTTGTCTTCTAATGTCTGGATGATAATGGGTACTACTCTTCCATACACTCATTTCAAGTGATGTTCCCCAGGGCTGCTGGTCACAAGTGGCATCCCCAAGGGCTCAGTGCTGGATCCAGTTCCGTTCTGTTCAGTATCTTTATCAATGACCTGGATGAGAGGATTGAATGTACCCTTATCAAGTTTGCAGATGACACTGAGCTGGGAGGAAGTGTTGATCTGCTGGAGGGTAGGAAGGCCCTTCAAAGGGATCTAAACAGGCTGGATCAATGGGCTGAGACCAATGGCATGAGGTTTAACACGGCCAAATGCTGAGTCCTGCACTTGGGACACAACAACACTATGCAGGGCTACAGGCTTGGGGGAGTGTGGCTGGATTGCTGCCAGGAGAACAACCTGGGAGTGTTAGTTGACAGCAAATGAACATGAGCCAGCAGTGTGCCCAGGTGGCCAAGAAGGCCAATGGCATCTTGGCTTGTGTCAGAAACAGCCTGACCAGCAGATCCAGGGAGGTTATTTTCCCTCTGTACTCAGCACTGGTGAGACCACTCCTTGAATACTGTGTTCAGTTGTGGGCCCCTCACCACAAGAAGGATATTGAGGCTCTAGAGTGAGTCCCGAGAAGAGCAACAAAGCTGATAAAGGGGCTGGACAACAGGCCTTATGAGGAATGGCTGAGAGAGCTGGGGTTGTTCAGCCTGGAGAAGAGGAGGCTGAGGGGAGACCTTATATTAATCAGCTTGCACTTCTGGTTATGGTGAACCGGCACCGTAAGACCTACAAGTGCATTCAAAGGAAGAGACACATGGAGGTACATGACATTGATGTTGACTGCACTGTGTCTGCTGTACTGCCAGGATTTGGGTTAACATTTGTAACTGGAGACTTGAGACATAATTGATGCAAAGCAATTAAGAAGTTAATTAATTTTTGAACACATTATTGGGAAATTGGTAGAGCAGTAAAACAGTCAAAGGTAGGCCATCAGATCAATTTGCTTTTACATTACAATGCATATTATTATGCTCATCTAGAAGGCTTCTAATTAAAGGTCTAAAGTCTAATGAATCACATCTATGACTATTCTATTATGATTCTATAAGCATTGAGATGTCTATCACTTTCACTAGCTCTCCTCCATATCGAGTCTTAGAGACGACTTGTAAAAATGAAAGCAAGTGAGGTACCTTCTCAGTATTTTAGCTAGATACAGAACTATACATTGTGTAACCTATGGAATCTTTGGAGACCATCCCTTTCAAGAGATTTATGTAGTGTGTGTATTGAAATATGCTACTGGTGAACATTTGTAAGATACCACTTTGCACTCTTTCACATTAAAAAATACTTAAGAAATGCTAGGTTTAAAAGCAACTCAGGTGTGGAAAAGAAGGGAATTGTAAGCATTTGGGGATGAAAGGTTTAATAGCACCTTTCAGGAAAAAGTTGAATGCTCTATTACTTTTAATAACGTCAATGTATGTTGGAATTTTATTGTAGATTAAATTTGATCTGATGGAGGTTCTTTGATTGGGAAAATAATTTTTGAGTGGATATGGGAAACCTATTTAGAAATTTGATTGAATTTTATTTAGACAGCATAGACAATTTCAAACTTTTGGTCAGAAAAACTGGGCACTATTCACTGTTCTATGGAGTTTGGAGACTGCAGGACAGTGTGTACATGCAGACATAAATAATTTCCTTGTAGCTGTTGTAAAGGCAGCTAGTATGCAAGTGGTGTGATTCAAGCCCACAACAATGTGAATTTGCTCAAGCTCATCAATAAACAACATCCAAATGTTAAGTGGCTTGTTCTTGCTGACTGCTGGGGTAATGCCTATGCACTGCTGTACAGTACTGCTTTATTGATGTGTTGTACTAGAGCTAAGAAGGAAAATCTACCACAAACAATTTCAAAATTCTTGGGGCATAATGACAGCAATAGCAGTTGCAGTTGAAATGCAAGACAGTATATTCCTTGGAATTCAGCAGGATATTATTAACTGATGTCCAGCCTGGTTAAAGGGTGTGCATTTGTGCATGTGCATATACAAAGGAATGAAGGAGAAGGCAACCAATTTTCCATCTCTCCCAGTCTTTACTTTCTGTTTCAGAATTTGGCGTGAGGGAGGGGGAATGCAATTTTAATGGTAAATATATTGTTTCTTATGTGAGGTAGTGATGATGATAAGCAGTGAGGAATGCTCCTTCTCCCCTCTCCCCCCCAAAATAGAGAGGGATTAAGAGCTGGGACTTGCACTATTTGGCCATTATTTCTGTCTGTGGCTGGATGGCTGCTTAAACAATTTTTCTTCTTAGGTCAGTTCTATCCAGGTCTGAAACAACACGTGGACTGCAAGGCTTTATGACAAACTTTTTTGGTGGGATTCGTCATAAATGTTACAGAATAGGGCTACTAACATTTCAAAATTGTAACAGAAGGACCACAAGAATCTTGTGGAGAAAAGTTCTTCTGTAAGGAAAACTACAAAATAGTGTAGCTTTATAAATGAGACTCTTTTTTCTCCCTGTTTTTTTTTTTTAAATGGTTTTGCTCAGTAGTTGCAGGAAAAAGTCATCTTGGGAAAGCATAAATTCAACAACAGCAGTTACCTCTCTCCTGTACTTTCTGAGCAGGGAAACAGCACATTAAATGAAACTTTGCCATGTCAAAACAGTATATAAATCTGAGAATCTGTATGGATACAATCAAACTTTAGTTTGTCTCCCTCCTTGGAAAGAAGTCTCAGGACTAAGATAAGCCTTTGCAGAGCATGCTGTCCCTTTTTTCATAGGCAAAAAGAAAGCTGTGGAAAGAACATAAGCAGGTAGAAATTCCACCACAAACAAAACAGATAGCATTAAAATTTTTTTGCTTTGACTTTGGTTTTTTTTCACTCACTATTATTCTTATCACTGGAAAGAAAAGTGTGTAGTGGCTACTCAGGGTATTGAAAAATTTCTACAGTAATGGATATGGGACGGGACTTCACTGCCTAAACATGAAGTATGTAGTTTCATGTTTATATGTGTGCATATGTATTTCACTGTATATGTTTGTTTTGGATTGATAAACAAGTTCTAATATATTTCTTCTTAAATGTTTAGAAAAAATATATAAAGACATTGTTGGCACACTGTGCAAAATGTCTCTCTGATTCCTTTTCTGTTGTCAGAATTAAAAGCATGGCTTGTCAAATGTAGCTGGCAACTAAATCTCTCTTCTGTGTAGGGAAAAATGCTTACTAAATTTGTCTTTATTTTTAGCATTAACAGGAATTGGGTTTTCATTTTAATGATTTTCTTTTTCTGTGTTCCCTCTCCCTTCTTTTTTAGGTAGCATTGGTACATCCTTTCAATGCCATTCAATCCATCAAGATCACATTTGTAGTGATGACAGTGACAAGGTGAGGCTTACGTAAATGTAAATGTTTCCTTCACAAGATGCATGTGCATTGGCGATTTTTGTGGTCATTTTGCACTCTGTTCTTGGAAGATTCTTGAGTGAGGAGTGAGCAGGGGAAAATTCCTTTCAGATGCATCCTAGTACACCAACTTAACACTAGCACTGCCTATTAACATTCTTTCTTTTGTCATTATGTGGAAAATCAATTCTGTGTTACATTGTCTTCCCTTAATTTATTTCATGTCAGGGTAATTAAGACTGGTTTAAATCTTGTTGGAAATTATGTTAGGCGCTTCACAGGTTTAGGGAGAGGAAAAGAGAGAAGCTGTGATAGCTTAACTGGTTTAAATTTTGTAAGAGAACCTAACCTTTTGAGGTGTTTGGCACACTGTATACCTCCATATTAATAAACAGGGCTACAGCTTTATTTTTTTGCATATTTAGGGACAGTGGGAGAAAATAATCTTTCTTGTTGGTATTGAATCAGTACCAAATGAGAACTCCCAACTGTAAAAGCTGACTGAAGTAGTATAAAAGGAGAAAGAATGTGTTTTGGGTGTATTTTAAAGACATGTTTTCTCTCAAATGGCAGTTTTATGTGGTAGGAGCTTTCATTTTTCTCTCGGAATACACGAAACTTTTTGCCTTGCATTTTATACTAAATTCTTGTTGATCCCTTGATTAAAATGACCGCTTGTTTGGAAAAACAGAGAACAATCTTCAGAATAGACATCTGCAGTCTTCTCAAATATGCCTCTGAACTCTTGTTTTAAAAGAGAAGGTAGTGAATTACTTATAAAATGAGAGTTATGATTAATTTTGCCATTACTAAGAGACAGCACCTGTTCATTTTGGTGGGAATATCATTTAAAGATTTTTAAAAAACAGGCTTGAATTGATTTATTTATCTAAGAATTTTTATTAATTGTTGGACTTATTTGTATTCGTTCTAGAAACTCTATGAAGATAGTATCGGCACAATAGTTCGACATATTTTTGGCTCATGTTTCAGTGGAATAATTTGCTGATTTGTGCCTGAGCATGTGCAACCAGTTTTTGCATTACAGGAGAAGGAATGTATTTGACTCGTAATCTGCATATATTTCACAGCAGGTTCTCCAAAAAACCAGTCTTCATTTCCTGGACAGCAGCCTATGCAAAGTTCTACTACCACACATGCTACAAGAATGTTGCAATCTTAATGAAAACAATTTGCAGGCTTCCACCCCAATTACTTGATTTTATTGACTTGGCACATGGGAATCTTGAATTCATGTTCAGTGGCATCAGCAGGAAACCAAAGTCTAAGATTTTTCATGTGCGGCCTCACTGTAATAAAAGCATGTAATTGTTAAAAGCATTATTGGTAGTATTAGGAACCAGGCCAATTTTGTAGCACCAAAACCAGTACTTTGCCTCTTGCCTTATTAAAAGATCTAGAATAGCATAGATACAGAGTACATTCTCCATTTTACTTGGTAAAGTGATTATAATCGAGGTACCTCTTAAAATAATTGTAGCTTTGAAGGTGGAAGCATTTAAGCCTCAGTGCATGAGTCAAGAGTTTTTATGCTTCTAATTTCTTCTGATTTTTCTTTGACGTATATCATGCTGTGTTTGTTTAATTCCTATGATTTTTAAATGAATTAAATATTAAAGACAGAATTGTCATTTTAAAAATATTACATAACAGAACAGAATAAATTTCTTTATGGAACACTTAAGGAAAGGTATTTGTAAATGTTATTTCTTGGACTATTACTTTGCTTTAATGTCCAAGCAGTCCTGCTAGCATTAAACAACAGATAGATGCAAGAACATTATCCTGCAGAACCTTTCAATTATATTAAGTTTGTTTAGCTTGAAAAATATTGTTTGTCCTTTGGGTGGCTGTTTCACAAGTGCCCTATTTCCATTAGAGGATGTTTTCTAGTTTGAAAACTCCAAAGATACAACTCTTAACTGGTTTTGGGATATCTATTTTCAGAGTTCTCATCAAGTTACATATTCCTTAGTTTTCACATAGTTAAAACCAAAATTGACTACCCAGCAGGAATAAAGGAAAGTACTGTGGGAGCAATCCAGTGAAGCTTTTTTCACTAGCACTAAGGCTATTATTATTATGAAAATTATTATTTCCAAATATTTACCTTGCTTTACTCCTTTTTAACTTATTTTAACTTACTTTACTTTCATTGTATTACTCCTACTAGATTTGCTTTCTTAAAAGTATTTAAGGAATTTCTCTTTGGTACTTACGGCCTAAATACATAACTACGCAACTTGATTCATTATTTCTAACCTTAAAATTTCCCAGTTACCACTAGTACATCTTCCATTTCTTTCACAGTTTCTTGTTCCTGAACTTACTTTTGTTTCTCTATCTCAATGGGCTCAGTCTTCGGTCTGTAATCTGGAAGGCTTTCAACTCTTTAAAAAGATGTCTTTCACAAAAGGGGAAGCATTTTACAAGTTCTGATCCTTAAAAATGGATCCACTTCTTCATTTTCCTCTTTGAATGGTGCAGAGTAAGGCAGGATAACCCTGACAGACTCATCCATAGCAGAACTCAAAATGATTTAGGAATTCAGATTTTTTTAAAGTCCATCACATTTAATTAATATCTGATCTATAAAATCAGATCTGTTGGAGGAGGGAACAACACATACAGTATATTAAAAAAAAAGGAATATTAGAAAGAATTTATTTTGCCCGCTGCAATTTCAAAATGAGAAAAAATCTTCTTGTCCAATTAGAACAGCAGTAATTCATTCCTCTTGATGTGTGTTGTCTGACCCCCTCAGTCTTAGTTTCAGTTAATTCTACCTATTCTTACCAAGCAGCTTGATGCCTTTTCCATTTTCATTTTACATCTGGCAGCTACAAGGATGAAACTTGCTGATTTAAAATCACTTCCATGCCTGATGAATTTCCAGCTTTAGAGCATTAATTAATTATTTCTACAGAAGATGGTTTGTTTTCCTGGATCACATTTAAGGAAATTTTAATTAGACGTAAGTACACAGAATGGAGGCAGGTTTGAAGGGTAAACAGTTACGGTGATGATGTCTTACTTAAGGGGAACAGCTTCAGTAGGACAGTTCCCCCACACCTCATTTGCTCAGCATTTCTGCATTTCCCAGGGGTACTGGTAGCAAAAGGCTGGTCACATTTCCCCAATGACTCATCAACAGCTGGCTTTGCTCCTGTGATTTTTGTTGACTTTTTATTGTCAGTCTCACCCCTCCTGCTTATCAGGAACGCAGATGAACATTCAGAGTGTGCACGTATGACCTGAGCAGACTGCAGGCAGCTGTTCCTGAGAAGCCTGATGGCTTTTGTGATGCATCAGTTTTCAGCCAAGTCTCCCATGCTGGTGGCAGCAGTAACTGTTGTGCTCGCAAAGCTGGTTCCCACCCTCTCTTCCCAGGGGTATTTCCTGACTGGTGCTTCCCCAGGGTCTCCCACAAGCTACCTTGTTCTGTTGCCTTTTAAGGCATGGGGATGGCTGTGGCAATGAAGGAGATACAGACCTTGCAGATTTCTCTATGTTCTTTTAATCAGCATGATGTGCAGAAGTCAAATTAAGAAAGTACTATCACTGCTACTCCTCCTCTTGGCTTATCTCATTCAGGCAGGTCTTTCTACAGTTCCTCGGTTTTTCAACCTTCAGACAAACAGAATGGTTTTGGTTTTGTCCATTCTACACCTATGTGTTTGTCACTTATCCTTAGGTTTTTTCCCCCCGTCTAGCCTTCTCATACATTTAAGATGTGACATCCTGTGTGTCTAGCTTGGAACATCTGGTCCTTTTAATAATGATTATTCTAATATGCTCAATACCAGCTTCACACTTTACCTTAGTCCCAATTAATCTTCCATATATGTAGGGGCAGATTTAGACTAGACATAAGGAAGAACTTTTTCACAATGAGGGCGGTGAGGCACTGGCACAGGTTGCCCAGGGAAGCTGTGGCTGCCCCATCCCTGGAGGTGTTCAAGGCCAGGTTGGATGGGGCCTGGCACAGCCTGATCCAGCGGGACTTGCCCCTGCCCATGGCAGGGGTTTTGGAACTGGGTGGGTTTAAGGTCCCTTCCAACTCAAACTCTTCTATGATTCCAGCAGCTGGTATGAGAAATTTACAATTAAGAATCCAGTGCTTACGTCTGTTTAAAATATTTATTATGTGAAACATGCACTTTAGTCTTAGCGGTTTTTTAATGAGAATTGCATTTCAGAGAAGGAACTAATAAAGATAATACCCTGGAAATGGCCATCAATCTGATGTGGAATGAACACACATTAAATTTTAATGTTATTCATATGTTTTAGTTTCAAGTAAAATGAAGAGATGTGTTCAGTAGCCTGCAAGAAAGCTGGTGAGGGACTGTTCTCAAAGGATTGTAGTGACAGGACATGGCACAATGGTATAAACTGGAGAGGGGAAGGTTTAAGGAGGAACTTCTTCACTGTGAGGGTGGTGAGGCACTGGCACAGGTTGCCCAGGGAAGCTGTGGCTGCCCCTGAAAAAATGTTTCTTAGAAAAACTCAACTGTGTTTTGTTTTCTCTTTTCTTCCTTCTCACTGTCCATCCACCTTACTTTTATTTCTGTGCCAGAGCTTATGTGCCAGAATGGCGTTACCTTGCGATGGAGGGTAGCTCTGCAGCGAGCACAGGCTGTATGGCAGGAGGGACCACAGTGAAATGAGAGGAGACCTAATTGCTCTCTATGACTACCTGAAAGGAGGTTGTGGAGAGGAGGGTGATGGCCTCTTCTCCCAAGTGACAGGGGAGAGGACAAGAGGGAATGGCCTCAAGCTCCACCAGGGGAGATTCAGGCTAGACATTAGGAAAAATTTTTTCACAGAAGGGGTCATTGGGCACTGGAACAGGCTGCCCAGGGAGGTGGTTGAGTCACCTTCCCTGAAGGTATTTAAGGCATGGATGGACAAGGTCCTGAGGGACATGGCTTAGTGTTTGATAGGAATGGTTGGACTCGATGATCCGATGGGTCTCTTCCAACCTGGTGATTCTATGATTCTATAAGGCCAGGTTGGATGGAGCCTTGGGCAGCCTGGTGTGGTGGGAGGTGCCCCTGCCCACGGCAGGGGCTTGGAACTGGATGGGCTTTGAGGCTCATTCCAACGCAAACAATTCCGAGTTTACACTCGGCAGCCGCTCCGAGTAAACCGAAACTGAAAGGGGCGTGCGCCGCGCGGTTTCACCGCTTCCTCTTCGGGTCTCGGCGGTGACGTAGCCGCCCGCACGTGCCGGGGGAGGGGTTGAGGGGGGATGGGCGGGGCTAGCTCTGCCCCGCCCCGCGCGGCTAGGAGCGGGCGGTGTGACCTCCGGCCACGCCGGAGAAGGGAGCAGGGTGCGCGCTCTCGGGTGAGCGCGGGGCCTCGGACAGGCGCTCCCGGGACGGCGCGCGGGGGAACCTCGCTGGGGCCGCAGGTACCGGCGGGGCGGGGAACCCAGAGCCCGCTCTGCGAGGGCCGAGGGCGGCGGCACCGCGTGGGCACCGACCGCTGTCGGAGCGAGCGTGGAACCCGCGCTCCCCCGTGGGGGAGGGCGGGAACTTGGCGATGTGGGGTCCTAAGGAGCTCGGTCCTGCTGAAGCTGCTTTATCTGCTCGTGGCGAAAGGTGGAAACCGAGACCTAAAAGTCACCTGGGTTTCCAAAACTGGAGAAGTTACGCGTCCTCGAGCGGACAAAGCGGGTTCGGTCGATTGTTTAGCCTGGAGAAGAGGAGGCGGAGGAGGGAGACCTCATTGCTCTCTACAGCTACCTGAAAGGAGGTTGTGGAGAGGAAGGAGCTGGCCTCTTCTCCCAAGTGACGTGACAGAACGAGGGGGAATGGCCTCAAGCTGCACCAGGGGTGGTTCAGACTGGACATCAGGAAAAAAAGAATTCACAGAAAGGGTCATTGGGAGTGGCAGAGGCTGCCCAGGGAGGTGGCTGGGTCGCCATCCCTGGAGATGTTTAAGGAACAGGTTGATGAAGTGCTGAGGGGCATGGTTTGGTGATTGATAGGAATGGTTGGACTCCATGATCCTCAGGGTCTTTTACAACCTAGTGATTCTGTGTTGGGAGCAGAGAGGGAGCGAGTGAGTGAATGCAGAATCAGCTTTTGCTGATTGTCCACCCACTCTCATAGTAAGGTAGAGGTTTCAGGGGTCTTTGGTCGTGGAATCACGGAATAGTTCAGCTTGGAAGGGACCTTAAAGACCATTTAGTTCCACTCCCCAGGCCATGGGCAGGGACGTGCCTTGCATTAGTTGAGAAAGAACAACTGGAAGTATTGATTCTAGCAAGCACATGTTTTAGGGCATTCTGTTAGTATTTTTCAGTATATCTGAGCTAATTCCTATAACTGTATCATGTGAAGAGGCAGGTTCTTGTACTCAGACCAGAAAAATGCTTATTTCCTCAACGAGTGTGTTTTAAAACTGATTTTGCTTTGAGGTGTTTTCAAGAAGCATATGTTAAAGTTGTAATTGTTTGTAGGGAGTTTTTTTTTTCTTTAAACAGAAGTTCATGGAAGTGTAAGTCATGAGAAACTTTATGTATAGCACTTGCATTTTTAAACAGATTTTCAAGGCTAGTATTTGGAGAAAATATAAACGTTCTGATAAGCTCTTCAAATGTATAATGAGGTGACTGGAGTGGTAAGGTGAGTATGATTACTAATAGTCTGCCTTCTTCAGGTCTTGCTTACTTCTTGATTAGGGGTTATTACTGACATGCTTGTCCTTAAATACCATTCACTAAGGCAACTACTTTGGTTTCAATTGCCAAATTTATGGGATTTATCCACATCCAGGGATCTTGCTGTTTCCTGGCCCAACAGGCTCCTTAACCGCAGCACTGTAAGAATTAAAATAAACTGCAAACCACCTTTTTTTTTCTATTCAAGAGGGTATTGCAGCTGTGTTATTAGAATCACTATTCTGAGAAAGTACAAAAAATTCTGTTTGGAGACTTTATTGTGCAGTAAGAGAAAGGAAGGTGCAGTCATTAGAGGATGAAGTATGAGACAGAAAAGCAAATTATCTCCATGGCAGTTTTAGTGGCCAGTGAAAGTTGATAATGCTTCCTTAATCACCAGCTCTGTAGGGAAGAAAATTGCATACATAGAACAACAATGTAAAGAAAACTTCCAGGAAATTGTTATCAGGAGACAGTATATACTAAGAGTTGCAAGAAGACAAGTGGTATATAAATAGAAGGGGCTTATACATTAGGGATCTTGAGATTCTTCTGTGTGAAACTTACAGAGCAAATCAAACTTTATTTTTTTAAAATAAATGTATAATAAATACTAAATTTGAAGCTGCAAGTTGATTAGACCTGTCTTTGTACCTGCAGTAGTGTAGGAGTGATAATGTCTAATAGTCTTTTTTTTCTGAAAGTTACAGGTTTGGCTTGGAAGCTGACGTCAGTACTGTTGCAGTTTGTGAAGTTCACGCATCATTTTGTCTAGTTATATTTTTTCAGTATGTTTTATTGACATTGCAACAGGACATAATTTATGTAATCTAAAGTGGTATTATTGGTCAAGTCAAGTTACTTTTTCATCTCTTTACTAAGAAAGTTTAAGAATTAAATGGGTTGTATGCAAGCTTGTTTTAGAGTATAAAAAGGGATACAGTTAGGAAGACAAGTTACTTAAGGGCTGCTTTTGAGTTAAAACTTAAACTGTAGTAATGTTGTGTTACAGAGCTGTTTTACGTGGGCTGAACTGCTAGTGAAGGTAATGGGAATTTGTACAGAGCAAGTCTTAGACTTCTTAAGGTTTTCTCATTTAATCTTTGCATGTAGCTACCACTACCCTCTGCTCCAGAAGGATTAGAAAGGTAGGAATAAGAGTACAGATAGAATGTGACATTTCTTTTTTTCCTGTTTCTAGTCAGAGAATTGTTTTGACCGTGGAAGACTGATTCTTGAAACTTCTGGAAAGGTATGGGTTTGACTTACTGAGCTCATTCAGACATACAGCTTATGGTTTCCTTCTCTATGTAAGGATCTGTGTGAGGTCAAATAATCTAATATAGCATATTTAAATTCTGTTGTGGAGAAAGCTTGTCTAGGTGTCTGATTCAATGGAATGATTTCCATGGGTTTTATTCTTTAGCTTCACTTGGGAGTGGGTAGGTTCCTCTTTTACTAAGCTCTTGAATGAGAAATAAAACTTACTTTGTTTTTTGGTGCCCTCTACTGGGCCCTTTGTGTAAGAATGTCGAAACGAAGATTGGTCTTGTAATAGCAATAAAATGCTAACGGCATCAGCTCTTTAAAAACAGTGGGAAAGGGAAAGAAAAGAAGGAAGCCCTTTTGCACCTTAAGCATTTTACTGATTGTTGTCCACCCAGTTTCTCTGGGTTGTAGTGGAACTGTTCTTCACCTGGTAGAAAAATAGTGAAGCTGCATAGATTTGCCTCATTCTACCTGTAACAATAATGGTGCCTTTGCTCTCCCCATGTTGGGGGAAAAAGGTATCCCCAGATACTCTCTATCTTTAACGTCCATAGCTCATGGCTCTCAGAGAGTATGTTTCAGATTTGCATTCCTAGAACTTTTCTTGGCTTGCTTGGAATACAACTGCTTTTGTGTTTTCCACTCTGACTTCAGGTACTACAAAAAAGTGTGATGCTTCATGTGAGCACAATTTCATGTGCTGGTTTTAGCTTACTTAGTGCTCTTTTAAGTAGCTCTTTCATGGTATCAGTCTTGCAGTTTTTCTGTCCCAAAAATCTGTGAACACATTATGAACTCAGTCCTGTCCTTTTTCCCGAGGTTCTTATCTTGGCCTTGTGGTCAGCCAAGCCAACTCTCTTTGTTTCTGACAGGACTAACTAAATTTCTTTTTAATGTTGCTGTAAGTCCTTTTGCAAGCAGGGATGAGAGTTTTTATGGCATAACTTAGGGTGCTGCTGAGCAGATGCTTTGTGTGGCAGTCTTACTGAAATCTTTAGGTAATTGTCACTAGACAATTAAAAATGGAAGACATTGTTTTCCTTATTCAGGTTATTTTTTTTAGGTGACCTGTATTGGGATTGTTCTTCTAAAAAGCTGTGATATTTTGGAATTTTTGATAAGCTAGATTTTCAAAATCTGATTCATAAAAACTAATCTCTTTTGATGACAAGTACTGAGGGAGGGGTTTTTGGTTTAATGTCCTCTGTGTAATTCTGGGAAAATGTTTGGAATATAATGTAGAACAAGAGGGTAAATGAAGAGACTGTAGACACAGGAGTGGGAGAAGTTATTTTAAATTATGGTGGAAGGATCTTGTGAACATGAACAGCAAAGTTCCAAATGAATGAGTGTGGACTTGAGAAAAGTATTCAGACGTGAGCACACATTGCCTGGTAAGACTGATGTGATCTGGTCACTTTCTTCAAGAATATCTTCTGAGCATAGGTTAGAGATCATAAGTGAAGATTTCTTGCTCTTTTCTGGGTTTCCTTGTTGTATCAGAACAGTCAGAGCACTCATCCTCAAATCCAAATACAGATGCCTAATGTTGTGTCTGTATTCTCTGACTCTGCTTTCAATATGTGGATGTTTATAGCTGTGGTGGTGACTGTTCAGTGCAGGGGACAGCTTAATACTGCATTAAAAAAGTATACATCTCACCGAATTTCTTGACATTTCTTTTGGAATTTCTTCAATACTGATGTTTTTTATTCTTGGTGAAAATGTGGGGTGAGGTTTGAGAGGCAAGCAAGCAGTGCTTATTTGAATGCATTTGGGGAAGTGAGGTTTTTTTCCTTCACTTATCACCTGTATGTCTTGTGGTTTGTTTTTTCTCAAACAAGACTTACTCCTGTCTTTGAGAGCAGTCTTAATTTCTCAGTAAACAAAAAGGTCTACACAAGTATTAGCTGTTTCTTGGAGCTGAGCATCTGCAGTGTTTTCTTGTATTTCTCTTAACTCAGCAGAAAATATAAATTCTTCCTTCCTTTTGCTGTTTCCTGTAATTTTTAGTTACATTAAGAGGACCAAATTCTCTACCCATTACATCCCATTTTAAGGATTATATACACATGTAGATTATTTCTGTTGTATTATAGCCTTCCAGTATATGTATTTTGTAGGGGCAGAGGAACAAGCTGCCATTGCAACAGTTAATATATTCATAGAGCCAGTGGTGAGCCTAATCCATGCAAAGGTTAAGTTTTATAAGCTACTGAGATCTGAAGGTGTATACAAATCCCAGCTAATGGAGAAGAACTAATTTTTCCCCCAAAGCTTTATAAAACAACTCTATTGAAACAAATCTGTATACAAGTAAAAATGAAGTGGCCCACATAAGCTTAAAACAGATTCTGTTAGAAAAGGCTCTTAAGATGATAGAGCCCAACTGTTAACCTAACTTTGCCAAATCCACCACTAAACCATGTTCCTAAGGACCACAGCTACGTATCTTTTACCTGTAGGGATGGTGACTCAGCCAGTTCCATGTGCAGCCTGTTCCAATGTTTCACCACTGTTCCTGTGAAGTAATACTTCCTTATATCCAATGTAAAGCTCCCCTGGCACATCTTGAGGCTCTTTCTGCTCACCCTATCACTTCTTACTTAGGAGAAGAGACTAACACATGTTGCTACAACTTCCTTCTAGGTATTTCTAGAGAGCAATCAGCCCCTTTAGTTTGGAGATAAACAGCACCAGTCCTCTCAGCTTGTCTTCGTAAAACATGTACTCCAAACCCTTCACTGGCTTGTGTTGCTCCTCTTTGCACGCACTCCAGCACTTCAGTTAACTATGCAGGAAACATCTGCTGAAACAGCACAGGTTGTTCTCCATTTATCACCCACTCTGTTGACAAAATTGAGTTCAAAATCAAGGCTATAAATTTGGGATTTTAAAGTAAAATTAATATTTTTTCTAACAACTTTGGATACAAAGGGAAGTTATAGCTGAGTTTTCCTCTTGCTGAAGTTTGGCTGGTAGGTTGGAGTATGAGAAGTAACAGTCTCTATTCAGAAAAAAACCCGAAAAACCTTAGTGTGATATGAAAATAAATACTGTCCTTGTGATCAGCATTGAAATTGCTTTGGTTCATATATTTAGAAAAATTACGGCAGTTTTTTTTTTTTTTAAAGGATTCTTGTTTGTGTGCAGCAAGTACTTCAGTAAATACTAATGAAATTCAATATGAACAGCTTTGATATGGTTTTGCATTTCCTTGATTTTTAAACCTGCTTCAGTATTGGAAAAGGAAATGCTTCAAATGTGTTTTATGGGTTACGTTGTGCTTTTTGTATGAGCAGTGGAACTTGGAAGTTCAAGTCCTACTAAACATAACTTTCATGTTTTCTTCTTGCTACTGAGAATGCTACTGTGTGCCAAATACAATGTTAAGTTTTCTGCATTTTTTAAATGTTGCTTTGTGTTTTAAAGAAACATTCCAGCATTTGGTATGAGAATTTGACACAAGTATAAAGTGCTTAATACAGTTTAAAGTATTTACTGTGCAAAACATGCAGTTTAGGAGTAGCGGTCTCTTAATGAGAATTGAATTTCAGAGAAGGAACTGACACAGATAATACCCTGGAAACGGCTGTCAGTCTGATGTGGAATAAACACAAATGAAATTTTCAGGTTATTTATATGTTTTGGTTGTAAGTAAAATGAAGAGCTGTGCTTAGTGAAATATATTCTGTGCTATTTCTATGTGGTTTGCTATTGTGTGCCTCAGATCTTTGCAGAAACACTTTGCATGGAGGATTCATTGTCCGTTATGGTTGCTGAAGAACAATACTGGCCATTGTGCTTACTGTCAGTAAATAATGAATTAATCCTGTTAACAGTGAGTGAATTATGGATGGCCCAAAAAAGATTACTGATGAATGTTGTGCAGTTGTTAGATTAAAAAAACAGTCTAATTGATATATACTATTATAGCTTTGAAACAAAAAAGATTAGATGGACTTCCATCCTCTTTATAACATATTTGGTAATGTTGCTTGTATTTTACAGAGTGTTTGCTTTTTACTAAATACTGTGTAAATTTTTAAAGTTTCACCATCAAAAGAGCTCTTTAATTCACAGAAATTAAGAAATCTGATATATATGTGTGTATATATATACACCTACTATATCGAATTTCATACTTGGCAACCTGACATTGTAGATTGGCTTCCATTCTGAGGGGTTGTTAACTAGGTTTTTTTCATGCCACAGGTGAAATTTCAAAGCAAGCTGGAGGTGAGGCAACATTTGTAGGTTTCCTTTCTGAATGATGTGCCTTGCTGAGGACTCTTCTATCTCAGGAACTGAAATAGAGAATATTTTCTCCCTAATCCCACGGAGTGGATACCAGGAGGGGCTTTCTTCTGCATCTTTTTTCCTGTATATTTTGCATAGTGTTTCTTGATCTCTTTGTGGAATTTCATCCCAAATACTAGTTACATATTGATTTTCTTAATTCTTGATAGTCTTTTCTGAAGTGCGGAAGGAAAGTGTTCAGTGGGGAAACATATATGCTCACAGGGGTACTGTGTGTCTCAAGACTAGCTCTTGGCGCTCTACCCCAAAGTACTATTTTAGTTGCTCTTTGCCTCTTTCACAGGAGATTGCTTCCAAAAGCCTAATACTTAGCATAGAATGAAAATTGGTTTCTGCTTTCCTTTGTGCTATTGCAGAATCACAGAATGGCTGAGTTTGGAAGGGACCTGTGGAGGTCATTTGATTAACTCCCTGCCTAGGTGGGGCCACTTTAAGCCAGGTGCCCAGGACCATGTCCAGATGGCTTTTGAATATCTCTGAGGATGGAAACTGCGCAGTTTCTCTGAACTACCTGTGCCATTGCTCAGTCACCCTCAAAGAATAAAGTGTTTCCTTGTGTTCAAATGGAGCCTCCTGTGTTTCAGTTTGTGCCTGTTGCCTCTTGTCCTTGTCTGGGCAACACTGAAAAGAATCTTGACTGTGTCCTCTTTGCAACCTCTCTTTAAGTAAGTATTTGTACACATTGATGAGATGCCCCAGAGCTTTCTCTTCTCCAGGCTAAACAGTCCCTGCTCTCAGTCTTACTTAATAGCAGGGATGTTTTAGTTGGTTAATCATCTTCAAGGCCATTTGTTGGACTAATTACAGTATGCCCATGATTCTCTTGTGCCCACAACCATGCAGAGTATTCCAGGTGCTCTCTCTTAGGACTTTTAGACGTACCCCAATAATTGGCTCATTTTAGCCTTCTTTTCAGGCACCTTGTTTATTTGAGCCAGCTTTCAGATGTGGGGAGTTCTGAACTACTTTGTTGAATTCCGATTACCTTGGTGTTTGTCTTGTGTATATGCTCACCAGTCATGTTTCCAAATTGTCTCTTGGTCACAATTCTGAAGTCAAAATGTGGCTAGAAAGAATTGGTTCTGACTATTAATGGTAGTGGTGTTTTTGAGTGAAATCTGAACGGGACTTAGAAGGTCCAATGCATTGTTTAAAGCAGTTGTCTTGAGTGTTTCTATTCTAGGATTTGAATTTGGTGCCTTGAGGATGCCAGATGTGGACAGCAATATTAGAATTTTTATTTTCTCGTACCAACTTTACATTCACTTTACAACTTTGTTGTACCAGATTGTACTCATTATCAACAACCATCATATTTTCCAGTTCTTACCAGAAAAGTCATGGTGTCTGTTCCCGGCATTGTTATTCATGAGAGCAAGTGAAATGGTTATATGAATTGTGGCGAGTTGGAGCAGAATTCTGAATCATGCTTAATGCTGTACAAGAGGAGTAAGCAGTGTTTTGTGCTCTAGCTGAACTGGCAGAATGAAAAATTACTGTATTAAACAATGCAACTAACCTAACAATTCTTCAAGCAAATCCAAATATACTGGTGTAAGATTCTTATTCCTGGTGTTTATTCTATCATCTGAAATTCCTCTAAAGAGTTTTACCCAGTAAAGGCTGTATCTTATCACGGTATGGTTTTGCAGACAAATCTTTATGCATAGACAAGTCCTTTGTCATCAAGCCCTTTGTCCAGCTAGATAATCATTGTTTATTTTGTCTTGGAAAAAGCGCAGTAGTTATTATTGGAAATACCACATCTTTCCATAAAATGTATAACTTTTTCCCCATTGTGGCACAGGGCTTTTAATTTATTGTGTGTATTCTTTGTTAGCTCCTTTCTAGATCTATTTAGAGCCAGAATTTTAGGAGTATACTCAGAGGAAATGTCAAGCTTTATGTATAAACCTCGAGAGTCAGTTTGCCATTTAATATGATTACACTTTTTTCCTCTTGTTTCTTTTTACTCACTGTAACAAGCAAAGTGGTGAGGCACCACACTTGGCAAGTGAACGCTTCGCTGTAAATAAAAGCATAGCATTACCACGGTGGAATCTCTGGGACACCAGTGCTAATCAAGTGGGTATCTAATGCAGTGAAGCCCTGCTCGGGAGTGAAGCTCAAGAGAAAGCACTACAATGGTGGAATATTACACTTGGCACTGATTAGCGTATTGTATAACTGCAGTGTCTTATTTTGCTTAATAGTGAACTTGCTGATTATAGTGCATGTGCTGTTCTCTGAATTCCAAGGTCTGTACCAGGCTGACCTTGCAGGTGCCGAGGCAAAAGTAGGTGTAGATAGATAGGGAAACAAACTATTCCAGGTTATCACAACGATGTGCTTGGGACTCCACATACTTGGATGGGGGAGGCAGCCTGTCCTTGTTTCCCATAACAAAGTCTTCTTGTGCCCTATATCCATCCTTTTCAGTTTTGTTAAATAGTCTTGTTTAGAGCAAAGGGTGGCTGTTGCTTTTTTCCCACTGTCTCTGTAGTTTTTACTGTTTTCAGAAGTAGTCATCTTGCTTTTCCTGGACTGTAGGATCTGACAGTATCCTTTCAATTTTTCTGTGTACTATTAGTGAAAGAGTTATGCTTTATGTAAGGGTATATGGAGTATACGGCTATCAGCTTGTATAAGTGTGTCTAATCAAGGACCTTTTCAGTGCTAAAAGCAGATAATGAGAAAACCAGGAATAAATAGGAATATTCTGAGACAAACACCTGACCAATAAAAAGTAAGGGAGGCAGTAACAAGGACCAAACCTAGTCAGTGACAAGTTGATGAGGGTATGTGGAACATGGGACTGTTTATTTGTGAGGTTATTTGATTCAAGAGTTTGTCAAATAAGATTACAAGGGAAAGTGGGAAACTGTAAACAAAAAACAGAGGCACAAACCTCACAGACAAACTTGATGGAGTCAGAGACAAGAAGCAAACCTGGCCAGTCACACTAACTGGAAACTGCAGATAGTCTTTGTGACTGATAAGAATGCAAGCCTGATTGTCTAGGTTATTGGAGGGATTATGGGGGACTACGTTAACTTGAAAAAGTAATGTCAAGGGCAGTAGAGTTAGAGAAAGACAAAATAGGATCAGACAGAAAAAGGGCCAGTCATGTAAACTGTGGCCAGTCTTCACATTTGTCTGGCCAAGCCCTGTGCCTCATCACTGCAGTCTGTCCTATATTAGTTTTTTTCTTAAAAGTCTCTTGGTGTAATCTCACTTTATCCCATTTGTGCAAGTGCCTCAGGGACTAAGTGAGACCATCTTGACTGGAGTGTAGGCCAGCAGGTGGAGTCTAGCTGGATGCTTTACCAGGTCTGCAGTGCCAGCGGAGGGAATGAGTAGGGGGTCTTGATGTCAGGAGCTGAGGATATGTGTGCATATGTGTATCTCATTGGTTTCCTACAGTCATGATATCCATTGTGTCAGCCACTGTGAGGACTAGTGTGAGTGGTCTGGGTGCTAGCTACTGGATTCAGACCAGGGATGTGGGCACCCCTGGCCCATATCAATTACTGGAGCAAGTAGGGTGTAGGTACCAGCTACTGGGGCAGAAGAGTGTCTTGCCTGCTAGCCCCTGGTGTGTTCCCAAAGCCCCTGGTGTGTTCCCAAAGCCCCTGGTGTGTTCCCAAAGCTGCCTGTTATGGGGGCCAGAGTGAGTGAGGTTCTATGTCCGTAGCCAGAACAGGACTACGGGTCATAGCCTGCGTGCCTGGTGTCAGCTGCTATGGAGGAATGAGTGCTAGTATCTTCTCCAAACTCACTGTGCATGGTGAGGGTGAGGAGGTGTTTGTAAATGCTAGCCATCTTCAAGCTGGACCACTTAGTGAGTAGAGGGGCCTTGGGATCAGATTGGCATGTCAGGCAGGCCAAGGGCCCATGCTGGTATTTTGAGGGACCTGCATATGTGGTGTATTTGTGGGACAAGTGTGTGAGAGCTGTGTGTTTGCAGTGAGCACGAGGCTGGAACAACTGATGACTTGGGGTGTGTGGGGCAGGAAGAGAGGCCTGGACTGGGTTGTCAAAGGGGCTGTGATGGTACTTCGAATATATACCAATGTACTTGGGAACCTGGAGAATGTCATGTATAAGACTCTTTATGTGAACTTAGTCGTGACATGTGAACAAGCCATTGTGTTTAGACAAAACTGGTTTGTTCAGTTCAAAAATTTACTACTATTGTAGGTAAACCAGAGTATGGGAAACATTGGAATGTAAATCAGGTCACTGTTGTTGGAGTGTACAGATCTCTTGCAGGTAAGGTAGGCAAAATGCACAGTGTATTAGCCTTTTAGTAGATAGCAGAATTATACTGGTAATATCTAGTTATTCTACAGGCTTGTTGAAAATTACTTGAAAACAAAAATTATATAGGCTATGTATTTTTCATTAGCCCTGTATACTTTCCTCCGTACAAGTACTGCCTTGCTACAATTATCACATTAGAATTGTTTCTGAATAAAATCTAAGATGAAACACCAGGTCTTCTTTTAGTTTAGGTTTGTGTTGGGGATTTTTTTATGACATCTGTTTGCAAATAAATTTGGCTTGATTTTGAGTTACTTCTTTTTTAGTACAGACAAAGTTATAATTACATTTTAAATCTAGATTTATGGTTCTAAAAATAATTTTGTCTTTATTTTCTTTCTAATGGGAGAAATTTTGAGTGGTGATACAGTTGCTTAGTACTGAAGGCAGCTAGCGCTTATTGTGGAGTCTGAAATAGCTGTGTGAGGTAGCAATTTGGAGTGACGATGAAGGCTAACTACTTAGCCATTTGCATCTCCACTGTCTTTAAGTGATACACTCCACTTTACAAAAGGAAAAATAATAAGAGAACTGTTTTCCAAAGTAGACTGCTTTCTATAGGGCAGGGCATATTAGTGTTAATTCTTGGGAAAAGTGCTAGATTGAAATCTGGGAGATCCTCAGTCAAAGGCGTATATAAAATGTAGTGGAACAGCAGTAGGGTTTTTTGTTTCAGTGTTTTGTTTTCTGCCAGCTTCACTAAACCAAGTGTTTCCTTTCTTCATTTGACTTCATGCTCCCAGGATCCCAGCAGACCTTATTTACCTGCGTTTTTATTACCTGTGTGTCTCAAGAGACTTCAGTCATCATGAGATAAAAAAAAATCTCCCACACTGAAAGGTCAAAGCTGGGCAACAAATCACTCTACTTTCTGACTTGCTCTATTACAATATTAAAACTGATTAAATAAGCAACTCTGAATGGCAGAACAAATATAGCATGGCTTCTTTTTGAGTTGTCCTTTGATAAGGTCCTCTGAAATATAACAAAATACATATTTTCACAGAAGCTTTGCTCTCAAGACACTTTTCAGGTAGCTGTTAATTTTTTTTGGTGTTTTGGTCTTGAGAGCAGGCAGTCTTCTGAAAGAGTCGCTCTTTGACTGGATATAATACTTTAACGAACCTTTAGTTTTAATATCTATCTTCTGACCTATTTTTGTATGTAAAATTGAAGTGCAGTTGGTTAAGTAGCTAGAAGAATTAGAGCAAGAAGCAGATACATGTATCATCAGCCTGCTTCCCTAAGAAAACCATATTCTGCATCAGACAGATGGAGACTAATTTATTTAGGTTATGTTGGTATTTTGGGGATTTCTTTGAATACTGCTATTTGTGTTGAAATGTTTGAAAGCATGGGTCTGAAAAGGAGTGAAATTTAGTAAAAATGTGCCAAGTCAAAAAAGAGGAAAAATGATTTTTTTTCCTCTTAAACATCTTGACAAAACTTTTGGGTGTTAAAAAAGGGCGTGCTTTCACTGGAAAGAACACTCGAGGACAAGCTGTATGTCAATGATAACCTACCAAGAAGCAACCAATAGTGTTCTGAAAACTACAAGCCCCTGAAAAGCTGAGAACCAGAATAGTTCCACAGTCCAGGCAACAAGTAAATTTGAAGTAAGACCTCTAAGACATCTGGGTTACCAAGCTCTGAGAGCTGATTAGGAATACAAAGCTGTTGCTGAAAAGTTCAGTTTTTTCTGCATTAGCTATGTGCAATTAAATGCAAATTTGGCTTGGTTTCTGTTAATCAAAATAATGCTGTTGTGAACTGAACTGGAATTGGTGGGCTGAGTGAACAAGCTGGTGAACAGCAAAAAATTACTATTTGGCTTTGACCAGGAGTGTTTTTGTCATAGAAGTTTGTGTGATGTTTGTACTTGTGGATGGATCCAGTGTGGTAGTTTGTGTTGGTGAGCTCTGCAGTAGAACTTGTATTTTACTGTATTTTACTGTATTTTCAGAAAACAGCCCGCTGTGTTATAATTTTAACAGAATAGTGGTTTGAAGGGGAGGGATGGTTATTGCATTCACTGCTGGATACAGGCATCTGTATGAACTTCTGAGAAGAGTGACAGTTCTATTTCATGATTCAGTAGTGTGAACAGACAGTGTGGAGAAGGGGTAGTTACTTGTGTTCAGAACCACCTAGGAGAACATTATGTGGACATTAATGGCCTTCATATCACTAGTACCGAAGACAAGGCACTATGTAGTCCCTGCAGAATTTTAGTGAAGAACACAGGCTTAATCAGAGATCGGTGATCTGGGTTCTTTTCAAGTTATGTGTAAGTACTTTTCAGTTACCGTTGTTATACTAATAAGTAGACCATAATTCTACTGTTGAGTAGAAGATGAATCATAGAATCACTAGTTTGGAAAGGACCCACTGGATCATTGAGTCGAACTATTCCTATCAATCACTGAACTATGTCCCTGAGCACCTCAAATGAAGCACCTTAATAGGCTGCAGTTCAAAGCAAATGTCTAATTAGCTATTAGTTATTATTAGTTATTACTATATTAGTACAGACCTGATAGAAAAGGGATGCAGTGTAGAGTGTAAGCTCTCTGTGAGATCTGCTTACTAATAAAACCAGATTTGATAGTTGTGAAGATGCTTCTGCAGCCTGTAAATGCTAGGGCAGGAGGTATGTCAAATGAATTATGCTTTATTTTCTTCATATTTCTTTCCTTTCTGATGTAGCTTTGGTTTTGCATGGATGCTAGAGTTTTTATCTTTTAAGTGGTGCTAAAACATAACTTGGTATTAATTCTTCTAGTGGTTAGGGAACCATCACAAATCTACGTTACAAAGGTAATAAATAGTCAACTACTTGCAGGTATTTAAGTTCATGGTGGTTTAGTGCAGTCTTCAGTAAGTCCTTCCTAATGCTAGCTGCAAAGCAATACTGAAGTATGGATTGTAATTCATTCATGCGGAGATGGGGTTTGGTTTTTTTTTTGTTTTTGTTTTTGTTTTTTTTTTTTGCACGGGCATAGAGCGAAGACAGTCCCAGTCCCAAGCGACAACGCCTTTCCCATTCAGTGTTTGACTACACAGCTACGTCACCAGCCCCTTCACCACCAATGCAACCATGGGAGATGACATCAAATAGGCAGCCTTCTTTGGCTCGACCTAACCATCACCACTTCTCAGGGGAACGATGCAACACACCTGCACGAAACAGGAGAAGGTAAGCAAGCTGTGTAGATTGGGAAATAATTTCATATTTTTCCTGATAGCAGCTCAAGGGAAAGGTGTATTTCAGGAAGCATTGGCTATATCACACACAGTAAACATGTTAACATTTCTGTTGAGCTGTAGATTGGTTTAGTTGTAACTGAAGTTACTGAAAGTAGTTCACATTGGTGCATCATCATATAATTTGTAAATGGGCAACTTGGGGAAAGGAGTGCTCATTGACTTTTTTAATTATGAGCTTGATTCTCTTTCAGTCTGCACTAGAGCAGAAAAATGTGAGGAAAATCTTTCTCATCAGGGTAATTTTAAAGATACTAAGATATTACTGATGTAATACCATAATTTTCACTGCAGGCACATTTGCTTTCATACCTAAGAACAATCTAAGTAAAGATGAGGGATACTGGCTAGGGAAAGTGAGGAGACTAGGTAGTGTCAAATGGTTGCTGGGGTGGGTGATTCACATGTGATAGGAGTTAGAATTTCATGTTGTATTTAGCTTGTGGCTCATTAACCTCTCAAAGTGGAGATTTTGGAAGAAGTTCCATTGGTCATGGAAGAGTAGAGATTTGGATGGCCAGGTTGAATTGATGCTTGAATGAATGATGCGTAAACATAAAACCACAGACTTACTATTCCAGTTAAATTAACTGTCCCAAACACAAGCTTTCATTGCCTTGCATTCTGTCTCAAAAATGCTTAGTTATCTAACACAAGTTAAAACAGAGTCCCTTTCTTTGCTTCTGAGGTATATTGTGGCTTGGTTTGTACTAAAATTGAAGTGTCTTTGCTTTTTAATGATCATTTTCATGAACAGAAATATTTAAGAAATGAATAACTGGTTTTCTTCTGATTCCACAAACAAAATTTGTCAACTCTAGTGAGGCGTGAGTAGTTTTGAGGCAATAGGCTTTAAGAGATACTAGTTCTTTATCTTTGCTTCAGGTTCATTACTCTGAAAGCTTTTGGTCAGTGGCTTTTAGAAACACAGTTCTCAAAACAGTTTGAGAAGGTTGAATTGTGAACTTGCAGCGATAACTGTGAAGACAGAAAATTAGGCCTTTTGTTCAAACTGATACAGGGATGCTCTACACAGGTATTTGGTCCACAGTGTGGGTTTTTTTTAACCCTAAAGTAGTTTGAACTGAGTTGCCTAGAATATTCTGCATTCGGCTGATGTCCAGCCAACGTAACATGGATTTCTTTGCAATGTTCATTAACATCTTCTGAACAGTAAGTTGAGTGCCTAATAAGCTAAATGCTGGACAACTGACTCTAGACAGTTTGGATATACTGTGGGATGAAGGAGGAGGATGGTATGTGTTGGAGACTAATGTGCAGAGGGCAAGTATCTGAGAATCAAATGCAGTCAGGTGCTGTTGGGTAACAACAACTGCTTTTGCTCTAAATAAAGGCATTCTAATGTTTAAGTACTTCATATCTCTGCACTTGAGTTGGGGCAGTTTTTAGCTTGGGTGCACTGTTCTGTTTAAGCTGGCTCTAGGTCAACTGCAGAGTAGTACTGCATCAAATCTCCTTTCCTAGAACTGGGTCATTAGGGAGGACAACATATATGTATCTCTTATTTTGCAGGAGTCTTTGAGTCTTACTGTGCTCTGGAGCTGTATTAGAACTAATAACCATTCCTGTGTATCAAAACTTGATTCCTTAACTTCATTGTGAGTGCATCTGTTATTAGTGATCTACATGAGGTTATGCCTGTGCTTTTGAAGCCAATTCCCTGTTTCCCCTGCTTTGTTTTCTCTCTTCCCATTGCAGATTTAATGAGGTTTTCAGATGAAGATAAGATGAAAGGTCCACTCCATTTGAAAGTGGTCATTCAGATCAAGGGAATAGAATATGGCAAGTGCACACAAAGCCTCTGTAATGTGTGTAGTGACTCTGACCCAACTCATCAACATTAACTCTTCTGTTCTACCACTTCAGTCTTGTTAGTCAGCACAGACTGTGCTGGTTTTTTTAATGTCTGGACTTTTTCCATTACCTGATTGACTCTTTAGTCCTTATCTGTCAGGGTTTTGCACTGTGCCTAGCACAACAATGCCCAAATTCATTGCAGGAATTTACAGATTCATTGTAAGCAACTGTTGGATTAAGGAAGGTAGCTTTCTGCTATGAATTTCCAGAAAAATGTTATATTTGTCCAGCTACTTAGAGTACAGGTAAAACATGAATGTAAAAGCACAATGCATGCCTGCGTGAAACAGCAAAGGCCATTAAAATTTGTGTTTACCAGCCATTGTGAAATGGCAATATCTGTGCTATTGCTGTGACTCACCTTGTGTCCGTGTTTCCTTTCCTGCTTGTCTTGAACATAATTCTGAACTAACAATATTTGAGAACGTTTGTTTGTTTTACTGCAAAGAAATCACCCTTATTAGAAAATGCAAAGCTCTGCAAATACTAGCTCTGCTTAATGAATACCTTTTAGTATCTATTCCTACTTAAGGGTAGGGGTTTCTGCATTTGTGTCACTGCTTCCATCCTGTCTGTTTGTTTTTACTGTGCACGTAGAACCAGAGGAGGCTTTTTGTGGATTTTTTTTTTTAAAGGCTTCAAACACAATTTAATTACTGATGTTAAATAATACTTAGGCGCCATGTCTTGACAATTCTTCTGAAGCCATTTCCAATTATCCAGAAACACAGAGTTATGTATCTGGATGCTCTGAATTTTCCTGAATGTAAAATGTCGTTTCTTTAAAACTCCTCACATTAAAAAATCCAGTTTTGCTTTTTCCAGAAAATTATACTCCATTATTTTTTAAATAAAAACACTGCAGAAGTTTTTTGTGTATCATACTAGTAATAGGAGATGGAGAATGCAAGAGAATCTCTGGAAATAGAGACTAGAGCTAAGATAAGTACATTAGTAAGACTGTAAATTTAGGTTCTAGGTGCTTAGAAGAAAACACAGCTTTTTGTGTTTGAACGTGTGGTCACTGTGAGGTAGGGCAGAAAAATGGGGCCTGAGATGCTGTATCACACGCAGTAGTACCTGGATAGCTGATGGTATGCTTCCCCTCCTCAGACTGTCTGTTTCACAGGGCACAGATTAGACTCAACCTGAGGACTGTCTGGCATTTGCCATCAGATTTCAGATCTGTTTAATTTTAATCAAATAGCAATGGGAATAGTGAGAGTTAAGAATCTTAAGGTTTTTTCCGTGCGCTGTTGGAGAGGATGTGTTCCAATGGTCACAGACCCTTCTTGTCTCTTCTAGAGTTTGGTTCCTTCAACCTGTTCCATAAGTAAGAAACCTTTTTATCCCATGTAGATTTTATTTGCTCTTGCCTCTGGGACCTTTTATGTATGTGTGGTGGAGATTGGATGGTATCTGATGAAAGTACTGGGAGTGGGTTTGTTCTTTCAGTTATTTCCCCTTACAAATAAATAAGAAATTACTTGATCAGAACTTCTAATAGGGAGTTTTTTTACTTGTATATGTGTGATTTTCTGTGTTTAACCTGAGGTGCTGGTCTTATTTATAGAAGTCTTGGTTCAAGATAGTAGCAGTACACTATTACGTAAGAATATATAATCAAAGCCTACACTTGTAGATCTGTTGCTCAAAAAAGTGGTTATTTTGGTCTAAATTGATCTACACAACAGTTATTCACTCTGAAAATGAAAGGTTATCACAGTCACAATTCTGAGATCTTGTAGAGAGAATTCTATGAGGCATTCTGTTATGTAATTAACACATGAGAACTGAAAAATTCATTTGCCTCTTCAGAGGAGTCTACTGCTTTGTCTGTCATCACTAAGTCATCAGTCTTTTTGTGGCCTGGCTGGTGCAAGGACACTGGGAAATCTGTGGTCATGTAACTAAAGATTCCAAATGCCATTCTCTATAAGAGTCCTACTCCTGGTTTCTTTTACAACATTAAACTATGCTCTATTAAGCACTATTATGCTACCAAAATATATAATCTCTTAGGCTTCTAGCAGTTTTGTTAGTAAGAAGTTTTATTCTAATCTAAAAACATGTTCTAGTAATATTTTCCAGTGTAAAATATTTGATACTTGATTCTTTTTTTGGGTTTAGTTATTAAAAGGGATTTGTGTCAGTTAGGTAATCTGTATTTTTTTTTAATGCATTTCCAGTCCTCCAGTTCGACGTCAGAGAACAAGGAGAGATTGTTTGTCTAGACATAATTCCATTAGCCAGGATGAAAACTATCACCATCTTTCTTATGGACAGCAGCCAGCAATAGAGGAGCCCCGAGCCTTTCACCCACCGAATGTATCTCCTCGTATGTTCCACCGAGGTGCTCACCCACCACAGCAGAATGCCATGATGGTTGACATTCATGATCAAGTAAGAGTCTCAAATCTTCAAGAACTCTCTTCTCCTCAAATCTGGTTTCTTAAGTTTTCCTTTTGAATATTATTGGTCTATGGAACACTGTAGTAGGCGGAGGGGAGACCAAAACCACCAAAATGATAGTCCAGACTTCTAGTAAAGAATGATACTTAACAATTTGTCAGTGCATGTATTGGCATGGTTTTGGAAGCCTTTGACTCTTAACTTTGAAATGCTATTGCTTTGCTTCTGAAATAAACTAACATGATAAAGATGTGATATGATAATTAAGATTGTATTCTATTTCATGTAAAATACCTCTTAGGAGTCTTTAACTAGTTAAAATATGTTATATAGAAGTTCAGTTTACAGTGTGTATAATTGGTTGGTTATTTGACAGCAGAACTCATGATAGTGTTGTTGCATAACCAAATTAGCTATCCAAACCTAATTAGTTTCTCCTTAAATGACATGAAAAAATGAGACGTGTTTGGTCCTGAAAGTAAATAATTTCTGTCTGACAGCATTTGACATAGTGTTCTGTAGCTGTGGACCTGTAAAAGAAGTCCTATTGAAATAACCGTTGTTGTTTGTTAAATCAACAGGCTGCAGTACAAGTGTGTTAGTTGCTACATAGTTGTGAACTGGGAAATAGAACTGGTTATTTAAATGTCTACTTCTTAAACTTCATGTACAAAGTGTAACTAACACCTCAGCTTAAAAATATGGTTTGCATTCAGTGCAGGTGCATTCACTCCTGTATTGTATTCTCAGTAAGGAAGTATTTGTATTTGGTATCAAGTTCAAGAGTGGAAGATATTCTAGCCATCTCACAACCTTACTTTTTGATGAACACTTGTACTGCTGTAGCATCTCAAGAATTCAAACTGTGCTATTCATTTCTATTGCAAGATTCCATCATGACAAGCTTGGATAAACAGTTCTATCTCACTGCCTCTGCCTTCCAAGCATCATCTCTGATCAGAAGTCAGTGGTTTTTTACTTGCTGAAGTCTCCTGTGGTCGTATTTTATACTTAAAGGTCATAAAGATTTTGAGATTTCATCTTTTTATTACTCTGAGCTGTATATGTTTCAGAATCACATCCAGGATTGCACTATATCCCCAACTTTTGTATGTAAGCCAGAACCAGATGAAATTCAGTGTCTCTGCAGAGACTGGTTTCTGTAACTATTAATACGCAGGTTAAGATTTTAAATTCTGTTCAGTGATCTGTGTTCTGTTTTGGCCTCTGTTTCTGAGTGTACACCACTAGTTAAGTAGGTTAGTTGTGTTTACTCATTCTCACTTTTCTAATGACACTACTGTTGCTTGTTCCCTTTTAAGCAAGCAGGTTCCATTTTAGCCAATAATGTAGGAAGAGGGGTCTTCCTTGAAATAATTACTTTTTCTTACTCTGTGCTCTGTGACACTTAAATCTTTCCAGTTTTGTTACAGAATTAGAGATTTCTTGATTTAGGAAAAGCACAAACCCTAACGGGGTGGGGGGAAAGCACAAACAAAAACCTGACTTAAAAACCCAAGTGGTTTATAAGTTCTGAATACTTTTGGATAATAGTTTGGTGATTCAATTCTAGGGAATCTCACTAGCTAGACAACTGGGTTATGTGGGCCCGTTTCTTAATGTAAATGTGGGTACTTAGGGTCTGATGCTTCATAGTCATATTTACTTTTCCTTTTCAGTTATCTGATTAGCTGTTCTGTTATATTTAGGTTAGGAAACTTAGCTCTAGTCTTTGTGAGTGAATCTCAGAGATAAGTTTCTTTGAAAGAAAAGAAAATCTACACATTTTCCTTGTTCCTTGTCTCTGGTTGAATCAGCCTCTTTAGAGCTCAGAAGCTTCTTTAGCTACTTATGGATTAGCTTTTATGTGGGAATTGCTGCCTTCTTATTTTGTAAGGACTAAACTTTGTATTGGGGAGGGCAGGCTTAATAGAAACTGCAATATTTCTGGGTTGACTCTGAGGTTCCTTGGAAGCTTTAATATTTTGAGTTGAGATCCGTTTTGGCCTTGACTAGAAACTGCTGATAAGTAAGTAATACTCCTTTGAGAAAAATATTTAAATTAAAAGGAATTACAAGCATGTGTCTCCTTTTACATGTTCTTTATGAGTATATTTTTTTTCTGACGTGTGGGTAAAAGCTTATCTCCCTCACTGTGCTGTACAACACTGTTATGAATTCACACTAAATTAGTAATTTTCATTTTTCTTTTTGCTGCAGATCCATCAAGGCGCAGTTCCTGTGTCATACACAGTTACAAATGTGGCTCCACATGGTATACCACTTTGCACAGGCCTGCATATCCCTGCCTGCAGTGCACAACAGGTCCAAGGGTGCTCAGTGGTTTTCAGTGGGCAGCATCTTCCAGTTTGCAGTGTGCCTCCCCCAGTAAGTAGATATCTCTAATTACACAGCTTCCATCTTGAACATAGCATCTTGGGGCTTCTGTGTCTGTGTGGCTTTAATTGTTTTGGAAATAGGCATCTTTTTTTAATCTGTGTTAAGTCGCTGTGGTATAGCAATGTAGGCCTTACAGCTGGTAAGCATATGGTACTTGCCGCCTATCTTTATATGGTATGACTATAGTATAGAGTCCTGATTGCTTTTTAGTCAAAATAAATGCTAGTCTGTGAAGTGACTTCTTATCAGCAGCTACTTTGCATACTCTCAGTTAGTAAGAGGAAGGTGTCTAAGGCTTTTATGTGGCCCCTTACCTAGAAAAACATCTTCCTTCATAGCGAACCTGTTTGGGGACTGGTTATATACAAAACATTCTGATGTTCTAAAGTTGATTTGCTTCTTGAGAAATATTGAGATCCTGAAAGATCACTAAAAATAAGCATCTGTACCTTTCTGGGAATGAAATAAAGTGCCTTGACTGGCTCTACTGCTAACTTAACAGTTCAATTTCTTTCAAATTTTCTCTTGATTTTTTGAATGTATCAGATCAGAGATACCACTTTCCAGGTCATAGCATTCTGATGCAACCATTCAGTGGAAATTTTGTACTAACAAATGCCAGGGCTGAAGACGTTTCAGCTGTACAGAAGAAGGTTGCAGCACCTGTTGCAAGATTTAGAGCTTTTTTCCCCCCTCACCTATTTCTAGCATAAACTTGTAGTATGGTACATCAAAAGTATATGCAATGTCCAGTAAACATTTATAATGTTGGTATAAGCATTAGCATCTACCAGCTATGTATTTGCCAGCAGTGTGTAAGCGAACTTTTCATAGAATCATAGAACAACCAGGTTGGAAGGGACGCATCGGATCATCGAGTCCAACCATTCCTCTCAAACACTAAACCATGTCCCTCAGGACCTCATCCACCCGTGCCTTAAACACCTCCAGGGAAGGTGAATCAACCACCTCCCTGGGCAGCCTATTCCAGTGCCCAGTGACCCTCTGTGTAAAAAACTTCCTCCTAATCTCCAACCTAAATCTCCCCAGGCGGAGCTTGAGGCCATTCCCTCTTGTCCTGTCCCCTGTCACTTGGGAGAAGAGGCCAGCTCCCTCTTCTCTACAACCTCCTTTCAGGTAGTTGTGGAGAGCAATGAGGTCTCCTCTCAGCCTCCTCTTCTCCAGGCTAAATGTTGTACTTTCTGTGGCCTGAGGCCATGAACGCAGTGAAACATAACTCTTGATTTCTTTAAACTGCTTGTTGAAGCGGGAGGTTAATCTGTATTTGTCTTACCTAGGTACTGTTTATGCCCATGAGAGAAAACATAAGTCTACAGCATACTGCTGACCAGTCTGGAATATTTGTGAGCAGAATTTCCCCTTACCTTTCAAATTGGTGTAAATCTGTCATGTGAATCAGTGTATATAACTGAGGCAAGATGAGAGAACTTTTTTCTTCTATTTAGTGGTGGTGGTGGGCAACCAATCTCAGAACAGGTACCCAGAGATTGGAACAATACATATGTGGTAAATTCAGCAAGGCGAGAGAGCAATCTGTCCTAGGAAACAACAAAAGAAGAAATGCTAAGACTATTTTGGGCCTTGGGAAATTCAAACAGCATCTAATCTTATACCTGTTTAAAGCAGAGGGTATTGTCTGTACAATTCAAACTGTAGTTCAACAATGCAACTGTCCTTTAAATACATACAGGAATAAAGCAAGCAGTAACCAGGTTGTTTAGATTGATTGTGCAACGATTAATCAAGTGTATTGAGAGAATCAGAGCAATACAAGTGAATATTTTTTCACGGAAAGCGTCACTGGGCAGTGGCAGAGGCTGCCCTGGGAGGTGGTTGAGTCACCTTCCATGGAGGTGTTTAAGGGACAGGTGGACAAGGTGCTGAGGGGCATGATTTAGTATTTGATAGGGATGGTTGGACTGGATGATCTTTTCCAACCTGATGATTCTATGATTCTATAAAGAATGAAGATTGAGGTTTTCGTGATGTCAGCTTGCTTCTATTATGTCACAGAGTTGCAGAATAATGTAAGTTAGGGAGAGGGCTCTAGTGGTTATCTGGTGGTCACTTTCTAAGAACAGTGCCACTTTCCAAGAGTGGAGATTCCACAACTTCTCTAAGCCTCTGCTCCTGTGTGTGACTGTCCTTTTAGTGAACTGTTTCTCTGGTTGAATTTTATTTACTGCAGTCTTGTCCCACTTCACTGGGCCCTCCAGTTGCATTGTTAATAATGCAGCCCAGCCTGCAGTAGGCCTTTTTTACTGCCAGTGTGCAATTCCTTGGATGTATCCACCCAACCCAACTTTTATTTCCACAAATCTGCTCACCATCCAGTCAGTTTCAAAATGTCCTGTTCCATGGAGTTACTCTCTTCCCCTGCCATATTTTGCATTTGCCTTTAAACTTCACATAGTTTCTGTCAGCCTCTTTCCTCAACCTGTGATACTGCATCTGAAAGGTAACCTGGCTGTCCAACATGTCAGCTTGCTCACCATCTTCATCTGTGAACTTCCCAGTATCCTTTTGTGACTTTTACAGTATTAGTTTGTCTCACTGCATGTGTAACTATGAAATAAACAAGTGGCATTTATGAAATGCCTTCATGAGTTTTAAAACTAATTTGAAGCTTATGTTCAAACAGAAGTTTTCCAAAAGCCTGAATGAGGAACAGGTAGTTTTCAATTCTTTCCACTTGAAAGATAATGCAGCCTAATTTGCTGTAACTTAAGAAGTGCCATGGGCATAGTACAGAGCATTCCAAGCATTTATTTGGGCTATGGTAGTCTTTACCATATAGGATCTTGGGATGAAACCTGTTTAAGTATGTTCCCCAAAGTGACTCCTGTTTTATGGAAGGATATGTGATGTTCTGCCTGCAAATTTATTTTCAGCTATTTCACACACGTTTTCAGTTTAGTAAGATACAATTAAAGATGTATTTTAACAATGGAAACACTTGCCTGTTTTTTCTCTTCTAGAAAAATTATATAGTAGCTAAGGGTGAAGAATAGCATTTAAATTAAAATAGTGGTCAAATTAATCTGCTGCTGTTTCATTGCGTGTAAAGATTTGTTTAGCAATGATCACAGTAAATTGAGGTGATAATTCCACCTCCACTATTGCACAGTGATTTTAAACTAGATTTCTTTACTATTTTATGCCAATATAGTCAGTATGCACATTACATGTTGTGTGACAGGACCATAAAGAAAAAGCAAGAGCTCAAACCCGAGTCCTCTTTCTTCATAAGATTTGATAATAACTGTCTTATTAACTGTTCTTTTAATTGTAAAGATTGTTACAAATGCCTGGCATTATGATGGTGGACCAAAGAGCAAGAAGAAAATAATTCAGGTTTTCTTGCATCTCTGTTTTGAGAGATGGGAGTAAAACTTAACACTTCCACAAGGTACATTCCAGTTCCCCTGCAGTGCCTTCATCACATTAGTGTTCAAACTTTAGTGCCTGAAGGTGCTTTTGTATGAGGAAGGTCAAAAAGGGCTATTTCCCACAGTAGCTGTCATTTAAGGAGCTGCCTTCTGAGCATGAGACTCGCCTCAAAGTGTGGAACTGAGCCAAGTTTATGTATTATACTTGATATATTAAGTAGAGTCTGACAGCTTGGAGACCCCCAGCTTCACCTAGAGCATAAAATGATTGCAAGGCTGTTATTTTGGCATGTTGTTTTGAAGGTGATATGTGGGGAAAATAAAATCAACTAGGGTAAATGTATCTGCTTATCACTTGGGAGTCTGTGTAATCCTGGAGTATTGATAACCCTGACTTTCACTGACCTCATGGAAAGTGATAGCTACTTTACATCTAGCAGATGTCACACTGTGGTACTTCTAGAGCCTCTTCCGTACTAATCACTGTTTCTTGTATATTTGAATGAGTTACTATTTGTGTGTACTTTGGAGGCTTTGCCAAGGAGGCAAGAGAACTGCTTTGTTTTAAGTAGGTATTTCCAGGGAGTGTTTGTGCTAGGAAAAAAAAAAACATTGTGTTTATTTTATTTCAGATGCTTCAGGCGTGCTCAGTCCAGCATCTACCTGTACCATATGCAGCATTTCCACCCCTCATTTCTAGTGATCCATTCCTTTTGCATCCTCCTCATCTCTCTCCACACCATCCTCCTCACTTGCCTCCTCTGGGACAGTTTATTCCTTTCCAAGCACAGCAGTCACGGTCGGTAAGTAATGCTTCTTAGCCCTCTCTCTGTAGAATTGGTGGGGCTGGATGGGCAAATAGTACTGATACCTTATTGAATAAACAGAAGGATTTTGCTTAAAGTACTATTTTGTTTTAACATATGCTTCCTTAAGTTTGTAACCACTTACATGTGGATGAAAAAATAATTTTCAACTTACAGTGTTTCTCCGCAGATTTTGCTAGCTATTGTCTGTGCTGTTTCTCCATAGGCCCTTACTGCTGTCAAAAAGGTGCATGTTTCTTCACCATCTGCTCCTTCAGGCATCTCTTTCCTAGGAAGCAGAAGAGAATCCAGAAGAGGTTCTGTAGTGCAGTGGTGATCTCTGAGAACAACTTAGCAGAGAGAGAAGAAAGCACAGAATGTTACTTTCATTAAATGCTTCTCCTGTATTACTTCTCATGTATTACTTCTCAGTTAATTTTTAAATGACAAGTGGTTTTCCAAAACCTAATGATATTAGGTCATCCAGGCAGATTCAGGAGCCTATAGTCCCCTTTCTCATTTTTGTTTTCTCTGCTTACGAAAGTTGTTGAAGTTATTGATGCTTAAGCAGACTTGGCTTAGTGGTAAAGACTATGCAAACATGGAAAAATGTGACCCTGGTTTGGATTTTGAATTTTGAATTTTCAGTTCTTACCTATAGCTCTTACTGTGGGATTATCTGTATACTGATGTCCATGTGTTTGCCCCTTTGTGATTGGAAGATACTGGTATTTCACTAATGCAGAAACAGAAAACAGCTTAATTGTTACAGACACTGCTGAGACTTCTCCTTACCATGTCTTGGGATTGGGTAGAGTTTGTAGTCACTCTGATGGTGAGAGAACAGCTGGGAAAATACGGTTTTCCGTGGTAATCTTTGTAAGACTTTTCTTCAGAAAATGCATGGGCTCAGGTTTTAACTTGTGTTGCTTACTTAAGTTATTGACTAGGATTGCCTGTGAATTTTCAGCTCTGGTAAAAAGCTTGTATCTTAATTGTCTAAGAATACTTAATGTTTAAAGTTTTTCTCTGCATAACAGGGAAAGAGAATATTCCTTTGGTTCACAAGGTGGCTATCTTAATTGAGTTTCTTGAAACTGTGGAATTCTGTGTCAGGAATGGAAAGGTGTATTAATGAAACAATGACAGTTCCTGGTTATTTCTTGAGCCGTTTGTAGGTCTGAGTGATGTACTACAGTTGACTAGATTACAAAACTGAATAGGAATCTCCTTCTGCAACCTGTGGACTACATGTGGGACTGCTTGAATAACCCTTCTACTGGAGTCACCACTTTTCAGTCTTTCTGGCACAATTTCAGTTCTTGTCTATGGTTGTTTTATTTTTTTCTCTTGCATAGTTGTACAATGAGAGCAGCCTGGCAAGAAGGAGAGCAAATATTTGTCCTGAAAAATGCAAGACACAGGAAATTACAGCCACTCCTATATTTGCTAGATCGCATAAATTCCTGGTCTATAAGCATGGCTAGCTGGAAAAGGTGAATTTATATCAACTGTGTAGTGTTGTCTTTTGCTTTTTTGGTAGTGTTAATGACACAGGAATTGTTCACAAACTTACTACGTGAAACTGTAATTTTTTTTTTTTTTTTTTTTGCCTTAAAACCGACCAGAGCAGCTCAGAATATGCAACGGGGATTGCAATTCTTTATTGGGCAAAATTCATATCTTTGTTATTGCAACAAAGCCTGTCTCTTATTTTCTAGCCTCTTCAAATGATAGAAAATGAAGTAGAACTGCTTGGAGAACATCTTCCTGTGGGAGGCTTTACATACCCTCCCTCGTCCCATCCACCAGCATTGCCTCCCTCAGCTCCTTTACAGTTCTTAACCCATGATCCTTTACACCAGGAGATGTCATTTGGTGTAGTAAGTATGCATTCATGCCACATTGACATTCTTGATCTTCATCATATAGTACATTTTGTTGTAAAGATTATTTAATGATATCAGCAAATGGTTTGAGGTAAAGATATCTGCAGAGTGTCATTGCAGTTATTTAAACATTCCATGTTGCCACACAGTCCAGAACTACAGAAAGTAATCTGTACACTTCAGAAAAGCTGACATAACCGTTAGCTAGTTCTTCGTCATATGTTGAGTTTCCAAAAGTCAGGAAAGCTAAAATGCTTTAAAAACAGTCCTTCTCCAAACTGTTGGCAACCAGTTGTGTAAAGTGCTTCTGTAATTTAGACTGTACTATAAAAACAGTCAGACTTATTTTCTGAGGGTCCACATGCAGCTCAGCTGCAGTAGCACAAAAGAAATTAAACCTGGTGCAAGGTAAACTCTGCTAAACTCTGTGCTTGTGTGGTATGTCCCGTATCTGTGCTACCTCTAGGATCTTCAATCTGCAGTTATCAGTCCTGAGACATTTTGTTACTTGTATTTTATTTTTGTTTTAATTTTTCTAAAACTTCTCCTGCGTGTGTAATGCCTGAAGAAATAACTGGAAGTCAAGTATAGAATCTATTTTTTTAATATTTGGTCTGTGCATCAAGTTGAGAGGAGGTTTTAGAGGATATTGTTATTTAAAATGTTAAATGAGAATGAATTTTTATTTAAAATGTTAAATGAGAATTCATTTTTTAGGCCCTGTAACTACAGAATATACAGATAACTTCTTTTTAATTAGTCTTCTGGAAATCATTGCTTGCTTGCTTGCAGTTTTTATAAAGGTTCAAATAAGTCTGCACCATTTACTTCACTCATACTTAAACTAAAGGTGTGCAGATTTTCAGTAAAGTTTTCCTTTACCCTGAGTCACTCTGGAGACAAAGACGCTTGAGAACTTCCACAGACTGTTTTTCTTTTATTCAGTATGCTTGTTAGATGAATATCTAATCACAAATATTTGGTTCAGCTGAGGCTTTCTTGATTTCTAAGTTCAGGCTTTAGAGTATGTAAGGAACATGATTCTGTGGTTTTGTGGTTTATATGGCATTTGTCCTCTCTGATACTCCCATTCTGGGTTGTGTATTGTTGAAGAGTAGAATAGAGTTGTATTGAGAGTAATCATATGGTCTTTTGTAAAGCAATCCTAAATCTTTATAAAGTTTTATTTATATTAAAATTGCGATAGAATGGCTGCATTTCCAATTCTCTAGTTCGGTGACTACAACAGTTTCTACTTATGTTTTTGGATTGCAGAATTCACAAAGTAAAGTTGGCATTTGCTGCGTCTAGTTTGAGGTCTTTCAGGAAAAAGACCTTGACTCTTTTGCGTTGTTTTTATATTCATTTTTATATTTTATGTATGACTGTGGCTACCTATTAATAATATTTCTGTTGTAGAGTTAGAGGGATTTATTTATTGCTGCTCATAGGCTTTTGTGTTTTCTTAAATTTAATTTTTAAAAAAAAGTTAGAGAAGTTTTTTTAAAAACAAAAACCAACCCTCAGGGGCTTCAAAGGTGAATTCAATAGTATATATGAATTTCAGTTACTAAATAAATTGAGTTCCAGCTCCTGTTTCCCAAACCAACTTTCATGTAGATTTAACATACAAGAACTTGCAAGGATTTCTGTGGTATGCTGCTGCTTTTTCACGTGGAATGGTATGATTATTGATAGGAATCATTTTGAATAGAGGCTGAGGTTCTTTTACAATTGAACCTAGCCTGGATTTTTTAAAGAATGCTCTACTGAAATTGGATTTCAATATTCAGATTTCATTTTATTTGATGATTAAGAAAAGAATATGTTGGATCACAGATTCATAGATGGGATGAGGTTAGAGTGGAGGTCGTCTGGTCCAACCCCTGCTCAGGCAGGGCCCTCTAAAGCTGGTTGCCTGGTTGACATGTCCAGACAGCTTTCAAATATCTCCAAGGGTGGAGACTCCACAGCCTCTCTGGGCAAACTGTGCCAGTGCTCAGTCTCCTTCATGGTAAGGAGGTTTTTCCTGATATTCAGATGAAGCCTCCTGTGTTTCAGTTTGTGCCCATTGCCTCTGGTTTTGTCAAATGTGCACCACTGAAAATAGGCTGGCTCAGTCTTCTTTGCAGGCTTTCTTCAGGTATTTATACATTGATGAGATCTCCCCGAGCCTTCTTTTCTCCAACCTGAACAATTCCAGCTCTCTCAGGCTTTCTTGTTAGGAGAGGTGTTCCGGTCCCATCTTAGTGGCCCTTCATTGGACTCAGTCCAGTATGCCCATGTCTCTCTTGTGCAGGAGCACAGAACTGGATGCGAGTTCCAGTTCCACGAGTTCCAGCTGAAGCTTATTTTCTTCTTTCTTGCAGCCTTACCCACCTTTTATGCCTCGAAGACTCACAGGGCGCAGCAGATATCGATCACAGCAGCCATTACCACCACATCCTTACCATCCCAGCCTACTACCTTATGTGCTGTAAGTTCAAAGTACATTTGCTTCAGTGTAGGCTATTTACAAGTCATGCGACTTTTCAACAGTAGTCATGGCACTTTTTATGTTTGGACTCTGCCAGACAGCAGGCATAGTTCAGCTGTCCTAGAGAGCAGGGGAACTTCCATTTCTGTGTAAATCTTTCAGCCTATTTTGAATAACTTAGGTCCTTGAGCAAGGAAAAATATAGGTGAGCAATTTTGTCCAATGCAGTTTTGTAGGGTTTTTTTGACACATAGTAGCCTCTCATTCTGAACTCTTCCTAAAATCTTCAACAAACTTTAAAACTTGATTCTTGGATGCTCTTAGAGAGGCATGATTACACTATAAGGTTAAGTCCTAGGAGTTTTCACTTAAAGAATGAATTCATGTAGTTTGGTTCTTATATGAAATATAAGGGTGAGTGCTTTTCTGTGATGTGTTACACTTTATTGGCTGAACTGCTAATCTGTTACAGGTGTTGAATTTCTGATCTGCCTCTGATTAGGTATTTCTGGAGAACATGCAGCACGATTAACATGTAGAAATAGTGTGTCTTCGTAGACCCTCTGCAGGGAGTTTGGGTATATAGCATGAGGTTTATTACTCTTCTATGTTCTGGTTTGGAGATAGATATTTAATGTTTAGAAAACAAAGATTATTTTGATGTGGCAAAGATGACATTGGCAAGGATATAATCAAATCTTGGCACACAGTACTGAGAGTGATATAGCTTCTTACTTGTTCATTGAGGATACAATGTAGCACAGTAGTTCTTGATGAATTCAGTGGAATTTTAGTATATTTTAGTGCTGTGAATTCATGATTTCCGTTTCTGTGCATTTTTGACCCATAGGACTTATCTTGGGAGCTAAAAACACTTGCCAAACATAAAAAAAGGAAAGCCATCTCTTTCTTGCCTCTCATTGGTCCAGTAGGATATCCTATTTATCATCATTTTGTGTTTCAAACTTACAAAATGGCAAAGCTTTTGAGTTGGAGAGCCAAGTAGGCTTAGGATTCCTTATCTTTGTTGATGATTTAAAAGAACTTAAAGAAATAAAATGTATTTAAAACCTTAATATCAATTCATTGTCAGTTTTAGCTCTCTGTAAAACCTGTAATAATCAAGAGATAAGCTCTAGCCTGGTTGGAAGTGTCAGTTGAGACATGCATGCAATTAAAAAGGCAGCAGCACTCTCAGTATCAAAAAGTGGCAGAATTAGCTTTTTTATTTGACTCTTTCACTTCAAGTGTCTATTTTTTACTTCAAACTTTACTTCTTTTACCAACTCTGAAAATTTATTTGAGAGGGATCAGTAAAGGTAACTTGCTCTGCCAGACATTTCAGTGCTTTTCTTCAGCCAAATGCTGAACCTTCTCATTGTTCACTTTCTTGGTAGATCATTACTCCCAATGCCGCCTGCAGTTGGACCAACTTTCAACTTTGAGTTGGATGTTGAAGATGGAGAGGTAGAAAACTATGAGGTTGGTGTGCAAACTACAGTTGCCTTGAAAGAACAGGTGTTAGCTCAAGCAATAAAATGTCCTTCTATTTTGCTTTTAAGCCTTCTTTTTTCTTTCAAATAAATGTAATGCCTGCGAAAACAGAATCCAGAAAAAGTCCCTTTGAATTTTTTTTTTTTTTTGCAGTACTGGGTATTAGAAGTGCTTAGTTTATTTTTTTTTTGTCTATTATTCTTTCCCAGAATCCACCCTTCCAGGGTAGGAATCATTAAATTGTTCAGCTTTTATATTCTATATCTTACTCTTCTCCTTTTGAATTTTAATGGATTTTAAATATCAAACAGAACTGAAGCACTTTCAAAGAACAGGGTAAGTAACTGGTTTTATGTGCATAACTTTGCAGAGCAGTGTTTAAACAAAATAATGTTAATATCATAGGATTAATTAATCTAAATATCATATTTATAAAACTGTTTTTCTGCTTTTTCTTCTTGGGCCTCAAGACACTGCATACAGTTATACACATCTATAGATATATTGGATCGATGCAAAAATAGTTGCTGGTTTTAATTGTCAACGTTAAAGTGTTATATCCAAGATTAGAATAAACATTATGAATTGAAAGAACTATTAGAATCTATGCTTTTTTGCCAACAAGAGTCAAGCCTATCTATTTTGATAGCACGCTTACAGAATTCTGGAGTTCTGGAACTGATTAAGTCTTTGAAGACATTGAACTGCTGCTTGGCTGTGGAAAACCTTTCAGGAATGTTTGAGGTGCTTGAAAAGGTGTAATTGATGAGAGAGGGGTCAGGAGAGTAAGCTGAATGAGGTGGAGTTTCACAGACCACTTTATGCAGCTTCTACAGTGTCGTTTGTAAGACTTGCAGTTGGGTATTGTCATGAAGAACAACTGGCCCTTTTTGACTGACCAATATTGAACATAACCATTGCAGTTCTTGGTGCTTTTTTTTTTTTTGTTTTCTAGCACTACTACTCTGCTGTGGGTGCTTTCACCAAGATTCAGGAAGTTGTAGTGGATAATTCCACTTGCTGAATAAATGCTTTGTTGATATTGCTAGCAGTTTCCACAATTTAAAATCATAAAAAGAAATCAATTATTTTTGCACAAACCTAATAGAATCCTCTTCTTCATAGATAATTATGGGGCAGTCCCGGCTGTTGTGCCTTTGCTGGTTCCAAGACTATTGGATTCCATTTGATTTCTCTTTAAAACAGTTGACATCAACCCTTCATTTTGCATCTTCTATAATAACTTCTAGGCTAGTTCAGAAGCATCATAACTTTTTTTTTTTCCCCCTGAGAATTTGAGATTTGACTGTATTAGAAATCTCTCATCAGTGCTGTTTGCAGCTTGCACCAATTTTTTTAACTTTTCTGTCTTGGTTCTTCGTGAAGTTTGTAGTAATGTTTTTCCTAGATTCTTGCGAAGGAGTGCAAGGTACACACATGACAGTGAAATTATTGGCATGAGAGGCTTCTAGTTGCAATGCTTGGCTTTGTAGTAACAATATTTAACAAAAGTAATACTTAAAGTTTGACGATATGTATTTGTTTTTCAAATTTTCAGATTTAGAATAAAATTGCTGCATTTCATTTCAACTATCCCAAATTAATAGAGTAGGAATCAAAACCTGGCCTATTTAAATTTTCGGTTCTCTTACAAGACCAGATTTGTGTGTTCTTAGGAAGCAAATTTGTTGTGAATTTTTGTTTCCCAACACTAATTTAATAATGGGATCCTTCCTGAGGGGATCCTTCAGGAGTAAGATACTTATGTAACTGTGTATGCAGTCACAGGACTAATTGGAAGTTGAGTCTTGGAGTTTTTGAAACCCAGACAAGAAGACATTACATGATTAGAAAGATGGCTAAATTCTGAAGGACTTTCCGTAAGGGTTGTATTGTAGGGGAGAGGGAGTTTCGTGCATACCAGCTGGGGTAGTGAGGTGTAATATCGGCATCAATTCTAGTGGAACTAGAGCCTGTTTAAGCATTGGATTTTTAAGTATTTGATTTCCGTGTTTTGCAGGCACTGCTGAATTTGGCAGAACGTCTTGGAGAAGCCAAACCACGAGGATTGACAAAGGCAGACATTGAACAGCTTCTATCCTATAGGTTCAATCCAACCAACCACCAGTCAGAACAGACATTGTAAGTACATTGATCTCTTTCAAAGATCCAGAACTTCAGTGGCTGTAACTTTTTCTTTAACTGGCACTTTCAACTCTGCCAGAAGGGCTATAAAAGCAGCTATGTCCATAAACAGTTTAATTTTCTTTGTTTGTGTATGTGTGTGGATTGCTTTCCAGATCCAATACTATTTATTCATACTTCGAATAAACCTCTACGTTTGTCTTGCATCATTTAGCTATGTTTTTAATCTAGTTCCTCAGCACTTAAATTGAAACAACAGAAGGGGTTCTAGGCTTTAGCATACTAGAAATTAAAGTAAGATTGTCAACTTTGAATTTGGCCCTTGTGAAAATAGCTTGAAGTGTTGAAATTTCAAGACCTCCTGATAGAGCTTGGTCAGTGGTTTAAGAGCACATCACCTTGTCTTTAAAAACCATTAACTTATTCTGTTTGAAAGATCTGCACAACGAAGTGGAATAGGCAGTAAAGATACAAAGGTCATTAAAGTGACTTAGTACCAAATGCGATCTAATATTTGAACTTTATTGTAAGGATTTTTCACTGATATTCCAGTTTCAGTGGCCCTCAGTGTGACTTATACTAGTTTAAGTAGGGAGTGAAGTCTACAGACCACTATCTCAATCATTTTAATTTTGATTAAACATCTGTTCTGTTGGTTGGGTGTGATAACTCCTATGAGCAGGAACATTTGGGTTTTTTGAAAGCATCGGGGAGGGGAAAATATAACAGCGATTCTGAGTTTACGTTGTCACACTCTACATCTTAAACTACAAATATAGATAAATGTAACTCCCTAAGGGGTAAATGAGCAGTCATGTTGCAGTCATACCAGTCAAGTTTTGGATGGAATATATATTTGTTGTTCTTACATAGCAGGTACTTTTGAATTTTATTGTCTTTTCTAGGTGCGTGGTTTGCATGTGTGATTTTGAGTCAAGGCAGCTACTTAGAGTCTTACCCTGTAACCACGAGTTCCATGCCAAGTGTGTCGATAAATGGCTGAAGGTAAAAAAAAAAAAAAAACAAACAACCGTATCTTATACAGAATTCATAATGTGGTTTAGGCGGAGGATGGGGAGTGTTTTGCTGTTCTACTTGATTTTATCTTGTTTCACATTTCTCATAGTTAACCTGGAAATGCCAACAAAGTGGAAGCATTGCCTACTTATATTTTTCTAACAACTGATGCGAGTAGCTTCTTTATGATCATTGAAACAAGGCAAAATTATTTTCATTGACAGATCTTACTGTGTTTTCCATTTGCACAGAATAATGACTGCAACTCAAGTAATCTGTGAAATTAAGGCTTGAAAGCAAAAAAGTAACATGATATAGGAAGTATGAATTAGTTTCTGTGATGATGGTAGCAAGTCTGTTAACATCCCTCCTTACATTTAGTTTAAAGCCCTGTCAATGAGCCCTGCAAGCTCCTGAGCAAAGACTTCTCCCACTTTGAGAAGGGTGGCTCCCATCTGATACCTGTAAATGTGGTGCCATGTGGCCATCCCAGTTGTCAAAACCACCAAAGCTATTATGGTGACACCAGCCGCAGAGCCATGTATTAATAGACTGGACCCAACTGAGCCTTAAAATGTCACTGCCTGTAACTTGAAGGAGGGAGGAAAAATCACCTGGGTTCCAGATTCCATCACTTGCTATCCCAAGGTCTTAAAATCTCTTTTGTTCACCTTTGGGCTACATACTGTAGTTTTGTCACCCTCCACATAGAACAGCAGTAATGGGTAATAGTCTGAGGGCCTTACCGGACTGGGGAGTTTCCTTCCAGGCTTCTGGGAGGCAGCAGACTTCCCTGTGGGTAGGTTCTGTTTGACATATTGGACCCTCTGTTCCTCTCAACAAGGAAGTAAGTCATAGTTGTAGATGACTGTCTTTTCCTCCTTGTGGCAGTTGTAGTAATAGGAGGGGAGTGTTCTGGTCTTGGCCTTTGCTCTGATGTGGACAAGTCATCACCCATATTTTCCTCTGTTTTTTGTCTTCCATAGCTAGAGCCTCATATCCATTGTGCAGAGGCACCTACGGAGGTGTGGGCAAGGGGGACATTCTCTGCCCCATTGGTGGACTTGCTTTCACTCAGTACATTCCTTTTAAGTCTCTGCCTAGATCATGGTGGGGAGGAGGATACCAGATCCCTGTGATCAGGGTCTTTTTCTGGTGGCTATTTCTGTTCCTGTATCAGGGAGCTCAGAGTGTGGTTCTACCAGTCTATTGCTAGCTCAGACTCCCTGATGCTCCTTAGCCTCTTTGCTCCCTCTCACAGCTCTGCCACTGGGCTGAGGAGATCTTCCACCTGCTTTCATCTAACACAACTGTTGTCCTTGCTGCCCTTTGTTTCCAGTGCGAGCTGGTGGCTCTTCCTGCAGCCAGAGACCTGGAGGGGGTGTGTTTTCCTGGGAGCTCAGTCTGAAATGATGTATCCCTTCTGGTGGGTACAGAAGATGCAGCCTCCCACTGGGTGGATACCATGACAGGGCTCCCTGTCACTGACTGAACTGACCTCCTGAGCATGGAGACACTGCCCTTCCTGTACATTCTGCCTTCATATAGGAACTGCTCTCGCACACTGCACTCCTAAGGAGCTGTTTAAATCTCCTGGGGCAGCTGCTGTGACCAAAAGTCAGGAGCTGCCTGCCCCTTGCTCCCTGTTGAGGGGTTTCCTTGCTCCACAGAGCATATTTTCTGCCTCAGTCTAGTGTCCAGCTGCAACACTCAACATGTCTGCTGCTGTCACTTGCTGATTAAGTCACTGAGCTGACTGAGCTTCTCTTTTAGTTTAAAACTATTACACTTAGTACTATTGCTACAGACTGTGCTAAAAAGATTTTTTTAAAATCTTTCTAATAACATCCTTTTAAGAATTGAAAGGGCACAATAAGGTGTCCTCGGAGGCTTCACCTAGCTGAACAACCCCAACTCACTCAGCCCCTCCTCATATGGCATGTGTTCCCGACCTTTGATAATTTTTGTGAGTAGAGGGGCAGAATTGCTTCCCTCAACCAGGCAGCAGTTCGTTTCATGTGACTCACGATATGGTTGGCTTTCTGGGCTGCAGGCACATGTTGCTGGCTTGTGTCCAGCTTCTCATCCACTCAGACCCCAAGGTCATCTGCAGAGCTGCTCTCAATCTTTCCACTCCTCAGCCTGTATCAGTACTGATGGTTGCCCCAGTCCAGATGCGGGACCTTGCATTTCACATTGTTGAACCTCATGAGGTTTTCATAAGCCCACTTCTCCAGCTTGTAAAGGTCCCTGTAGTTGACATCCCATCCCTCAGGGGTGTCAGCATCGCCACTCAACTTGGTGTCATCTGCAAATTTCCTGCACTTGATTCCATTGTCTGTATTATTGATGAAGATATTAAACACCACTGATTCCAGAACAAACTCCTGAGGGACACCACTAATCACTGATCTCCATCTGGTTTTGGATGAAAAGTTTAATCAGCTCTGCTGGTATAATGCTATGTGCAGTGCTGCATTTTTAAGTAATATAAGCAAGTGAAAAGCAATGTTCTTTTATAGTGCATTAGGCTGCCCACTTAAATTTTACTTCTGTGGTTGAGCAAGGTTAAAAACTTGTGAAAGATGATTTAGTACAGCGGAGGGAATGGAATTAACCAGAGAGGGATGTTATCCTCTTGCTTTTCATAGTATTGTCAGCTCTTAGTTCACAATATTTGATTATTTATTAATATCTTAAACCACTTGGTCAAATACAAATGAGAAATCTGTTGTTTTGTTAAGTAAGAATTAGTCATCATTCCGAAGGACAGTTTTAAAACATGGCCTATCTTCACCCTGAGAGCTTTGAACCAGATAACATAGGAAACTTGCCTCTGTATTTAATGTTCTGATAAGAAATGCTGTGTTATCTATAAGAAAAGACAAACTGTAACTGTAGTTTAACTTTATTCTGATGGACTAATACCGAAGTAGTGTAATGTTTTTAAGAAGATTCTAATAGCTCTACAGATTCATTATTCAAAATGCCATTGACTTTAGTTATTGATTTTTATAAATTATAAAAGAACTGTTAACACTGTTAGTTAATTGTACAGCGCACTCTCTCCTCACAGGATAAATGTAAATTTGCCTGAAAGAGTGGCTAGTTAGAAGGCAAATATTACTGTACTATATCTACCTTACTCTTCTTTTTGCACCAGTCATGTTGAATGGTGGGAGAATGAATTTCATGAAAGGCACAAGAATGCAAATGAATTTTTAAAAAGTCCTCATGTAGGATTTTGAAAAGTTACTTAAGAAGCAGTGCTGCAGTGTCCATGAATATATTTTTTTATTGTCACACAGTGGATTTATTTCTGCAGTCCCTATCAGAAAATTACTCCCACTGTTTCTTGCTACAAACAGCAGATACTTAATTCTTTATCTTTATCCATTAACTCATTGATTTTTGATGAAGATTTCCTTTTATTTTAAAAATTGCATTAACTGAATTGTATCTAGAATTATACAAGTACAAAGTAGTGACTGAGAAATGCTGTGTCAGTAAGTAATTATAAAACTTGCCAGAGAGAGAACAAGGAATAAATTCTGTTTTGATCCTCCAATGAAAACCTATAAATAATAACTATAATGTAAACTATAAAACAATGATAAGAGTAATTGACAGAAAAAATATTCCCTCATTTTAACTTATATTACTAAGTAATGCCTTTCAGTAATAATGTACTACTTTCACTGTCATTATTTTTTGGATTTGAAATTTGTGGCGGTGATTTCTGCCTCTGGCTTCCGAACTCTGACCTGCAGAGCCACATTTCTTGATGCTGTCACATGTATTTTTGTTGAAAAATTTAGCTATTGTAGGAAAACCTGGAGCTGACAGTGGTTGGTCCTGCACTTTTGGGAACAGTGAAATACATAATTTGGGGCAGGGAGAAGTTCTCTTCACTCTACCTTTGAAGAGGAAATATTTAACATAGATGTTACATAGTTTGGGGTTTTTCTCATTTGCTAAAATGAAATTTTATTTGGAAAAGGGAAGTAGAAGGCATAAATACTTCCGCAGTGGTTTAAGAGATATTACTTCTCATTTGACTTACATTTTTAAGGAAGCTGTAAAAGAGTTACTGGACATACTTTCAGTGAGTGCTTTACTAAATTTACACCTGCTTAGGTGTGTTAGTTATACCTGTTTCACCAGGTTACCGTCTCTCTCTGCTTCTCTCTTTTTTTTTTTTTTTTTTGGTTAACAAAACCCCAACCCTTTTTACTTAGTCTGTTTTCAGCTTTGACCCAGGATGGTTTTCTGTGAGAATAACTGAATAAGAGTATGAAGACACGTGACCCTTCATCAGTAGTGTGTGTGATCACATGACACTCTTATATAGCAGACCAAGGTTGCTAGTCTGGTTTTGATTGGTTTCTCTGCAACACATGGCACAGCTTTTAAGTTGCATCCCACTGACTGTAATATACTCTAACTATGAATCTGCATTAATAAAACCAGCGTCACTTAAGTAAGGCCTAGTTAACTCTTTTGCTTTATCTTAAAAGGCATAGGTTTTGAAGTGGCCAACTTATCACACCACTCTAACACAACAGAACAAACTAAAGAAAAAGCATAAACTAAGCTCTCTTTATCTTTGATTATTTTGAGTACTCTTGAATTGGTTTTCAGTACTAGGGTGATGAAGGTAGCAAAGTCATTATGATCACAGGTGTTCAGTGTCATCTACACATTACCTGAACAATGTATTTGTCAGTGCAGTAAATCTTGTTTTTGGTTTCACAGGCCAATCGTACCTGCCCAATTTGTAGAGCTGATGCTTCAGAAGTGCATCGTGATTCAGAATGAGCAATCTAAGAGCACAAATCCGGTTTGGATGTTCCTGATCACATGTACATATGAACAATCTATTGAACTTACCCATGTGGCTTCCAGCCTGCCCTTTACACAGAAGGGTGAATGGACCTTACTTTGCACTGTGTGACTTAATTGATTACAAAGCTTATAACTAGTCTTCACAGTTACGGGATTGTTATACTAACAGTGTGCTTGGAACTCCAAAGATTTTTTTTTTTGCTTATTTTTTTGTGTGTGCACTAACATTCCCTGGGGTTTGTGTGATCATTCTGAGTGTTGCTGCAAGATTACTGTGGATGTGATCTTTTAGCATGTTTATATAAAAGAAAGAGAAGGAGAAAAAAAACAGAGGTAGCTTCAAACAATATCATAATCTACCTTTTATAGAACCTTCAGATACTGTGAGCGGGAGGAGTGGGAGAGAAGGGTGTGAATGTATGTTTGCTTGTGAGAGGATATGTGAAGCGTGCTTGTGACTGAGTGTACATGTGTGTTTGAGAACCTGTGTACCAGCATGTACTGAGAACGTATGTGTGTAGTAATAATTATGCTGCATTGTATAATCTTGTGTGTTATTTAAACAGTACTAGTACTGTACACTGGTTCCTTTCCTTGTGTTTGCAGTTGCACACTGAATGCGGAGGGTGCAGCAGTTACAGATATTTAGTATTCCCTCCCCAATGTACTTACAGGTATAAAGACCGTTCTACGTACTATTCAAACAGCTGTTACGTTTCCCCTTCATTGAAGGCTTTAAATGTGTACCACTAAAGTGCATTGATTGTTCGTACACAAGTAATGCTACAAAGTCTGATTTCTTAAATGGCTGATTTACAAGTTATGTTATCAATGTAATGTTGCAGTACCATACAAATCATTTAGCATTATTAACATTTTTAATGGCTAATATGAATGTCAATGCTTTTCTGTTCTCCTTATAAATTTTTCTAGCTGGGTTTGCCAGTTATGTTTCTTCCACGAAAGGAAGCAGAAAGTATACTGAGAGTCTTGTGCAACAGTTCTTCACTTTTAGCCATTGCACTTACTAAGAACGTTATCTTTTAGCTTGTAAACATTGGCTTTAGTCATGTTTGTTCTTTGTCATTTATAAAGAAGTTTGTATTCAACTGAAGTTACTTCTTAAAGGTTATGATTTTATTCCTGCAGTTTCATGAATAAAATAAAGTTTTCTGCACTTTCTCAAAGCAGTAGCACTTCTGATTTTTTTTTTTTTTTCTTCACTTTACCACAGAGAAGGTGGCTTTGGTCACTAACTGCAAAATTCAGTTGCCCTGATGCTGCTTCTTGCCCTTCCTTATCTCATGAAGGAACTCCCTTGGGTTTTTTTGTTTGTTTTTTGCAATCAAGTTTCCAGTGTGCTCCACTGTAGGAGAATAGTACTGTGAAGCAGGAGGTGATGACCTCTGTTCAGGTGCTCTGAATGATGCTTTGTCTGGGCTGTTAAAAAAAATTAGCTTAATTTATAATATTCAGACTGTTAACACCTTTGATACATTATAGAAAAATATTTAGGTCTACATATACCATACTTATTCACAGAATGCACTTTGCACAACAAAATTCTCCTAAATTCAGTGTCATTACTTTAGTTGCAGCAGCACAAGTGGCACAATTAGCAATATTATTGCAACTTGCTGACAGTCTCAACTTTAAGTTTATTCTTTGTAATTTTTGATGCATTTGTTTATGCTGCTCTGCTTAATGTCAGCTATAATTTCAAACAGTGTTAGGTGTTCTGCATGCTTGTTTCTCTCTTTGAAGATTCTACAGACCAGTTGCAGCTCTTGGTGCAAATACAATGAAAGCACAATTTGGCCCTATTTGAGATGCTCTTCTCTCTGTTTAGTTACATAGGTAGTTCTCAAAAACTGCATATCTAACATACCTCTCCATACTTAAGAACATTAAACAAATATGCTGTTACATCAACTTCAAAATAATAGAATTGCTGTTTCCAGTAGGGGTAAAGAACAGACTTTTCACAGTAACAGAGCAGGTTAAACTGTAATTTTTTAACCAATAAAATTCTGGTTTTTTTAAAAAAGCATATGCCACATGTCTTACAAAACTCATACTCTTTCATGTAGCTGCAAAAGAAAAAAAAAATCTGTGTTTACAGTTTTAAATGTAACTAACAATAGTGTCCTCAGTATTGAGTTTGGAGCACGGAAAGAGGGCACTTGTTCATTTGTACCTTGCATAGAAGAAGACACATTCTTCTGAAGCCAAAGGAAAGTGGTTCTCTTCCTAAAATTGGAGAAATCTTGATGTGTAATATCTGTCTTTCCCCAGTAGAACTCTGTGGCAGTTGGGAGATCTAGAAGATGGATGGTCCCAGCTGGTAAAAGCTTGAGATGAATTGCTGTGCTCTTACGGCTTCTGTCTTCTGGAACAGTTTTTTTTGTTTGCATGGGACTCCTGCAGATGTGTCTGGACTTGCTTCCTGCAATTGGTGTGTGTAAACATCACACGTGTATGTTCTGAATTGGCTCAGACAAGCTACAATCAAGTCCTCTCTGTTGTGGCTGTCGAGGGACGGGGATTCGTGTTCAGCAGTTAACTGCTATGTGGTGTGTGTGTTTGTGTGTAATTCCACAGCCTGCCATGGTGCCTGCCAGCACCTTAACTTAGCAAGACCTCTTTTTTAATTTTATTTTCATTGCCTTTCTGCTATCACCTGTGTGTTTCTTCTCAAAACAAGTAAACAAAGACTGTGGGGGGGGGGGGAACACAAGCTGTAACATGTTGCATTATCATAGAATCATAGAGTAGTTTGGGTTGGATGGGACCTTAAAAATCATCCAGTTCCAACCCCTTTGTGATAGACAGGGACACCTCCTACTAGGAGGAGGCTGTTGGCACTGCTGTGGTTTTACATAAACTGTCAATTTAGTTTGACATTTTAGGGGATATCAAGGCCTACATAAAACTCTGAACATCTTGGTTTGTGGCTTTGCAAAAAAATAAAGCCTTTTCTATAGGCTCTTGAATGTGATTTCATGCCTATTAATACATTGTGCGGTATGTGCAATGAGATTTACCAGCCTTTTAAATTTGAATTCTAGAAAACACATTTTTTTTACTTGAGTTATCTTTGGGCCTTTGTACAAACTGTTGTACGTTGTTACCTCGTTTTGCTACTTCTGTTTCAGATTTGTCTTTCAGGAAAGTTTGAGTTTTCTTTAAGTCATCCTCTATTGTATCATTTAACATGTAGTTTTAAATGTATTATAAACATCTGTAACCAAATAATTTGAAGACTCGATACCTTTTTAACAAAATTTGTACATTTTTTAATGCAAGTTAGTAATGCTTTATGAGGTAGTGCTATGAATTTTTATTTTTAATTCCTGTGCCCAATTTTGGAGTTGAGACAGTTGTTCTGTAATAAATATATGATCTACACTTACACAATTCTGTCCTGTTCTTTCTCTTTGAAAGGTGTACTGTTCTCTTTTATTACCCTGTGTAGTTACATGCGTGATCATGCAACTCTAGATACTGTATTGTAAAGGGAAGTTTTGCTATCTCAGTTGTTGTGTGTGGTAGACTTTTTTTAATCTGTTTTGAGGGTGTTATTCTTGAAAGTGTAAAATAACTGTAATTCATACAACTCCAAGCTTTGCCTAAAAGATCAGCTTTTAAAAGATGTTGCTTTGTCCAAGGAAAAATTTGCAGGGATAGATGTGCTCTTTAGACATACTATTTGCGCTGTGTGTTAGCTGAAGATGTGTTACAGATGGTGGTGTTCTCCAACAGTGGGGGAAAAAAAGCATCCTGAGCTAAGAATTAAACTGAATTAAAACTGAGTTTGATTAGCTGGGGTCTATCAATAAGCTGCAGGTAAAACAAAAAAAAAAAAAAAGTTTGTATGTTTTTAATGAGGTGATGTAAACTAAGATTGTTTCAGTGTTTGACCACCTTTACTGGTAAAGAAGTGTTTCCTAATGTCAAGTCTGAACCTCCACCAACGTGGTTTTGAACCTTACTCACACATCCTGTCACTGGATAACAAGGAGAAGGGATCAGCACCTCCCTCTCTACTTCCTTGCCTCAGGAAGCTGTAAAAAGCAACAACGTTGCACCTCATCCCTCTTTTCTCAAACTCGATGAACCCTATGCCCTCTGCCCCTCCTCACAGGACGTTCCTTTCAGGCAAATTTGTTGCCCTCTGTCCTACTCTGGACACGTTCATGTCCCTTAATATCCTTTATAAATTGTGGGGCTCCAGAATAGCACACAATACTCAAAGTGAGGCTGCATCAGTGCTAAATACAGCAGGATAATCACCTCCTATGACTGGTTGGTTATAACTAGGATGCAATTTTGCCCTGTTGGCTGCCAAGGCACACTACTCACTCATTGCCTGCTGATGAGCAGAACTCCTAGATGCCTTTCTACAGGGTGCTTTCCAGATATTTCTCTCCCAATTTATACTTGCATCCGCCATTAGTTCATTCCAATTCCATAATCTAGCAGTTGTTCTTGTCAAATTTAATGACACTTACAATCTCTTATAATTTTATGGGATTCTGAACATTTTCTGCACCAAATTCTAAGGATTAATTTGTCTAAGATTCCACAATTTATATTTTTGCTTTCAATTTTATGTAAAACACCATAAGCTGAAGCAATTCTTCACACCCCATTTACATATACGTTTGCCTCATTTATCACTTCTCTCAGCTCTCTTTAATATTAAATTTAAAAAAAAAGTTATAAAAGTCAGGATCTTTGGTACTGGGAATCGGTGCTGGGACTGCAGGCTTGTTTATCATCCAGTGAGGGCAGCAGGAGTGGGGAAGGGTCTGAGGGAGCTGGAGATCTCTGTCTGGAGTGAAGGAGGAGGAGGGGAGTCCTCATTGTACTGAGCAGCTCTGGCCAGGTGGTGTGAGCCAGGTGGGAGGGGAGCTTTTCTCACAAGGAAGAAGCCCTAGGATGAGAGGGAATGGCCTCCAGATGTGCCAGGGGAGGTTTAGACTGGACACGGGTAAAAATTCCATGATAGAAAGGTTGTCAGGCACTGGAAGGGGCTTCCTGGGGAAGTGGTAGCGACCCTGTCCCTGGACAGGGCACTTAGGTCTGTGGTTTAGTGGTGGGATTGTCAGCCCTGGATTTAGGGTTGGCCTCAATGATCCTGAAGGTCTGTTCCAGCCTAAAGTATTCCGTGATTCAATGAGCACACACACCTTCAAAGTTAAGAACATGCCATTTATTCCCAACAAATCCCACATCACCCACAACGTGCTACAAAAACCCAAACAAACCTTAAACATACAGAGTAGGAGAAAGAAAATTCTTTAATGCACTTGGGAAACAATTTCCAAATACATTTCAGCCTGGCATCGCTGTAAAGAAAAAGATGCTGTTAGATGGGATGGAAGTGCCCAAACTGCTTGGTGGCATTAACCCTCCCTAGGGCTCAACATCTTCCCGGATAGCAGGGAATGCAAGAAGCTGACCTCAGTGCTGCTGGTGAGCCGGCGTTTCCTTGCTCCCACTGTCCATCAGCGGCCTGCTTTCCTCTGTCTTCGACTCTGGTTTTGAGCGCTTCAGCGGCTAGCGGGTCTTCCGCAGGTAATCCAGGTCCTCCTCCGGGCAATGAATCTTCATGTGGGCGTTGCAGCCATTTCTCTTGGGAAACACCCTGGAAGGTGGAGAAGAAATAGGAGTTTGTTTCATCCAAAAAAATTGACGTTAAACAGAGCTCTGTCATTGCCTTTTCTGAGGCTTTGTGATGTGCAGTGCAAGTGTTTCATCCCTTCATTCTGCCTTATCCCCAGTAGAGGATGGTTAACCAAAGCAGGTATTTGCACTGGAACAGGTTAGAAATTCCAAAGGGACAGGGGTGATTCTCAAGGTCTCTGCTTCTACCTTGCCCACAGTTTGCTTAGGAGGGAGAAATGTCCTTTAGCCCAAGCCAAGCACACAGCTTCCAGAAGGAAGATGAAGTCTACCTTCCACACTCTGGGCATGGAAAACCATGGGGAGCATCTCCGCTTCCCACACGGGATGGAGGCTTGCTGGGATCACTGGAGGGGATGCCTCTGTTGCCTCTCTCCAATGCTTCCCAATGCTACTGACAGCCTAAAAGAGCCCAGAACATTTCCTCCTCCTAATAGTGAGCTGGACTCAGAACTGGCCTGAGCTGTTTCTGAGTGGCCGGGGTGAGCTGGATGCATTCCATCACCCAGGAAACCTGAGCAGCCCGAGTCTGGTGAACTCCTTCCAATGAGGAGCAGCGCAAATCTGCTTAAATTCAGCTCTGAGGGTGGAGTCAAACCCAGCCCTTGATGGCAAACCCGAGCCTACTTTACACCGCCCCATGTGGAAGAGCGCTTCCCTCTCCACATTACCAACATCAGTCCCAAAGTTTTGAAATGGGAAGCATGGTAGTGACACAGCAACCCACTTTGTCCTATAAGATCAATATTCCCATGCCCCCAGTTCCCTTTTTGTGGCAATGGACGTTCCTGCAATGCCCATGCAGCACCGTGGCAGCAGCAGCGACTCTTACAGAGCTCTGAGATGGGGGGGAAAACCCTGAAAATCACCAGCACTTAGCTGAACATGAGCAGGATGATTAGGAAGCAGTTGGGAATTCTCTACTCTGGGCAGGGAGGGAGCCGGCACTAGGGAGCAGACACGGACATCAGGAGCAGCCCATGGCCATGATGGTAATTGGGAATGTGTGTCTGTCACTCCAGACTTACCCCATTTCAGGCAGCACCCACTGCACTCTTCTGGGAGAAAAGGGAAATATCTTCATCGCGGTGTGGCACCTCCCACAAATCCCCAGTCGCTTCCCCACCTTTTCCTCAGTGTGTCCCAGCTGATCTCGCTCCCTCTTGCACTGCTTTGCTTTTGCTTTTGCACGGAGGCAGTCAAAGACCACCTTCTTCTTCTAGGTGTAGTAATACTCCACACACTGGGCTACAGACTTGGTCTGAACCTGTTGGGAGAAACACGGTGCCCATCCATCACAGATGCACTGCAGTTCAACCTTCCACACAGCTGAGACGTTCCCACTCGGTTTCCCCGTTCTCTCCAAGGAACCCAATAAAACATGCTGCGGACACTCTGATGTCCATAGAGATGACATTGGAGAGAGAAGATATCTTCCCATCCAGAAGAGGCTGTAAGGAAGGGTGGGAAGGGTGGAACACACGAGAGTGATCAGCATAACACCGTGCTGATAGATGGGAAAAAACCTCAATATGAATACACATCAGTGAAATAAATAGTTCAACCTGCATGAAGTGCTCTGTGACTTAATTCTCTGCCTCAATAATATTAACAAGAACAAATACCACTTGCTAATATATCACATCTGAGTCCATAATTAGCTCCTCAAGGTGCTGTTACAATGAAAACTTACTTCTTTGGTGCAGGAAAAAATCTTTGTTATAAAGTCTTTCTACTTAACTCCTCATTGATAAAACCCCTCAAACCAAACTTGCCAAGAAATGTCTGTTCCTATTTTAATAAGCTTTCTATTTCTATTTTGTGGAACTATACCTTGCTTCACAACTGCAAAAGAGGTATTTAATGCAGTACAACACAGTGCTGGTCGTTCCCCACACGGTAAAGACAAGTCATATGAAAACATCACTGCATATTAAGAGCACAGAAATACTTTTAAGTATTCAGAGAATTCATCTTCAAATTCTTGCCTTAAATGCTGTTACCTCCTTTCCCAGTACCTGGCCAAGAAGCACCACGACAGATTACTGGATTTTCAGACTGAAAATTCCAGAAATGATATAGCGCTATACCATTTTACAACAAAGACACTAAAAGGACTGTCATTTGCTTGTGGCAGGTATCGGGTTCTCATGCCTTGACATGGAGCAAAGACACAACTCTATGTTAGGAACATTTTGTAAGCAGCAGAAGGAAACACTGACATAACCTCAAATTCATTTCCGTACGAGTACAAACAGACACACAGTTGAAGCATTTTCTCCCAAACAGTTGACCCTGTCTGGAACGTTTTCCCTAAATAATTTAAAGGCAGTACAGACTTTCAGATAGCAACTAGAGAAACCACAGCAGTAATTGCTACCTGTTTTACAGCTGAGAAGTCAGCAGAACAATCATTTGTAGTGTAACAGTAAAAACCCTAAAGCTTGTACAATGCTTTATTGTTGCATGATTACTTAGAACTAGGTAACAGCTGCTATTCTGTAAGGTCACCAAAGAAAACAAACAACATCACAAAATACCTCAATCAAGAATACAATAATTCTTAGTTTATTTTTACTTTTTTTTACTCTTTAATGTAAAAAATGAGTCGGGCAGGATGAGCTCACCATTATGTCTCTGCCACTTGTTTTACTATGGGGATGGCTAAACTGGCTCCTGGTCGTCCCCTCCCTCATTGGAGTTACACTGGAGCTACAGAAAAAAGACTCAGGTGATCCTCAAAGCAAAAGTATCAATAAGATTTGTGAACAGAAATAGACATATTGCACCTGGATAAGTTATAAATAAAACACTGATTGTTTATAAAAATAGAAACTAGAATTTTTATGTGGTGGAAATGGCCCTGATGTACAGCCCTGGAGTTTTCAGATCCCTACTCATTGGTGGAGGTTGGACCACCATGTCCCTTCTCATCGGAATTACTGATGAAAGGTAAAGAAGATAAGGAGCTGGGCCCACTGACACCCCAGATTTTATCACTCCCGAATGGACTACAAGTGAATGAGAGGAGCAAGCCATAATCGGAGCTCCCTGTAAGCTGGTCTGAGAGCCCCAACAACATCAACACCATACAAACACTGGAGTGTTTGCAGAAATTTCACACTCAGCAGCTTTGGGGAAACATCTAAAAGGCTTTATCACTGAACTCTGTAGTCCCTTACAAACGCTTACAGGACGCTAACATTCGTCTAGCCTTTAGCTTAAACTTTTGACACAGAATTGTAACATTATAGGTAATAAACTTAATGTTTAAACGTACTCCTGGGTGCTACTCTGTCCCCCTCGCTGTGTGACACCTGATGTCTTTCCCCAGCTATTCGTCCCTTTTCCCGCTCTGCACAGAACACAGAGGTGGGCTCAGAGGGTCATGGTCAATGAGTTGTGAGGGCCGGTGACTGGCCACTTGCAGGGCTCTGCCAGGATCCATGTGCAGGTTTGCACATCACAGTAGAAAAAGGATGTTAAGCTCCTGGAGAGTGTCCAGAGGAGGGCCATGAGCTTCGTGAAGGATTTAGAGGAGTTCACCATTTCCTCGCAGGGGTAGCAGGAAAAGCAAGTGCTGATCTCGTCTCTCTGGGGACCAATGAAAGGAGTCAAAGGAATGGCAGGAAGATCTTCCAGGGGAGATTTACATTGGATATTAGGAAGTGTTTCTTCATGCAGCAGATGGTGGAGCACTGGAACAGCTCCCCAGGGAAGAAGTCCTGGCACCACACGTCACAATGTTCAAGAAGTAGTTGGACAACAAGTTCAGATGCATGATGTGAATGTTGGGGTTGTCCTGTGCAAGGATGGGAGTGGGACCTGATGATCCTTCTGGGCACCTTCCAACTCATGACAGTCTATCATTCTATGATAAATACCAGCCATAATACAGAATAACTAAATGCAGCACATATATCATAATTTTCTATCCCCACAGAATGAAAGAAAAGAGTGCCTATTAAGAAGGCAGGCACTTCAGCCACTGCCTCACAGAAGAATCTTTTCAGACTGTCAGGTCTCTTTGAATGCTTAACAGAAAGGCTCAAGACAGTTTGTAGTCCAAGAAAGAGCTGCTGGAAGAGGGAAGTCTCTACTGCTGCACGCCAACAATGACCATTCACAATAACACTGGTAACCAGAGTACCCCTCCTAAAAATAATAAAAATAATAATTTCTTATCACTCTTTAATACTACAGTGATCTTCGTTCCCACATAACTTTTTTCTTTCACAAGATAAAGGCTGTGCTCACACTTAACAGCAAGGGCTGTGCCTGTCCTCTTACTCAGAAAAGAAGTATCAGTCACATGCTAGAGGGCAAACCTCAGCCCTAGGTCTTTTGCTCTTCCAATGACAGTTAGAAAAAACCTAATTAAATGAATACATTCTGGCTCTTGGGAGTCATGTAGAGGGTACTCTCGCACACACAAGAAAAGTGTCCTGAGATTTTGTTTTACTGGAGAAACACAACTGGGCTCATCAGTATCTTTCTCTCAAACAAATTTTATTCCAACAGACAAATTTGAATTCACCATCAATAACTAAATGACTAACATACACAAACAAACAAACGGCACTTAACATAGTTTACATTTCTCAATAGGCAGACAGAGAAGCTCATCTGCCTCAGCTCTCGGAGTCTAGGTGCTATTTTCCTGCTTCAGCGGGAGGAAGAAAGGATGTTCCAGTGCTTCTGCCAGAGTAATGCAATTGGCTGGGTCATACTCCAGCATCTTTTCAATCAGGTCAAACAGGTTCTCGTGGTCACAATCATAGCACCTCATGTATTCCTTTGTGAAGATAACAAAAAAACACAGACTTCCAATCTTAGAATTGCACTTGGAGCTCTGCTGCCCAGAAGCATCTTCCCCCTGTAATCTTACCTTCAGGGCTTTACAGCACCTTGAGACATATTGCCCAGCAGTACTGTGTTCATACCAGGCTAAGCGGTCATTACAGAAATAATTTTGTTTCCTTAGTGAAACAACTCTGTTCATCACTTGCTCTGGCAAAGGCCCCAGCAATCGCTCCATCATCTCCAGGTGTAGTTTGTCGTCATTGGCCTGGAGAGAAGTCAAGAGAGGCATTATTCATTCTTGGTTGAGTGGAAGTTATCAAGAAGTATACACCAGACTGACTTCACTTTTAACTGTACCCGGCAACCAATAAGCTGAATTTGATCAAGGGAAAACAGAGAGGTTCATGTTCTCTATTTCCTGAAAGAAGTTACAAGCTACTGGAGTTTTTCCCCTTCACCTTGCCTTGGTGGGTATTTCTTTTCTTTCTTCTTCAAGTTCAACTTCAGCAATACTGTTAAGAGGACAGAATTCAGGCCTTTGAGTAGTATTTGCTAGTGCTGATAGATGAAGCCGCATCTGGTAGTAGGGTACCTTGTAAATTCCAAACATTAGGAGGATAATTCTTCCTTTCAAGTCACTGCCAAAATGACTACTGGAAGCAACTTGTCAAAATCTGCCTCTGAGAACATTCCTTGGTGCCTACAACTTCTGTTCTCTTCAACTTGGCATTACAGAGAAATGCAGCTTACTTTCTCACACAGACCATTCCTCTCAGTCCCCACCTCTCCATAGCCTTTGTTCGTCATGTTGGGGAGTGTTATACATGCTGTACTCTTTTAGGTTCATAGTTCCCTACCTGAAATATTAATTCTCTGAGGTAGTATTCCAGGAGAGTACATCCTATGCTCCAAACATCACACGACTGTGACCATCCAAACTCTGTGAAAAGATTCAGGTTGTTCATGTTTAGACCAGGCTGCACACATTCAGCAGCTGAAGCAAGACATCAGACATTTCTCTAGCTCCACTCAATAGCACACAAATCTCATACATGAAAGATCAGCCAAACAAACCACCTTCCACTGACCTAGGATGACTTCGGGAGCTCTGTATGGTCTGGTAGTCACCAAACGGTCATGATACTCATGATCATACTTCGCGCACCCAAAGTCCACAATTCTGATGTCTGTTCTTTTCAGCCTGTGTTCACTGCATTCCTGAAATGAAAGGCAATGGGATGGCAAGTGACCAAATAAACACAGAGGATGGCTGAGCAAGAGGGAGGTGGGGAAGAGGACAGCAGCTTACCCGCTTGGGGTTACACTCTACTACATAGTCAGACCTCACAAAGACAATATTTTCTGGCTTCAGATCTGTATGCGTCAAATTGTTCATATGCAAAACTGCAAGAGTAATCATACAGTTAGTGGTTTCTGCAAGCAAACTTTAACAAATAGAACAAAGAAGGAACATACTTACAGTTGACAGAGGTACAGATCTGGTGGGCCATGTGTCGAATATCATCCAGGTTAAATGGCAGGAAGCTGTTGTCTCTCATGAAGTCAAAAGTGCTCAGCCCCAGTAGCTCAAAAACAATGCAGACATGTCCATGGTAGTCAAACCATCCCAGCACCTGGACACAGTGACTGCAAAAGCAGGAAAACACATGCATTGCAACAGCAAGTTGTGCAGTACTCCTATATACACTGTGTGTTACAGAAAGTGGTACTGAAGAAGTCTCCAAACCAGAAGACAGTGCAGTCAGCTTTGTGTGCTTACTAGGCGTTGCTGGGGTCTGATGCTTTTAAATCTTCCAGCACTTGTATTTCATCATGAGCTGTTTCGGAGGACCAATCAATGTTTTTTGCTATTTTTACTGCTACATGTTTGCCTTCCCTGAAAAGACAGGTTTTATCCCAGATGAGAACAATGATTGCTTTTAACTCAGACTCTTGGGTAATTATCACCTCATCTGCCTTGTTCCTAACACTGGAAACTTTCTGGGGAAAGGGCACACTGACTTCATATAAGCTAGAGTCATCTGTGCACCAGCACAACTGAATCTTTAGATTTTGATAGCACAGACCCCAAGACTGCCCAATGGTACTGTTGGCGCCCAATAGGTACTGTTGCTGAAGATTGCAGCTGCATCCCACACTCTCTCCAGGCCACCTCTCCCCACCAGCCCTGACCTCTACCCAGTTGGGCTGTGCCTGCACAAGATGCAGCCTTCGCGTCATCCACCAGTCCTGCCCAACTCTCATGTCTCAGGGCTGCTTCTAGCAGCATGAATCAACATACACTTTTATTTGTCGACGGTGTCATCCTTAGAGGAAAAGAGAGAGCAGCACAAAAGGAAGCAAAGAGAAAGCACTTCCTAAATTACACACTGAGAGTCTCAGTAAGAAAGACAGGAATTGGATTAAAAGGTTTACGCTTTGTGATCAATGCATTCCACTACTTCTCCTTAAGGGCCTTGGCCCAACTCGGCAACAATCTCATCTGTAAAGAAAAGAATTCTTAGTTACCAAAGTGTTGGGGTTACTCATCTATTAAATTGCCTAGCAAATAATAAACAACAAACAGAGATAAAACAATCAGAAGGAATAAATACTATTACTGAATATTGTTCTAGGCTCTGCTCTAAACTGTAAATATCTGGTCTGAGAGATGTTACTGGACAACTGTCTTCGAAGTACATTTACAGGGATCCCATTTCAGTGGGTTCATTAACTACATTGACTATTTTTTTGAGGAAGGACAGAAGGGAAAAAGAAACAATGAAATATACTTTTAATATATATCACAATATATTGTGAAAAAATAACAGTCCCAACTCCACACACAAAACAATCAAGAGAGAAAGAAAAGTCTTGAGAGACCTCTCACTTCTTACACTACAAGAACTTATTCTATCTGAAAACCTAAACAAAATGGAAACTTATACCACACATCCGGCATTTAGAATGTCTCCTCTCTGACAGATCAGGTGACTCGCCTCCTCATACTCCACACGCCTGGCTGTGCTCCTTCAACGACTCACCTGGAATGGTACCAAAATTGTCCAGACAATGAACAAACCCAAGTGAATTCAGCTCAGAAAGCAAGATGCATTCAGCAGGGAGGTAGTCGGGCACTCAGATACATGCCAGGCCACAAGTACTAGACACAAGCAATTTCCAATTCAGCCTCCAGCAATACACAGGGTACATCATTTATATTCCAGGGCAGAAAGGTAGCAAGGAACAGATTTTCAGGTTGGATGCTTGCAGTGGCAAGGCAACAGAAAACTATAAGACTATTGTTTTCCTCTTACAAGAGTGGTTCCATGAATTTTCCTTCAGCGTTTCAGTGCCTGCATTCTTATTTAAAGCAAAAGCATTTAAGAACTCTCTTCTATGCATCAAAGGTGTCTTAGAGATATCTTCCAGAGACAGATGTCTGAATGATATGTTCTATTTCTATATGTAAAATTGCCTTTTGAACACATTAAAGTACTCTTTTAAAGTGACTGACACTAAATCACTAGTCTGCATTTTTGACAGGAATTTTTTGATACATTGCTCACAGCATACACATTTATTTTAGGACGTCTCAGTTGAAGACATTGCACTATAAATCCTATCTGCAGCTGTGTAAATTGTTAAATGGATGATAATAAAGATCAGAACAACTGGCCCACTAGCGGGCAGATGTCATACGTATCTGACTCTACAGATTATTTAGTGGTTCTGAGAACATCTTAATAAATATATTTCTACAAAAGTAAAAATCAGATGTGATATCCTGGTTCAGCAATACCAAGTCAAAAGCAAGTCTAAAAACTTGGGTTTGCATTTTTGAGTAGGGTTGAAATAAATGCCTGTTGCCAGGGAAATTCTGATGTCACAAGAGAGATGTCTCTATTTCAGGCACCCCAAAGGATGATTCTTGTTCACTAATCTGGTCAAATATGTCCCGAGAACAAACAGCAAGACTGTCCTGTGTGCTGCCACAAGTGTACCTGCAAACTATACATTTTCACTCAAGAAAATCAAAACTCAGCAAAAAAGAATAAGCCTCTAGTATCAGCAAAATCAACAAACTACTGTTAACAACTGAACTCCCTATGCCTCCTCCACTCAATGGCTGCTGCCCAGATAAGAATTAATCTTCATAAAATAAAAATTCATCCATAAAAATGGGTCAGGTATCTGCAAATATTCATGGATACTGGGCCTTGCCTGCAATTCCATTTTGTGAGCACTCGTCCCGCTATGATCCAGTTTGCAGTGTTTGCCGTCCTGAGCGCTGCCTGCTGATCTCAATCTCTTTTTAGACGTCTTGCTTCCTCAAAGATCTGTTTTCTTGCACTGGTTCTCTGGTGCACCACTTCCCAATCTCTTTCTCTTTGTAGCCCTCTTGCTTCTTCATAGATCCTATTTCTTGCGCTTGCTGTCTGTGAACCACTTACTGCTCTGTCTTTCTTTTTAGATCTCTTCTGTCTGCCAAGATCTGATTTCTTGTGCTGATTCTCTGGTGCACTGCTTTCTGATCTTTTTCTCTTTGTAGCCCTCGTGTATTTTCTAAGATCTGGCTTGCAGTCCTTGTTCTCTGGCACACCGCTTGTTGATTGGTCTGTCTTTGTAGCCCTCGTGCATCTTCTGAGATCTGGCTTGCAGCACTGCTTTTCAAGTGCACTGCTTGCTGATTGGTCTCTCTTTTTAGAGCTCTTGCCTCTTCCAAGACCCATTTTTTTGTGCTGGGTCTGTTGTGCACCACTTGCTGATTGATTTCTCTTTTTATTGTTCTCTTTTTATTTTATTTTATTTAAGTTGCTGTTGCAACTTTCAAGATCCCGTTTACACTGCTTGCTCTCCTGTACACTGCTTGGTGATCCCCTCTTTCTCTTTTTAGCCATGTTACATCTTCCAAGATCCGGACGTTCTTTTTTGATTCATGTCAGGATAATTAGGTTGCTTGGAATACCACGTCTGTAACCAAGATACACCCAATGGTTTGGGTTGGAAGGGACCTCAAAGCCCATCCAGTTCCAAGCCTCCTGTCATGGACAGGGACACCTCCCACCACACCAGGTTGCCCAAGGTCCCATTCAGCCTGGCCTTGAACACCTCCTGGGATGGGGCAGCCACAGCTTCCCTGGGCAACCTGGGCCAGTGCCTCACCACCCTCATAGGGAAGAATTTCTTCCTAATGTCCAATAGAAATCTTCTCCTTTCCAATTTAAAGCCATTCCCCCTCCTCCTATCACTCTGTGCCCTTCTAAACAGTCCACACCTGCTTTCCTGATGCCCTTTAGCACCTCGTCCACCCATGTCTTAAACACCAGCGTCCTCCTACTGCCACATCCCCCCACAAGGCCTTCTCTGTTCACAAACAGCAAATCCAGGAGGGCACCTTCCCTCGTAGGTTCATTAACCAGCTGTGCAAGGAAGTTGTCTTCCACGCACTCCAGGAACCTCCTAGACTGCTTCCTTTCTGCTGTGTTGTACTTCCAGCAGATATCAGGGAGACTGAAGTCTCCCACGAGAACAAGAGGCATTGAGCTAGAGATTAATTCTCCTTGGCTGGGTGGCCTGTAACAGACCCTCATCACAAAATCTACCTTTTTACAGGCTCCTCTGATTTTAACCCACAAGTACTCAGTCTCCTCATTGCCACAATCCATCTCAATGGTGTCCAGATCCTCCCTTACATAAAGGGAGCTTGAGCAAGTGTTTTGTGTCCTGTCTCTGGACACCACTGAGAAGAGTACAGCTCGCCTGTCTTTTTTCCCCTTATCCATTATCAGCGTTCATGCACACTGATAACACCTCCTGAGTTTTCTCTTCTCTAGGCTAAACAGACCCAGCTTTCGACCTCTCCTTGTATAACAGATGCTCCTGTCTCTTAATTATGTTGGCTATTTTTCATTGGACTTGCTCCAGCATGGCCATGTTTCCCTTGTAGTGGAAATTGCAGAACTGGACATGACACTGCATCTCTCGGGGTGCCATCTCTAAGGAGAAGGGAAGCACCACCTCCCCTGACCTGTTGGTGAAGCCTTTTCTAACATAATCTGGGATGCTGTTAGCCTTTCCTGTGATGTACGTCATCCAAGAAACTCCAGGTTTAATCTGTTCTCTCAGCCATGAGGAGTAACAGGCTTCAAATGCCCATTTCTAAGAGCCACAGAACAACTCAGGTATGAGAACTTAACAACAATTTCCAATGAAAATTCAGGATTTTTTTTGATGAAAAAGATGGTAAAAATGGATGCCTGAATTAAGCTCCTGAAGTTAGGCAGAGAAACCAGCAGTCTGACTCTGAAAAAAAAACCTGAGTTATTTAACATGTTGCTTCTATGTATTAGAAATATATGATGGTCCGAATCTGTCACATAGTCACAAACATACTTAGCTTGACTGTCCAGGGTAGCAGTAGGAAAGGTAGGTAATAAAGATATCAAGTAATGTTTGCAGGTATGGGACCCTATTTGACTGTTGCTTCTGCACAGATCATGGTGCAGCATTGCCTGCAGGAAGATGGGCTGCACTGCAGTTCCTGGGTCTCTATATGGAGGGAAGTTTTGTTTAGGAAAAAAGTTAGGATTGAGTTCCTACAGTTCTTATGAGGCACCTCTAGTTCCACATCACCTCAACTTCATTGTGTTTTCTTATTTTGGGTGTATCAGGACATGCTCCCTTTGAAGTCTGAGCACAGCTTTTTGGTCACTACTCTTTTTTCGGCTTCACTTCTATTGTTTGTGCAATAAAGTCACAATAAAGAAGTTACAGCAAACACTTGGGTACCTAGGTTCCAGCAACAGCTCTGAAAAGACACAATTACTTATGCTTTTATAACAAAGGTGTTGTGCCATGGGCAGAAGCAGCGGTTTTGGATCTACTTTTGGGGCAGGCTGAAGAGTTTCTCATTTCAATAGAGCAGCACAGGAGCAAGCCCTCCTCTAAAAAGAGCCTTTAATCCTCTGGGAGAGACATTATCATAGAATCATAGAATCACGAGGTTGGAAGATACCCGTTGGATCATCAAGTCCTACCATTCCTGTCATATGCTAAACCATGTCCCTCAGGACCTCATCTACCCGTGCCTTAAACACCCCCAGGGAAGGTGAATCAATCACCTCCCTGGGCAGCCTCTGCCAGTGCCCAATGACCCTTTCTGTGAAAAACTTCCTCCTAATCTCTAGCCTAAATCTGCCCTGTCAGAGCACAACAGGTCCCAGGGTGCTCAGTGGTTTTCAGTGGGCAGCATCTTCCAGTTTGCAGTGTGCCTCCCCCAGTAAGTAGATATCTCTAATTACACAGCTTCCATCTTGGACATAGCATCTTGGGGCTTCTGTGTCTGTGTGGCTTTAATTGTTTTGGAAATAGGCATCTTTTTTTAATCTGTGTTAAGTCGCTGTGGTATAGCAATGTAGGCCTTACAGCTGGTAAGCATATGGTACTTGCCTCCTATCTTTATATGGTATGACTATAGTATAGAGTCCTGATTGCTTTTTAGTCAAAATAAATGCTAGTCTGTGAAGTGACTTCTTATCAGCAGCTACTTTGCATACTCTCAGTTAGTAAGAGGAAGGTGTCTAAGGCTTTTATGTGGCCCCTTACCTAGAAAAACATCTTCCTTCATAGCAAACCTGTTTGGGGACTGGTTATATACAAAACATTCTGATGTTCTAAAGTTGATTTGCTTCTTGAGAAATATTGAGATCCTGAAAGATCACTAAAAATAAGTGTCTGTACCTTTCTGGGAATGAAATAAACTGCCTTGACTGGCTCTACTGCTAACTTAACAGTTCAATTTCTTTCAAATTTTCTCTTGATTTTTTGAATGTATCAGATCAGAGATACCACTTTCCAGGTCATAGCATTCTGATGCAACCATTCAGTGGAAATTTTGTACTAACAAATGCCAGGGCTGAAGACGTTTCAGCTGTACAGAAGAAGGTTGCAGCACCTGTTGCAAGATTTAGAGCTTTTTTCCCCCCTCACCTATTTCTAGCATAAACTTGTAGTATGGTACATCAAAAGTATATGCAATGTCCAGTAAACATTTATAATGTTGGTATAAGCATTAGCATCTACCAGCTATGTATTTGCCAGCAGTGTGTAAGCGAACTTTTCATAGAATCATAGAACAACCAGGTTGGAAGGGACCCATCGGATCATCGAGTCCAACCATTCCTCTCAAACACTAAACCATGTCCCTCAGGACCTCATCCACCCGTGCCTTAAACACCTTCAGGGAAGGTGAATCAACCACCTCCCTGGGCAGCCTATTCCAGTGCCCAGTGGCCCTCTGTGTGAAAAACTTCCTCCTAATCTCCAGTCTAAATCTCCCCAGGTGGAGCTTGAGGCCATTCCCTCTTGTCCTGTCCCTTGTCACGTGGGAGAAGAGGCCAGCTCCTGCCTCTCCACAACCTCCTTTCAGGTAGTTGTGGAGAGCAATGAGGTCTCCTCTCAGCCTCCTCTTCTCCAGGCTAAACAACAATCTCTCAGCCACTCCTCATAAGGCCTGTTCTCCAGCCCCTTCACCAGCTTCGTCGCTCTTCTCTGGACTCACTCCAGAGCCTCAACATCATTCTTGTGGTGAGGGGCCCACAACTGAACACAGGATTCAAGGAGCAGTCTCACCAGTGTGGAGTACAGTGGGAGAATAACCTCCCTGGACCTGATGGTCACACCGTTTCTCATACAAGCCAGGATGCCGTTGGCCTTCTTGGCCACCTGGGCACACTGCTGGCTCATGATCAGTCGGCTGTTGACCAACACTCCCAGGTCCCTCTCCTCCTGGCAGCTTCCTAGACAGACTTCTCCCAGTCTATAGCTCTGCATATGGTTGTTGTGCCCCAAGTGTAGGACCCGGCATTTGACTGTGTTAAACCTCATGCCATTGGACTCTGCCCAGCGGTCCAGCCTGTTTAGGTCCCTTTGCAGAGCCTCCCTACCCTCCAGCAGATCCACACTTCCACCCAGCCTAGTGTTATCTGCAAACCTGCTAAGGGTGCACTCAATGCCTTCATCCAGGTCATTGATGAAGACATTGAACAGGGCTGGACCCAGCACGAAGCCTTGGGGAACCCCACTTGTCACTGACCTCCAGCTGGATTTAACACCATTTACCACCACTCTCTGGGCCTGGCCATCCAACCACTTTTCCACCCAGGAGCGTGTGCACCTGTCCAGGCCAGAGGCTGACAGTTTCCGAAGCAGAATGCTGTGAGAAACTGTGTCAAAGGCTTTACTGAAGTCCAGGAAGGCCACATCCACAGCCTTTCCCTCATCCAGCAGACAAGTTGCTTTGTCATAGAAGGCAATCAGGTTAGTTTGGCAAGACCTGCCTTTTGTAAACCTGTGTTGACTGGGCCTGATCTCCTGGTTCTCTTGCATGTGCTTCATGATAGCACTCAAAATCACCTGTTCCATGACTTTCCCTGGCACTGAGGTCAGATTGACAGGCCTGTAGTTCCCCGGATCCTCCCTGCGACCCTTCTTGTAGATGAGGACAACATCAGCCAGCCTCCAGTCCAGTGGAACTTTCCCAGTCTTCCAGGACTGTTGGAAGATGATGGAAAGGGGTTTGGCCAGCACACTCACCAGCTCCTTCAATACCCTTGGGTGAATCCCATCTGTCCCCATAGACTTGTGGGTGTCTAGTTGGGTAAGCAAGGCTCTAACTGCTTCCTCTTGGATCATGGAAGCCTCATTCTGGTCCTCCTGGGTGTGTACACAGAGGGAACAACTTTCTTTACAATTAAAGACTGAGGCAAAGAAAGCATTAAGTACCTCAGCCTTGTCCTCATCCCTTGTCACATCCATCCCTTCCATCTGCATCCAGTAGGGACTGAATATTCTCCCTAGTCCTCCTTTTTTTGTTAATGTATTTATAGAAAGATTTTTTATTATCTTTCACAGACTTGGCGAACCTGATTTCTAGTTGGGCCTTAGCCCTCCTGTTTTTTTTCTATGCACAATCTCACTTCCTCCCTGTAGTCCACCCAAGAGGCCTGTCCCTTCTTTCAAAGCTCATAGACATTCCTCTTCTTTTTGACATCTCTCAAGATCTCCCTGTTTAACCAAGCTGTTTTTTTCCTCTGCTAGCTCTTTCTCCAGAACATGGGGATGGTTTTTTGAAGAGCTCCCAGCCCTCATGGACTCCCTTGCCCTTAAGGGCTGTCTCCCATGGGACTTTGCTAACCAGCCTTCTAAACAGTCCACAGTCTACCCTCTGGAAGTTTAATGTGACTGTTCTGCTAATCCCCTTCCACACCTCACCTAGAACTGAAAATTCTACCATCTCGTGATCACTTTGTCCCAGGCGTCCTCCAAGTGTCACATCCCGCACAAGCAGCAGGTCCAGGAGGGAAACTTCCTTTGTCGGTTCGTTCACCAGTTGTATGAGGAACTTGTCTTCCATGCACTCCAGGAAGACTGCTTCCTTTCTGCTGTATTATACTTTCATCAGATATCTGGAAGATTGAAGTCTCCCACGAGGACAAGAGGTAGTGATCTTGAGACTACCCCCAGCTGTTTATAGAAGAGCTCATCAACTTCTTCTTCTTGGCTGGATGGTCTATAACAGACTCCCATAACAATATCTACCATCCTGTGGGTTCTTCTGATTTTAACCCACAGGCACGTGATCCTGTCATCACCATAATCAAGCTTTAGGGTATCAAAGCTCTCTCTAACATAGAGGGCTACTCCGCTTCCTCTTCTGCCCTTCCTGTCCCACCTGAAGAGTTTGTACCCCGCCATAGCTGCACTCCAGTTATATGAGTCATCTCACCACATTTCTGTGATGGCAATGACATCATAGCCTCCTTGCCCTACGACAGCTTCCAGCTCCTCCTGCTTATTGCCCGTGCTGTGTGCATTGGTGTAAATGCACTTCAGCTGGTTGGTGAACATTCAGCCCTTTTAAAGTGAATCAAGTTAATTCCCAATTGACTGGTCCTTGGAATATCTAACCCCTCAGTGCAAATTTCATCCTTACTGTCCCCAGATGTACTTGTCCCCACTCACTCTGTGGTGACATGTTGGTGGTCATTGGCAGCACACTATCTCTCTGGCACTGGAGTTCCACTTGCAGGCTCACTCTCGACTAGCCTGGTCTTGTCCCCCTCCCCCTTCACATCTAGTTTAAAGCTTTAATTATGAGCCCTGCTACATTGTTAGTAAGGACCTTAGTCCCCCTAGGAGACAAGTGTGCCCCATCCCTAGTGAGGAAGCCTGGGGTGAGTGGACCAGTCCATGATCAAAGAACCCAAAGCCTCTCTCCTCACACCAGGCTTGGAGACAGGTATCAATCAATTGATCCTTTTTGACCTCTTACTTCTCAATCCTTAGCGTTGGAATCAAGCCAAACACTACTTGAGCCTCAGAGCCCTCCACTGTTCTCCCCGGAGCCCTGAAGTCTCTCTTAACGGCTTTCAGCTTTCTGTGCTGTGTGTCATTGTTGCCAATTTGAAACACTAGCGGAGGGTAATAATCTGTCTCTTTTACCAAGGAAGGAAGTTTTTTTAGTGATATCCTTCACTGACACCCTGGGTAAGCAGCAGACCTCCCTGTGGAGAGGGTCCTGTCTGCAGATAGGCCCTTTGTTCCCTTTAAAAGGGAACATTTATAAAAACACTGCACAGAACTCACCCTAGAAGGGTGTCCCTGGGAGCACTGCTGATGACTGGTCACCAGACAGTTGTAGCCCCATTCACTACAACCCTCTGAGCCCTGCCATTCAGCCAGCAAGCTATCTGTTCATCTCACTGCTAAATGACTTGTCCAAATGATGCTGTGAGGAACAGTGTCAAGAGCCTGACTAAAATCCAGAAAAACTACGTTCCCTGCCCCTCACCCAGCACGCTATCTGTTCATCTCGCTGCTAAATGACTTGTCCAAATGATGCTATGAGGAACAGTGTCAAGAGCCTTACTAAAATCCAGAAAAACTAAGTCCACCACCTTGTCTTCTTAGGCACCCATCTAGGTGGGTGGTATTGTCGTAAAAGGATATTGAATTAATTAAATAGGCTGTGCCTGAGGATTGCATTGTCTTTTAAATGCCTTTCATCAGCACCCAGTATAATTTTTCTTCATAATTTTTCCAGATATTGATGTTAGACTAACAGGTCTGCACTTTTCTAGGTCTTCCCTCATATCTTCTTGGTATAACACCAACTAGCTTCCAGTCAGTAGGGACCTCTCCAGACTTCCAAGATGATTGAAAAGGGCCTTGCTATAACATCTACAAACTCCTTCAGTACTCTGGGATGAATCCCACCAGGTCCCATGGACTTGTGAACATTCAACAGCTACAACTGTCCCCTTAAAATTCCAGTGTCCACAAATGGGAAATCACTGTTTCTGCAGTTGTGGTCCTCTAACTCAGAGGACCAGGCAGCCCAAGGCCTATAGAAAATTTTAAGGGCTGAGGCACAAAAAACCTTGAACAACTTTGTTTTGTATTCATTCCTGTTTTGTGTGTGTGTGAAAATTTTAAAATACCTAGCAAAACATGCAGCTGTATGTGTGTGAGTGCCCCTCCCGCCCCCTTCTCCTTCCTGTCTAAGTTTTTTTCTTTCAGCTTTGCAGAAGTCCAGAGGAGTTAACTGTGCTATCTCTCTAGGGGAATGCCAATTTGTGAGAACACTCTGCAGTCCAGCGTCACTCATCATCAACAGTAGGGCCCTAGCACAGACAACCTTTAGGGATAATTGAGCCAATGACAGAGGAAAATTCAAATGATTCATTATGAATTATTGAGTGGATATTTTGCTACACTAACCCCCAAAAAAACATAGTCACTAGATTTGAAATGATTACAATGAGAATCACCAAGGGAAGAAAAAGAAGCGTTGTTTCCAGTTAAAGCACCTCTCTCTGAGACAGGATTCTTGGATTCAGCCTTACTTAACATTCAGTTTTAGTGTAGCTTGGATTCAAAGCTATTTAATGCCTACAGATCTTGAGTATCTGCCATTTCAAATGACAGTCCTTGATGTCTTTGCCGAAATGGTGATTCAACTTTTTTTAGATTGCTGCAAAAGAGGTCCAGATCCTCACCAGAACACAGGTTCTCACAAGTATGAAGATGGAGCCAGAGTGTCATTTAGGAATTTTCTATATAAATAGAGGTTGCTATGTCTAAACTGAAGTCAGGTTGCAGAAGGAGGGTGGAGCATGAGATGAGGTGCTGAGGGGCATGGTTTAGTATTTAATAGGAATGTTTGGACTCAATGATCCAGTGGGTCTTTTCCAACCTGGTGATTCTATGATAATGAATGATACAGTGCCAGGCAGGGTCATTCTTCTGAGGCACAGTGACATGCTGCCCAAATGCACCAGTGTGAAACTCTGAAGGACCAAGACAGGTCTCTGTGCTTATCCAGCACATGAGGTAACTCTACAACAAGTAACACTGAGCACCAGTAACTTTGCAAGAAAAGGAACCAGAGTTTTGTGCTGAGTACTTCCCAGCAATGTGGCCTTGTGGTGGTGATGACCAGCCACATACCTCCCTGGACAAGAAACATGTTGACTCTTAAGGAAATCCTACTGCAGAACCCATCAGGAGCTACTCACATCTAGACCATAATGAATCCCAGTGCTCACAGCCTCTTCTGTTCTTTGACATCTCTTTAGGGATGAGGAGCAGGGATTGTTGTGGCTTAACTCTGGTAAGGCAGCCAAGCACATCACTGACTGCCCCTTTCCTTGGGCAGTGGGACAGGGGAAGAGGGACAGAAGACTAGACCCAAGACAGCTGGTGGGTTGAGATAAAAACAGTTTAATAAGCAATGGAGAAGTGGAATAAGAGAGGAGAACAAACCAAAACAAGTGATGCAAAGGCAGTCACTCATCACTCCACATGGGTATACAAATGCCCAGTCAGTTCCTGAGCAAAAGATGGCAGATCCATCTAAAACTCCTCTCTGTTTTATAGTTGAGAATGATGTTATACAGCATGGAATCAATTTTGCATTAGTACAAGTCATCTGTTTCCTTGTGTCCCCTCTCAGACTCTTGTGCACTCACAGTACAGCCACATCTAAAACATGACACCACAAGAGCTGCTACAAGGAAAATTGACTCGATCCCAACCACACCGACACAAAGGTTCTTCCTTAAGCTTTTTTTAAATTCATCACAGTTTAACTATCCATTGAGAAATACCAGGAGGTTTTGTCCAATAATTCCTGCTTGTGATTTACTCCAGATAGACTGCCAGGAGGCTTGCTGAGGCCAGCGGTGTTTTGGTTTTTTTCTCTACACTTTCAGAGAAGTCCTTCCCATTCCTCTACTATTTCAGAGCAGTGTTACATAGGAGTTTCCTAGTTCCCAGAGACTGTGAGTAGACGCAGAGGTCACCCTAAATTTCTCTGTCATTTTATCGCACTTCATGTTAGAGAGCAGTACAACGGCAGAGGACAGTACACTAGGCTGCAAGCAAAAACAGCAGAAAGGCCACTGAAGGTGTCAGGACAACTCAGAGCACTGTTCCTGCCAGCTGATGTGCTTCCATCCAAAGCACACTGGTTGCAGCTGGGAACTCACTACAGTGTTTGCATTCCTTTCATGGTAACAGGGCAATTTGTGGATGCAGGTGCTGTACTATGACAACCTGATTTAAACCAGTAATACTGAAAATGCCAGCAAATAAAAACACTTTAGGTCTTGTTTTGGAATTTTAGGTAAAAAGAAAAATAGCTCCCCCTCCAGTAAAATGATGGCTATTTCTCAAGATGATTAGGATATCTTGCAATTAAAGAAATGAGACAATACAGCCTTCCTCCTAAGATCTGCAAGAGTGCTGCTGTTCCACAGACCTTTATTACACTACACAAGGAAAGATCTGATACAGAATTTGTCTTCAAGATGAAGAGACATGCCTAACTCTGTTCCATATATGCTTAAATCTAACATGAATTCCATACAGACCTGAAATCCATGCCATGGCAGCCTGTCTTTCCTAGCGATCTTCTCTTTTCTTGGAAAGTGTGTGCTGCCATGTGCTTATGCCCTGAGACAAGCCCAAGGATGCCATTTCTCACAGGAAGGCTTGTGGTCCATTTTTTACATCTTTGCAACTTAGCAGACTTCAGTTTGCATTGCTGTGAGTGATACAGGCCTGGCAGTCCACTGTGTGCACCAGCAACATACCTCCACTTCGGGGTTTTGGAGATATTTTGTCGGGCAGGTGGGATTTTTATTCTTCAGATTGCTTTTAAAATTCGGTCATTTAATTTTCCCATTGTTGGGCTTTTCCACATAGGGTCATAGCCAGCTTAAACTCCTTCCTATCTTGGGAGTGTCCTGGAGGCCCCTGACTCAACCATGACTGTGGGGTTCTGTATCTCTGGGGTAGCCCCTGGTTCCTCTGGCAGGAGCTACTGGGCAGGCTAATAAGCCAATAGACACACTGAACACAGCAAGGCTTGCCTGTTACAGCTTGCGTGTGTACCTCATGATGGAGGTGTCCCTGCTCTCTGGCGTGTGGGAGCTGCCAAGGGAAAAGTCCATTCATGTCACCGTCTCTACTGACTGGAGGATTTCACTTTCTGACCTAAGAAGTGCGCAGAAATCACATACACGTGCCTGGTGACATCTGCCACGGCCAGAAAAACCCAATGGGCCCTGTTAAGTCACAGCTAAGGCTTTGGTTACTGCTGTAAAATATGGATGCTGGGCACAAGACAAGAGATGGGGGCATAGAAGGGGCAGTAGTGTGTCAGTAACCACCCCCATGTGTGCTTGCAACCCCAGCACTCCCAGGGCAAGCGCCATGGGTACGGATGGCCCATAGTGACATCCCCAAGGAACGAGTTCTGCTGTCTGCTAGCAATGGATTGTGACCAGGCACTTTTTTGTGCCTTAAAGTTTGTCTGATGCTTTTTTTCCCCAGTTCTATCAGCTATTTCAATACAGCTTACTTCTTCCTGCAGTGTCTACCTTGCTTATATCTCTAGATTATCACATCTACACAGCCTAGCTGTTCTCTCCTTTCAGGCACTGTTGGGTTTAAGTGCTCTGGTAAGCATCAGCTACCTGTAAGTTTTTTCTAGTTGATGAACCTGTTTATCTTTCTGTCTCAGACAGTCTGAACAACTCTCTGGGTTTTGGTAATTTAAAGGTTGGTCAGTATGTTCTACTTAGAGCTCCTTTTGCCTTTGAGCTGGTATTTTATCCTTAAGTGAACTTTGGTATGGTTAAGGAAGAGTTCCCTAATGGGAAGCAGAGCCACAGAGCCAAATAATCACAATGAAACCCTGCTGCTTGCTGAGTTACAGGTGAGCAGTGCTACCCTGGCCATCACATTTCACCCAGACACCTAATAACTCCTTTCCTGAGAGTTGACACCAAGAACACAGTGCTAGGGAAAATGGTCAGACCGATTTGAAAGGCCAGTGCAGAAAGTGTAGAGAACTGCTGTAGAGCTGTAGGGTACTGCACATGTGCTCTGCAGCTAGCTTATGCAGATGTCTTCAGCTGCCTCCGTTCTCATGTGATAGAGGTGCCTTTCGAGAACGGGAGGTTCTTATTTGTGGCTGTACTTAATCATGTAAATCTAGGACAGAGTGTGCAAGTTTCTGTGTACTTCAAGCAGGTTGGGTAATATAAGTCCCGGAATCCTCACTGGCAAAGGCAAGGTCTGACCATGGGCTGAAATGCAACAGAAATCATTTATTTTATAAGCTAAATTTATTCATCAAATTTGAAATGAGAAAGAAGGGTTTTTTTAACAATTAAGGGGTTTTTTAACATAAGGCAAACATATTGCATCAATCAGAACCCACACATGATTTAAAGAACCTCCCTCCCAGTTTACAGGTAGATATCATCTCCCTGGAACTGTAGAAGGGTAAATGTTTTGAAAGTAAACAGCTCACAGGTACAGAAACATCACCATCAAATTCAAGGTAAGTCACCAACTCACGAGCCAGAGGTAGCAAGCTCCAAATACACATCACTAGTAAATAATACCACCACTGAAAATGCAGATAAAATTATACCAGACCAGTTCTGAGCTGAGCTAACTGAGGGATGCCTGGTTTGCAGGTGCTGCCACACGGCTCCTCCCTGGACAAAGCAAAGAGGAGCAGGCTGAGAGAAGCATTGCATTTCTTACTTTAAATGTGAGAAGTTGTGATGCAAAGGCAGAGCACACAAGCAGAGGACTAATTACCATGCTAAGGCACAGAGATGTGAATTAAGCAGCCAGCCTCGGCTATCTCAAATACCAGTACTGGGAGGAGAAAGACCAAATCAACTCAGTATATTTTCTTGTTGGTACAAGGAGGCGGCTGCTGAATCTTCACCGGCATTTGGTTTCTTATCTAAGAAGGTCCAAACAGAGGTGTCCAAATGCCCTTCAGAACTGACATAGCTGCTTCTGACTTTTTTTTAAAGCATAGGCTAAGTTTATTTCTACTGATCCATGTCAGATCTATTTTCCTCTGCTCTTAATCTGTCTGGCTCGCCCCCTTGTCTTTCAGTTTACAAAATGGCTCTTTCTCTTGCCCCTTAGAAGGGGCCTTTCTACATATCCAATTTGCTTCCTTTCTAAGTACTGTTTCTAGATAATCCAGCTTTCTCAAGGAGCTAATTTTAGCCACAGTGCAGACTCCTGAAATGCAGTGAGAGTTATCTTGAGAGTTTTTATCCTAAGGCTTTCTTCTTGAGAAAAAAATCCATCAAGTTATACATGTAGTTTTCTGCTCAGTGTATGCAAAATTTCACTTACGCACATTTAACTCCAATGAGCATCTTGTTATCACATGGGTAAGGAAAACCACAGAAAAGAGAGGAAAATTAAAACATATAGTATTAGAACAATTAAAAGTGGAGATTTCAAATTATTATAATTTTTTGTATATTTCCCCAAAAGGGAAGCTGGAAAGCAGCAGACTGTGGTCTTAGATTTGGCAAAACCTTAAATTAATACAGTTTGCATGGAATGGAAAAATAAGAAACAAAGTATATTCTAGACACAGTACTTATAGTGTTGAATAAAATTATACTTCATCATTTATACCAGCTGCTGCTTAAACTTCCCGCTAATGAGAACCTGATAACTCTTAACATGCTTGTATCCCCATAATTACATCCCCTTTCTTCTAATCTACCATGCTGTTATACTTAAATATTGTGCAGTAGTGCAGGACTACATCATGAAATGTGGAATGGAGTGCTTTGGTTTTAGCACTTCACTTTTTTGACATGATTTTCCACTGCTTGCTCAGTGATGGTTTCATCTTCTTCAATATTTCTTTTAACCTTCTGGCCCACCAGATCGAAGATGGCTTCTGGGGGATATCCTTTAGGCTCTCCCACCTTCACTGTCATCATGTCAAGTGTCAGTACTGTACCTTCAGGAATTGTGACTTTTGCCACAACAGACTTTCCCAGCTACAGTGGAAAAAATACAAGAAAAATATTTAAGTGAAACACATTCCTAGGCTCAGTATACCAAAAAAAGGCTAAAAAATAATCTGTAATTACTTGGGAACAGGTTGCATGGAACTGCACTCCCCGTTACTTCTTATTCCAAATGAAGGTTGAATTAGCTTTGACACCTTCATTGTGACTAGTCTGTTGGGAACATCCAGATCCCTTCTGAAATTGGATAGTGGCTTACTGCAATTTTTCAGAATCAGAATGGAGGGAATCTGATTAGGCAGACTAGTATTCTAGATTAGTGTAAAAGCATTTTGTATACAGTCAGAGAGACCTATAACTCCTTTTACTATTAATGAATAATTAACTTTGTACTCGGCACTGGTGAGGCCGCACCTCAAACCCCATGTTCAGTTTTGGGTCTCTTACTCCAAGGAAGACACTGAGGTCCTCAAGCTTGTGCAAAGAAGGGCAACGAAGGTGCTGAAGGGTCCGGAGAACAAATTTTATGAAGGGTGACTAAGGGAACTAGGGTTGTTTAGTCTGGAGAAGACGAGGCTCAGGGGAGACCTTCTTGCTGTTTACAGCTACCTGAAAGGAGATTGTGGCGAGGTTGGTGTTAGTCTCTTTTCCCAAATAGTAAGTGAAAGGATGAGGGAAAACAGCCTCAAGTTGTGCCAGTGGAGGCTTAGATTGGATATTAGGAAGTATTACTTCTCAAAAAAAAGTTGTCAACTATTAGGAGAGGCTGTTCAGGGAAATTGTTGAGTCAGCACCCCTGCAAGCGCAGATGTGGTGCTTAGGGACACAGTTTTAGTGGTGGACTTAGCAGTGTTAGGCTAATAGTTGGACTCTGATCTTAAGTCTTTTCCAGTCTAAGTGATTCTATGATTCTCTCAACTTTGTTAACCACTGGATGATATATATAAAACTCCACAGAAAATGACAGGTCTCCATTAACATTACAGCAACCTAAACAAACATTGTGCATGCTGCTACTTAGCAGCAAATTTTGAGTGCAGAGGCAGAAACATTGCTGCAACTTGCTTTTCTGAATATAGAGCTATTAGCCATAGGTCTCTAAATGAGTTTCAACTATACATAAATCAAAAGCAAAGTTACCTTTTCCTTGCAAGCCATTTCACAGGGCAAGAGTCGTTTGACTGGAGAGCCCATTGCTTTTTCCACAGTACGGATGGCTTTCACTAACTCTGCCAGTTCATTTGGCTCCAGGGATGCTTGGTGGTCACTACCTTTCCAAGTTTTGTCGAGAGTCACATGGCGTTCCACTACTTTAGCACCCATAGCAACAGCTGCCACTGAAATGGCTATGCCAGTTTCATGTCCCGAATAGCCAATGGGAATATCAGGAAAAGCTGATTGATATGCCTTGAATCATAACAGAGTTGGTCTGAATTAACAAGGTAGTAATTTCAAAGACAAGGCAAATTTAACACTGATAATTACAATAAAAATCATGGACAAATATTGTGTCACAAAACAAGCAGTAGGTTATGGTGAGAATGATTTTAATTTCTATTGAACAAGTCACTCTGCATTACCGACCATCACATTCTTAATGATTTCACTACGATTATCAATACTGACAAGGAAAAGGAGGTACATTCTATTCTACAACTTCTGTTACACTTTCCCTTTTAATTTAGTATACTCTTCAAGATTTTCTAAGCCTGTATCACTGTATTATTTATTTATTACAGTAATAAATCAATGCTCTATTTTCACCTAAGAATCCAGTGGACTGGTTAAACAGTATCCAAAGCAGATTTTATTCAACTCCATATTTAAATTCTGATGCAATCCTTTCAACCATAGATAGGGGACAGTCACTCAGTCCTAAAGAGAATTAAAAGCAGCCATGCCCCATTCTACTAAAGAGAACACATTACCTAGTAAACTGTTTGAATGCTGGCCAGTTTGGTAACACTCTCTTGCATCAGCTATCAGGCATATCCAAATATTTTTATTGAAGAAAACTATAGAAGAGGTTAATGCATTTGAACTGGCTGGATTGCTGGGTTGAGTCCAATGGCATGAGGTTTAACACGGCCAAATGCCGGGTCCTGCACTTGGGGTACAACAACCCTATGCAGAGCTACAGACTAGGAGAAGTCTGTCTAGAAAGCTGCTGAAGAATAGGCCTTACGAGGAAAGGCTGAGAGAGCTGGGATTGTTTAGCCTGGAGAAGGGGAGGCTGAGAGGAGACCTCATTGCTCTCTATAACTACCTGAAGGGAGGTTGTAGAGAGGAGAGAGCTGGCCTCTTCTCCCAAGTGACAGGGGACAGGACAAGAAGGAATGGCCTCAAGCTCCACCAGGCCTCAAGCTCCACAGAAAGGGTCATTGGGCACTGGAATAGGCTGCCCAGGGAGGTGGTTGATTCACCTTCCCTGGAGGTGTTTAAGGCATGGATGGATGAGGTCCTGAGGGACGTGGTTTAGCATTTGATAGGAATGGTTGGACTCAATGATCCGGTGGGTCTCTTCCAACCTGGTGATTCTATGATTCCATGATTTTCTTCATTGCTCTGATATTCACAATAAGTGTTTTTAACAAAGTTTCTGGTCTAGCCCCGTTTAGAATTACATTCTCAATTCCTTGCACTTTAATGGTAACAGTCCAATTTTTCTTTGCCCTACAAAGCACGGGGTTAACCTGCTAACCATGTGTCATATTTTCTTATAATTGTGAATACTGCAGTAATACCTTTTTATCATATCCCTCAAAGCTAAGTTATCGTAGAAGAAGATCCAACAGGTATCTTTAGTTTAACATTTGCATGAATTACAGGAACATGATACATCATACAACTTCTCAGAAGCAAATTCCAGCACGCCTAAGATCTGGAAATATAACTCAAAGTGCTTTAGCACTTCTCTGGTGCCCTATCCAAAGCCCGCACTGGGTTATTCACTGACCGATATAACACGGAGATTGACATCCTCTGGCTCAAGTGGGTATGCACTGGTACATTGTAGGAAGCAGAAGTTTGGATTGATGGGCTTCACAATCTGGTAAACCTGATGCATTGTGTCCATCGACTGCATCCCACTGGAAATAACCATTGGGCGACCTAGCCATTAGAAAATATGCACATATTTTGTCCTAGGTCTGCAAGAAAACTACACAAGATTAAATTTAATTCTTGAAGCAAATTAATCTAGCAGAAAAAGAAGCTGGGTGAACCCTTCCCCCCACCCCCTACCATGTTTGAGGATGATTTTTTTAGTTTATTTTTCAAAATCATATTGGAGGAAAGATCTACTAACTGATGTTCTGAAAAACAATGATGTTTACCAAGACAGTTCAAAAAGAAAATGCTTACCTTTCTTTGCAGTCTTTTCCAAATATGGAAAATTGTTTGTATCTCCTGATCCTACTTTGAAAAATGGAACATCCAGTTCATGTAGAAATTCCACAGCCATCTACAAGGAAATAACTGCATTTTAACAAAATACTTCATCTGGATCAAAGATAAAGAAATACCATGCTGGGAAATGAACAACCCTGCGAAACAGCAAATTCAAAGTTTAAGTAAATAGGTTTAATATGTAGCCACAGCTGGTCAAGCCAGATTTCAAGATGAGACTGCAGACCAGACCACAGCATTCTTGCTTTTTATTTGGCACTACTACAGAAAATTACTATATGCAGATAAGTAGGCAGATTTCAAGAAGAAACATACTGAAGATATGTAGGCAGTCTTCCTGCAAGTCAGAAATACTAAATCACAAACAAGGTGCTTAAAACTAGAAGTAGTTTTGCTGAAAAGATCTGTTACCCTGAAAGACTGCATGAGTATATTAAATAAGCACCTGAAAAAAGTGCCAAAGAGAGAAATGCAAAATGGATTTGCTTCTAGGACAGATACAAGAAAATAAATATAAAATATACCAAAGAAAACCCTCAAAACAATTTATTCAAATGTTTATTATACTATGCCTTCTAAAAAATGTGTGCTGCATTGAAGACAATTAAGGAAGTATTGGAAGCTCCAAGAAAATCAGTATGGTATTGCACCAGTAAGTAGCCTCAAAAATTAATACTTTTAAGGAAGAAAATCATAAACCTATCACAGGCAAAATATAATTAAATCATCCACTCACATCCAGGGGAAGCAATTAATTACCTGACTTTGTTCCCCTTCAATCACCCACAAAGACTTTTAATTTTTTCAGCTCATTACTTGTTGCAGTCCAACCTATTTAGTACCAGAGAAAAGGTGCTTACATCCAAAACAGAATTACATCTTCATTCCAACTTTTCTATTATAATTATCATGCAAATGCAGTGTCCTGCAACTTGGATACATAACATCTCTTTAACATAGTTTATTCACTAAGGTGTATTGTGCATGAAGACAAGACAATGAATACACTGTATTAGTCTAATCTGAAGAGACTGCACAAAATTAAATATGGCAGATACACCTCATATCAAAGAGCACTCTTTATTAAATATCTCTTAAAACCGGCAGCTCTTCTGTAAGAGATTAAAGGAACAGGAAGTAATCTCAAGTAATAGGGATGACATTAAAGGGAGTGGTTCAACAGGATCCTGTTTTGTCTCCAGCACACCCTGGAGCAGAGTAGATAAAGGAATTACTCATAGCCTTTATATTTACTTTACGCATCACTTAATTGATTTTCTCATATAGTTAAACACACAATCTAACCTCTTTGACATAGCTGGAGTTTCAGAGATTACGTTAAATTTACAAACGTTTATGTATTCTCAAGGATTTATAACACACCAATCCAATGTTTGCCCCAAGATCCAAACCTATGCCAACAGAAATCTTAGGAGCTGTGCAAAAAAAAAAAGCACGTGCAAACACACACCCCTACTGTTAGCTGATGAAGCCACACACAAAGAAACACAGAAAAAGAGGGATCCCAGAGGCAGAAAGTGATCCCAGCTGCTGCATATGAAAGGTGCTCTGCATTGCACTATGGCCTTTAGAAGCTGGAGTTTTTAACTTCAAGGAAAGAGAATATTTTCCACTCAAAAGTTACATGTGTCCTTATGAACACAAATACAGAAGTCTAAGACTACTGGCTTTAATTACTTGTGTCTTAATGTAATAGGTAGTGTTCATTCAGCAGGTGTCTTAGAAAATAAAAGAAATATCACAATACCCACTTTTCACAGATCTGCTTCTGAGTCTATGGTATCGGGCTATGGCAACACATACAGAACATCTTTTTGGCCTGTCAGACATCTGAAGTAAGTTTTTGTGGTATCTAGTGCTCAAATCATCTAAGGCGAGCACAGCAATCCAAGGATTTTGGTCAACAGGACAGTAAGTTGATGGAAGCAGTGAGAATGACCAGAGGGCTAGAAAAGGCAGCATAAATAGGCTTTGCCTATTATCACAGTATGACTTACATACCTCATCCATGCCAGAAGCTGTGAAGAAAATGCCAACCTCTTCTGCGTATTTCTTGAGCTCTCTGTATTGGTCATGACTAAACTCCAAGTGGCGCTTGTGCTCCCCATAGGTCTTTGCCCAGGAATGTTTAGAGGTATATGGCCTTTCTAAGGCTTTCTTGTTGAATTTGTATTCCAGTTCACTCTTCTGGAATTTAGCACAGTCTGCTCCACAGTCCTGCAAAACAAACAGGTGCACACTGAGCAGAAATGCAAGTGAAAATGCACTCAGGATCCTAAATTTGAACACAAGGATTGTGAAACCAATATACGATACTTGCAATATAGATTTGTCATTAGCAACCACAGGAATTGTTTGAGGATCTGCACACATGTGCCCTTTTGTTTCACAATGCCTGTATACTTGGTAGAGCAGCAGTCTAGAAATCAATTGCATTAACACACAATACTGAACTGCCTTTTGCTATGCATGCCACTCATTTTAAGAACTGATTTCTACAATGCTTTCTAACCTCAGCTGTCATATGATAAATTCACATGAAAGCAACCGACAGGCTTCTGAGCACAAATTTGATATTTCTTTGAAGTTACACAAATGGTGAAATTCTCACTGCACTATTCTGCATTTATACCACAGTCACAGGTCTGAACACATACCACGGCTACTCTCCAGCGACGATATCCTGTTTTCTAACACAGGTATATCCAATGTATGCAATGCCACATTTTACAGTAGTTTAGCTGTCTTACTGGATGACGTAGTACCTCAAAAAGACCCAACAAAATCAAGTTAAACTGGAGGATCACCAGAGGCAGTTCAGCAGTTACTCGATTCTTCCCATAGAATCACAGAATCATAGAACAATCAGGTTGGAAGGGACCCATCGGATCTTCTAGTCCAACCATTCCTATCTAACACTAAACCAAGTCCCTCAAGACCTCATCCACCCGTGCCTTAAACACCTCCAGGGAAGGTGAATCAACCACCTCCCTGGGCAGCCTATTCCAATGCCCAATGACCCTTTCTGTGAAGAACTTCCTCCTAGTCTCTAGCCTAAATCTCCCCTGGTGGAGCTTGAGGCCATTCCCTCTTGTCCTGTCCCCTGTCACTTGGGAGAAGAGCCTAGCTCCCTCCTCTCTACAACCTCCTTTCAGGTACTTGTAGAGAGTAATGAGGTCTCCTCTCAGCCTCCTCTTCTCTAGGCTAAACAACCCCAGCTCTCTCAGCCACTCCTCACAGGTTCTGTTCTCCAGCCCCTTCACCAGCCTCGTCGCTCTTCTCTGGACTCACTCCAGAGCCTCAACATCCTTCTTGTGGTGAGGGGCCCAGAACTGGACACAGTATTCATGTTCATAATTATCTCATGACACAACAGAGGGACTCCTGCACACCTTGGGGGGCAATGAATGAGGTAGGGGCTTCCTGAAAGTGAAGGTGATGCAGGAGAGCTGTGAGAAAGTGCTAGCTTTGCTGGACCTCACCACGACTGTCTCCTTGCAGCTACTGTCCCATCTCTCTGCAGGCTGGGTGGGCTTCATGCCCTCCCCAGCTCCTGCACCCATGGCTGCCCAGCCGAAAAGGAAGCACAGAGAAAGAAAGCGTAGAAGGAGGGCGAGGAGGAAGCAACGAGGAAGGTAAGAAGGGAAAGAGAAGAGAAGGCTGAGAGGAGACCTCATTACTTTCTACAAGTACCTGAAAGGAGGTTGTAGAGAGGAGAGAGCTGGCCTCTTCTCCCAAGTGACAGGGGACAGAACAAGAGGGAATGGCCTCAAGCTCTGCCAGGGGAGATTTAGGCTGGAGATTAGGAGGAAGTTCTTCACAGAAAGGGTCATTGGGCATTGGAATAGGCTGCCCAGGGAGGTGGTTGAGTCACCTTCCCTGGAGGTGTTTAAGACACGGGTGGATGAGGTCTTGAGGGACTTGGTTTAGTGTTAGATAGGAATGGTTGGACTAGAAGTTCCGATGTGTCCCTTCCAACCTGGTTGTTCTGTGATTCTATGAGAAGGAGGCGAGAAGGGAAAGAGAAGGAAGGCAAGGAGGAAGCGGAGGAGGCAGCGAAGAGGAAGGTAAGGAGGAGGCAAGATGGAAAAGAGAAGGAGGTACAGGGGAAGGCGAGGCGGAAGCGGAGGACGAAGCGGAGGACCAAGAGGAGGACGAAGCGAAGGAGGGAGGGAGGGAGCAGAGGCAGAAACCGGGGAGGCGACGCCCCGCGCGCACCTTGGCCATGCGGATCATGCGCTTGGCGATGTCCAGGTCTCCCTGGTGGTTCTGCCCGATCTCGGCGATGATGAAGCAGGGCTGCTCGCCGCCTACGCGGCGACCGGGGCACAGCTCAAACTCCCGCGACATGATGGCTTCCCCGCTGCCCGCACACGCGCGCCCCGACGCGCACCCGCGCGCGCGCGCGCACCGGTCCCGCCCCGCCCCGCGTAGCCGCAGCCAATCCGCGCCGCGGCGGGAGGGGCGAAGGGCGGCGCCTCCCCGCGCAGCCGCCAGGGGGCGCCGTCGGGCAGAATCAGAGAGCGGTGTGGGTGGGAAAGGGACCTTCGAGCCCCTCCACCTCACCCTGCCCAGGGCAGGGAAACCTCCCAGCAGTCCCGGCTGCTTAGAGCCCCATCCAACCTGGCCTTGAACACCTCGAGGCATGGGGCAGCCACAGCTTCCCTGGGCAACTTCTGCCAGTGCCTCACCAACCTCATAGTGACGAAATTCTTCCTCATGCCTAGTCTAAATCTGCTCCTGTCCAATTTACACCCGCTGCCCCGGAGTCCTATCACTCCAAGTCTTTGTGAATGGTCCCTCCCCAGCTTTTCTGTAGCTCCTGCAGGTACTGGTGTTAGCATCGGTGCGACAAACACATAACACTCCGGGAAGGGTTATATGTGGTGCTTTATTGCGAGGCCCCGGGAACCGGGCGCCAGTACCCAAATCCAGTTCCGACGACTGTTACAACATGACCCAATTTATCCTCACGAGGTTTCACAATCTAATGTATATTCAACAGGTTACATCACTGGCTAATGCATATGTATGTTTCGATAATTTCATCAGCGAGCTTTTATCAGCTCTTACTGCGCTTGCGCCTCCTTTAGCAACAAGCAGTTTGTTACATTAATCTTATGCTTTCTATGAGGAACAGCTATGTGAGTATTCTAGCTCACAGCTCAATGGACCACAAAGTAACATCTCAAGGTCTACCAAAGAAAAGTTACCAGTGAGAAACAAGAGAAGCATTATAGCAGAACAATCACTTAATGTTGTAAAAGAAACTTTGAGCCTGTATAGCCCTTTGCATTCATGGCCTTGATAGCATTCTTAAGTACCACTTCTTTTTATACCACTAGGTTTTAAGATTTCTTATAACTTTAAAACTACAACATACATCCAAATAATCTCTTTTCTCGATTTACAACTAATTCAAACTACTGTATATAATAAAGTTTTAGATTCTTGCTCCAACACTGGATGGTCACTATAAGTCCTCCTTGGAGCCTTCTCTTCCCCAGGCTGAACAACCCCAACTCTCTCAGCCTGTTCTTGTATGGGGGGTGCTCCAGCCCTCTGATCATCCTTGGGGCCCTCCTCTGGACCTATCCCAACCGCTCCACATGCTTCTCATGCTGAGGATTCCAGAACTGGACACAGCCCCTACCCAGTTTATACACATTGCCCCTAGTCCTATCACTCCCAGCCTTTCTAAGCGGTCCCTCCCCAACTTTCTTGTAGCCCCCTCAGGTATCAGAAGGTCTCCTCAGAGCCTTCTCTTCTCAGAATCACTAGGTTGAAAAAGACAACCAGGATCATCGAGTCCAACCATTCCTGTCAAACACTAAACCATGTCCCTGAGCACATCATCCACACATCTTTCAAATACCTCCATGGCTGGTGAGTCAACCACCTTCCTGGGCAGCCTGCTCCAGTGCCTGATAACCCTTTCCATGATTTTTTTTTTCCTGCTGTCCAGCCTGAACCTCCCCTGGTGGAGCTTGAGGCCATTCCCTTTTCTCCTGTCCCCTGTCACTTGGGAGAAGAGCCCGGCTCCCTCCTCTCCACAACCTCCTTTCAGGCATTTGTAGAGAGTAATAAAGTTTCCACTCAGCCTCCTCTTCTCCAGGCTACTCCAGGCTAAACAACCCCAGCTCTCTCAGCCACTCTTCATCAGGCCTGTTCTCCAGCCCCTTCACTAGCTTTGTTGCTCTTCTCTGGACTCGCTCCAGAGCCTCAACATCATTCTTGTGGTGAGGGGCCCACAACTGAACACAGGATTCGAGGTGCAGTCTCACCAGTGCGGAGTACAGTGGGAGAATAACCTCCCTGGAACTGCTGGTCACACCATTTCTGATACAAGCCAGGATGCCGTTGGCCTTCTTGGTCACCTGGGCACACTGCTGGCTCATGATCAGTTGGCTGTTGACCAACACCCCCAGGTCCCTCTCCTCCTGGCAGCTTTCTAGACAGACTTCTCCCAGTCTGTAGCTCTGCGTACGGTTGTTATGCCCCAAATGCAGGACCCAGCATTTGGCTGTATTAAACCTCATGCCATTGGACACTGCCCAGCGGTCCAGCCTGTTTAGGTCCCTTTGCAGAGCCTCCCTACTCTCCAGCAGATCCACAATTCCACCCAGCTTAGTGTCATCTGCAAACTTGCTAAGGGTACCCTCAATTCCTTCATTCACGTCACTGATGAAAACATTGAACAGGGCTGGACCCAGCACTGAGCCCTGGGGAACCCCACTTGTCACTGACCTCCAGCTGGATTTAACACCATTTACTACCACTCTCTGGGCCCGGTCATCCAACCAGTTTTCCACCCAGGAGAGTGTGCGCCTGTCCAGGCCAGAGGCTGACAGTTTCCGAAGCAGAATGCTGTGAGAAACTGTGTCAAAGGCTTTACTTAAGTCCAGAAAGGCCACATCCACAGCCTTTCCCTCATCCAGCAGACAAGTTGCTTTGTCATAGAAGGCAATCAGGTTAGTTTGGCAAGACCTGCCTTTTGTAAACCTGTGTTGACTGGGCCTGATCTCCTGGTTCTTTTGCATGTGCTTCATGATAGCACTCAAAATCACCTGTTCCCTGGCACCGAGGTCAGACTGACAGGCCTGTAGTTCCAGGGATCCTCCCTGAGACCCTTCTTGTAGATGGGCACAATATCAGCCAGCCTCCAGTCCAGAGGTACCTCTCCAGTCTTACAGGACTGTTGGTAGATGATGGAAAGGGGTCTGGCCAGCACATCTGCCAGCTCCCTCAATACTCTTGGGTGAATCCCCTCTGGCCGCATAGATTTGTGGGTGTCTAGTTGGGTAAGCAAGGCTCTGACCACCTCCTCTTGGACCATGGGAGCCTCGTTTTGCTCCTCTGGTTCCAGGGTTTGTACAAAGAGGGAACAACTTTCTTTACAATTAAAGACTGGGGCAAAGAAGGCATTAAGTACCTCAGTCTCTTCCTCATCCCCTGTCACTGTTGTTCCTTCTGTGTCCAACAGGGACTGTATGGTCTCCCTAGTTCTCCTTTGATTATTTATATATTTATAGAAAGATTTTTTTGTTATTTTTCACATACTTAGCCAACCTGATTTCTAGTTGAGCCTTAGCTCCTCTGATTTTTTCCCTACACAACCTCACTTCCCACCTGTAGTCCACCCAAGAGGCCTGTCCCCTCTTCCAGATCCCATAAACATTCCTCTTCTTCTTGATGTCACTCAAGATCTCTCTGTTCAACCAAGCTGTTTTTTTCCCCTGCTGGCTTTTTTTCCGGAACATGGGGATGGCTTTCTCCTGAGCTGCTAGGATCTCCTTTTTGAAGAGCTCCCAGCCCTCATGGGCTCCCTTGCCCTAAAGTACTGTCTCCCATGAGACTTTGCCAACCAGCCTTCTGAATAGTTTGAAGTCTGTCCTGCTAACCACCCTGTTCACTTCGCCTAGAACAGAAAACCCTATCATCTCGTGATCACTTAGTCCTAGGCATCCTCCTACTGCCACATCCCCCACAAGGCCTTCTCTATTCACAAACAGAGAATCCAGGAGGGCACCTTCTCTTGTTGGTTCATTCACTCACCTGTGCAAGGAAGTTGTCTTCCACTCACTCCAGGAACCTCCTAGACTGCATCCTTTCTGCCCTATTGTACTTCCAGCAGATATCACGGAGATTGAAGTCTCCCACAAGAACAAGTGGCATTGATCTAGAGATTGACCCCAGCTGTTTATAGAAGAGCTAGTCAGCTGCTTCTCCTTGGCTGGGTGGCCTGTAACAGACTCCCATCACAAACTCCCTCTGCAACAGTCTAAGCTCTTGCTAATTTGAAGCTGGCTCCAGCTCTGCCTGACCTTGGTTTTAAGATAGAAAATAATGCAAACAGTGGTGATAGCAGAAGAGACATCTGTTCAGCACATATCACACTTCACATGAGACATTATTATCGTCAAAGAACAAACAATATCTGGAAACCACCATTCTTAAAGAAAACATCCTATCAGATGTAAATTCTGTCTAACTTCCAAAAAAGACCATTACTTACGTGAAACTTAACTCTATTTTAGCTTAAATCAAAAGAATTCCACTTTTTGTGATAGTAACTCCTTCTTGTGTAAGTGCAGCAGTGCATCTGAGTCAAAACATGGGTGGCAAGCCTTGCATACTGTTTTACACACCACATCTGCCAGGTTTTGTTAAGCCCCAGGTGGCTCAGCATGTCAAAATACTCACGTAACATTTATTCCATGTCTCCAAATAGCCTGGTAGAAATAATTTGTACCTTATGTTTGGCCACACAGTTGCAAAAATTCCTGATAATTATTCAGTATACCCATTCAGCGTCATGCTTTTTATAACAAAGTGAGTTTCTTGTTTTATGGCATGCCAAAAAAAAAAGGTTATTTTCCTGACAGGAAGTGTGTTAATTATATTAACATAGTCTGAATCTGCATAGGTCACTAAATCTAATTGAATGGAAGTGCCACTAGCAGATGTTTCTTAAATACATTAACAATACACTGTAAATATACATATATATATATTTGACAATAATATATAACAATATAATACCCAAAATAACTGCAGATTCTTCATCTAACCTGCTTATTTTATTTCCTCACATAGAAGGGCAGTGTTGCATCTTGAAATTGCATGGACTTACTCTGGGATGCACCTGTCTACTGCTAACTTAACATAAAGTTTTGACACTTTCTTACTGCAATCAACAGGCAATGCAAAAGCTAGGAGTTACATATTTTAAAACACACAAGCAATGCCACAATGCTCTATGCACTTCTTTGTGTGTACTGAACTTTAACTTTCTCATCCCACGGTTTTGTTCCATTAAGCGTAACAGTGTCCTTCTCTCAAGGCCACTCTCACTCCGTTGACATATTTGAGCTTGCTCTGGAAATCCCCCCCAGTGCAGCTTTTGGAAACTAGAATTTCTGTTTGGTGAAAAATGTCAAGGTATTACACCTTGCCAAGGAGATTCTCAGGGAATATACTGAGAATTTTCAAACTAAATTATTTTAATAGGTCAGAGCATTCTAGCTGACTGCATTCTGATTTTACCTTTAAAATACATAGATAATCAAAGTTAGGAAGAATAATTAGAGGTGTGAAACATGAACATACAATTTAACAACAATCAAAATGGAATATGTTGGTAAAAAATTATTAGTTCCTTTTCCATTGTAGCAAAATTGACTCAAAATAGAACGTAGCATTGTGGTTTCAACTAAACATGGTTGTATAACAGAAAATGATTGTAACAACAGTGTTAAGTAATGCTACACACACATCCCTTCTTCCCACTCAGACTGTTGCTTTCATGAAGTAATTGCAACTTAGCTGTGATATTTTGTCCAAGATTACAGTTAAATTCTTCCAGAGCTTTAAGGACAGAGAACATTGTAATTAGAATTTGTAGGTATGAAATAAAAAGCTGGTTGTTAAGCTTGAGGAGCAAGTTTCTGTGTGGATTAAAGCAGATTCGGCAGGTTAGTTACATGAACCAAACAACAAGCATCCTATTTGCATTTATTACATGTAGTGTTTTATTGACCATAACATTTGGATAACAGCACTTTAACTCCAATAAAAATTAAACAAGAACTATCTGTTTTAAGATGTTATCAGTTAGGAATCAAACCTAACATAGTCCACACAGTTATCAGTCTGATTTCAAAAAAGGTGTCAAATTACTTCATTTCTCGGTTCCTCCAATTTCTTTTACTTGGCTGACACTGATAAGACTGGTAAATATTTAATTGCTTATTTACTTACTTTAATCACAAGTGTTTTTTTCTTTTATAGAAATGTATATCTTTGTTTGGAGAACGGTGATTAGTTAATATCTCTGAAGAAATAAATACTCTGCCTTCAGATGTATTCACATAATTAGTTATTCCATAGTCCCTCCATTCTTTCAGGGCATATATAGTTTACTTTTTCTTCTGCCAGTATCTCTTCTACACTTTGAAAAATTAAAAAAGCTACAGGCCTGGAAAAAAACCTGTTGAATTCTATACATAACTTATAACCACTCAGGAGAGGCATTACTGGCACCCATGGGAGATAATCAAGCTGCAGACACATCTCATGGAACCAGCTATGTAGAATCATTTCCCATAGACATTCCATAGTGAACATTTGGAAGGTTATAAATGGTCCCTGTTGAGTTCTTTGTGGTATCCCCCTCTTTAATAATTAAACTGCAACATCCAGGTGATGAATTAAGGACAAGGAAAGTGTGTAGATTGTTTTTCAGTCATCATCTTTGCCTCTTTTATCACCCTTATTGAACAGTCAGCAGAAAAAGCTCCCAAAAGGAATCTTGTCCCAATCTGTACCTAGTGTAGTGGAGGTGACTGTCATAAAGTCTATATATTCTGTGTTTTAGGAGATGTGGGCTGAAAGTCACCCAAACTTTAGGGAAAAGGAAAGCTGGTTCCAAAATTGAGTCAGTTCTGATTTGCTCTGTATTTGCTACTGAGTTGCCAGGTGATACTGGACAAATCACTAGAACAAGCTTTTCACATCTATATCAATACTTCATCTCATGGCTGGCTTATTCAAGGCATTATGATTTAGTTTACAGCAAGCATTGAATTCTTGTAGCTACAAATCAACAGAAGTTTGCTGTAACCAACATAATACATGTAAATTAACTAGCTGGTATTAGACATTGTTCCTCTAATCTTTTCCTGCAGTTCTGCTCTGTATGGGCAGAGAAAACCTCTTAATTTATTTCAATGGACCTGGACCAGACCCTAGTCATTATGTGCACTCACCTTCTTGAGATATGGTTCAAGTCTAGATCTCAGTTATACAATGCCTTTCTCTGCATGCTTCCAGGGGGTTGGAAGGTCTTGCATTTTGATTTTCTGCTCCGAAAACAACTGTTCCACTAAATATTTAATTTCTTAATGTTCTGAAGCAGCCAGTAAAAATCCCACTACCCTGTTGCAATGATTTCCTTAAAGTTGAAAGCCCAGAACTGCAATTTCAGGTTTTTGTAAATGCTTGAAAACGTAACTTTAAACTACTTCTGAAGCAGATCTCAGTACATCTAGAAATGGAAATTATATGTGATCTTTTTTCATAGAATGCAGAGAAACAGAGCTATTCTGAAAGTCTTTTGTAGTCTGATTGCCTTTTAGTCTTTCCATGAAGGTTTATTCATGTAATATTCCAGTAGTAAATTATTCTTCTCTGTGTGACACATGAACAAACTGCTATGGATGAATTACGGAGGGTACTTGCCATGTTCTGTAGTGGTCTCTGAGCAGTGGCATCTGCCTTTACAAAAGGAGGCATCTTAACTTCTTTTGCATGGTAAGAAAGCAGGAAAAAAAATGATAGCTTTGTTAGTACAGAAGTATTTCACAGTGCATCTGAATTATAGATAGCATACAAATTTTGGAATTCATTATCAAACAGGTCTAGCAACTCACTGTGTTTTCTTTTGCACCTAAAGCTTGTAGCACTGTTACCCATTTTGATGGAACACAGATAATTTTCTTAGGCCATTCGCAAACCTGTAATTCTGCTTGTATTTCATATGTCTTCATCCCTATTCTGCATTCTAAAACAAGCAAGTAACTTTGCTTTTATTTTTAAATCACAATATTCTATTTATGTTTGTGGCATTAATTCATTACAAACCACCTCCTGCCCCCCACCCCCAGATCTAAGAGACAGGAGAACAAAAGAGGAAGTGACTAAGTTGTCATCCAAAATCCACTATTCAGTTAAAAGGAAGAAGTGAGATTTTTGTTTACACATAAGGAAGGAAGACTGATGAAAATGCACATAGGAGTGTGTTGTTAGAAGAAATTACAGGACAAAGTCAGCAAGTTTCTGTAAGGGCATGGCATACACTTCATTTTTATAATCTCCTGTTGTGAATTACAGCCCTGCTTACTGCTGTTTTTCTTGTTCCTTTAGATTTCCTGTGGCTGCTGGAGGCTATTTAAAATAAATAACTCTGCTGTGTTTCTCCTGGAAGATAAAATTCAGTGAATTCCAGCCTCCTGCCAAGCTAGATTCTGAGTTTTCACAGAACCACTGCCCATGTTTTAAAATACTAAGTGAGGTGAAATGCGCTTTCTGTTACACAGCATGAGTTTGCTTGTTCTTTTTTCTAGCAAATTATGTTGAAGTTGTGTGAAGGAAGAAATTATTTGTTATAAGTTGCTAACCTGTTAAATATTTGAATATTATGTATAAATTTTGTGATTTTAGAGCTAAAATATAGGATTAGCTTGAATTGTAACTTTTAGCTAGCCTGCACCAGGATACTTATGCTTAGGTCTTATAGGAAGGCTGCGGTTAGAAAGAACGTGGAAGGAACGTGACTGTTTATAGTTAGGCCAGATAACAGGGATTAGCACAAGGAGAGGGAAAAGAACAAGCTAAGCCTAGATGCAACCTTGAAGAGGTGCCCAAGGAATGTAAAAGCATGTGTAAGGAGGGGAGTTGAAAAGTTCACCTTTGAAGAAGATCTACAGCCTCATACATAGACACCTGATGGAGATCCCCAAGTGCCCAATGTCACATTAAAGGATACCTTACTTAATAATCAAACTAGCAATGATTATTGAGTTTGGCTTTTCATGGCACCATGTGAAAAACAAAGCATAACTCAACATGTAGTTTATCTGACACTGTTAAATTTATGTAGGAAACAACTGATTTGTGGAGCTACCTTTTATCTGAATTTGACTGCCTTCTGAAACATGTTCAAATGGAACTAAAGTCTGGTGGGCATACCTCTAATATAATAAAACATACTCACAGACTTACAGGCAACAAACACATAAGTGGAATTTAACAAGTACCTGTTTCTGCAATGGCACTAACCAGTAATTTGAGTAGCCAGTGTAATTTTCTCCTGTCTACGTCACTGTATTTCCCTCTCCTCACTCTGATGAGCTGATAAACTAATTGCTTATCAGTGACAAAGCAGATACTGAAACTGATTAAAGCAACTTAGTACAAAAATTTTATCTATTAGAAAGCACCGCTTTTCAAGTAAACACTTTTGTCAATATATGTGTTTGGTACTTGAAATGACACTAATTTAAGCCTCCTAATAGAAAATAACTGATGCTTTTATTGACTTATGCTGCAGAATCATAAGCATAGAGTCATAGAATCATAGAATAATTTGGGTTGGAAGGGATCTTCAGTCCCCTCCGGTTCCATCCCCACTACCAGGGCAGGGAAACCTCCCAGCAGTCCCAGCTGCTCAGGGCCTCATCCAACCTGGCCTTGAACACCTCCAGGCATGGGGCAGTCACAGCTTCCCTGGGCAACCTCTGCCAGTGCCTCACCAACCTCATAGTGTAGAAATTCTTTCTCATGCCTAGTCTAAATCTGCTCCTGTCCAATTTGTACCCACTGCCCCGGAGTCCTATCACTCCAAGTCTTTGTGAATGGTCCCTCCCCAGCTGTCTTGTAGCCCCTTTGAGGTACTGGAAGGTCACTATAAGTCCTCCTTGGAGCCTTCTCTTCCCCAGGCTGAACACAGAATCACAGAACAACCAGGTTGGAAGGGACCCATCGGATCTTCTAGTCCAACCATTCCTATCTAACACTAAACCAAGTCCCTCAAGACCTCATCCACCCGTGCCTTAAACACCTCCAGGGAAGGTGAATCAACCACCTCCCTGGGCAGCCTATTCCAATGCCCAATGACCCTTTCTGTGAAAAACCTCCTCCTAATCTCCAGCCTAAATCTCCCCTGGCAGAGCTTGAGGCCATTCCCTCTTGTCCTGTCCCCTGTCACATGGGAGAAGAGGCCACCTCCCTCCTCTCTACAATCTCCTTTCAGGTACTTGTAGAGAGTAATGAGGTCTCCTCTCAGCCTCCTCTTCTCCAGGCTAAACAACCCCAGCTCTCTCAGCCGCTCCTCATAGGATCTGTTCTCCAGCCCCTTCACCAGCCTCGTCGCTCTTCAACCCCAGCTCCCTCAGCCTGTCCTTGTATAGGAGGTGCTCCAGCCCTCTGATCATCCTTGGGGCCCTCCTCTGGACCCATCTCAACAACTCCATGTCCTTCTTATGCTGAGGATTCCAGAACTAGACACAGCAGAGATCTCCAGGCGAGATCTCACAAAACAGGAAGAGAGGGGCAGAATCACTACGTTGGAAAAGCCCTTTGAGATCACCAGCTCCAACCGCACCCGTCCGCTACAACAACCGGTCCCAAGGCGCCTCACCCCCACCTTTTCACACCCTCCAGGGATGAGGCCTTCCTCCACCCCCTCCGCCCACCCTGTTCAGCGAGGCCCCCGCCCCCCCGCGGCCGTTGTCGGCTCCTATTGGCTGCAGTGCTATGCGGG
>JAUMJK010000400.1:0-119704 GCA_033558105.1 Coccyzus lansbergi | reverse complement strand
TCCCGTGTTATTTCCTGTCTGCCCGTGCGCGCGCGCGCGCGTGTGCGTGAGTGTGAGCGCGAGGGCGGGGGGGCGGGAGGATGGAGCGAGGCGCGGAGCCCCCCCCGCCCCACCGCGCGCAGCGCTGAGCGACCCCCCCCCCTCCCCTCCACCTCCTCCCGCTAAGGGGAGGGGGGGTGGGCAGAGGGGGAGGAGGGAGGGGAGAGCAGGTGAGGGGGGATGGAGGAGGGAAGGGAGGGAGGGGGGGGGGGGCGCACAGGTCAGAGGGGAGAGAGGTGGCGTACACAGGTGAGGGGGATACACAGGTGAGGGGAGAGAGAGAGGTGGGGGGTGCACAGGTTGGGAGGGCGCAAAAGGGGAGGGAGGTGGGGGCAGGTAATGTGGGGGGGGGGGGGGGGGCTCTCCTCTGTTCGAGTACTAGGAGGGGGCTGTGGAAATTCTCCTAGGAAGTTCCTTTCCTGTCACGTTTAACTCTGCCTTGGTTTTATTTGGTGTATTTGTTTGTGGGTTGTTTTTTTTTTTTTTTTCTTTCTCAAAGAAAAAAAAAATGCCTTTGCCTTTCACTCGTGGCGAGGTGCCAGCCTGATTCCCGAGCGCAAAGGAAGCACAGGATGGCTTGGGTTGGAAGGAGCCTTAAAGATGATCCAATTCCGCCACCCCCCGTGCCGGGGGCAGGGCTGTTTTGCAAGGATTGTGAGGTTTCCCGTGGGGCTCGGGGCTTCCATGCTAGGGATGATGGATTGGAGGCTGTTTTGGTTTCGCTGGGCTGGTCTTCCTCCCTGGAGGGTTAAACCTGCTCGTTTTGCAGAGGTAATTTGGGTCGCTTTGACGACCAGGTTGGCTTTTGTTGATGGTGTGTGCTTGGCTGGAAGTTATGTTTAGAACTGCAATTGGAAGTTATTTTTCCTTCCCTTCAATGAAGGAATAAGAGACAGTTACATAACCTCGGGGTTTTAACCTGTGGATCCGAGCTTTCTAATGGTACCGGGACTCTGTTATTAGGTTAAAAGCAGGAGTGCATTTGTGTGTGAATCAACAAGTGATTGTCTCTGCGGGTACATTTGAGCCATCAGGACACTTTTATTCCTGTCTTTATGCTGTCTTATCGGTAACATTTCCCCCTTCACTAAAAGGGCAGGCGATTTGATTAAATTGCAGAGCTGTTTCCTGTACAATTCCATTTTTTTCCCCCAGTCCTCCTTTGGAAACAAAAGGAAAGATACCTGTGAGGGGATTGAGGATCAATTTCAGAGCTTTCCGTGTTTAGATTAGCATTTGGAAAGCTCTTTGCATCTGTATCAGTTGTTGCCATCTGTTGACTCATCCATGGGTAATTTTTTTTTGGAGCGTTTGTTTTTTAGCATCCTTCCTGATCAATAGGGGTGCGGGTGTAGCAGTTGGCTCAGCTTTACTCGGTCTCTGTAGAACAATAAGGCGGCTGAGTGGTGGACATGCAGCAGCCTCTGGGCAAAAGTTTATCAGTTGAACTCAATTCAGGAAGAGCTGGGGGGGATTTTTTTTGCACCTATTTTCTAGACTGCTTTTTGGTCGGGTAACTTTGGTTTCTGAGGTTTGTGGATGGGTATTGTGTAACAGAACTAAGTCCATTTGCTTAAGCGTGTGGGATAAATGTTACTTAATATTTTTACTTCATAGTAATAGTTTTCATTTGGCTGAAATGTTGAGGTGTGGGTTTTTTTTTTTCTTGAAACTGTGTTTTTAAATAGGGTTCCATATCAGTTTATCTTATCTTGAGTTTTTTTTTCTTTTTTAATCTGTGGTCTCTGCATTAGGTTCTGTTAGCATACAGAAAGGCAGTTGCATTGACATACTGCAGAGAGATTTATTGATGTAGTCATCTGTGTCTTCAACTTTATTAATGTTATGAGGAGAGCAGAATGGTGTCTGCTCATTTCTGTAAATGGCTGCTACATGAAATGCATAGTTTTGTGTTTTCTGGTTAAATTAGCAAGCGAGACACTATGCTTTCTGAGTGGGAGTATGACAACACCTTTTATATAAAAATATGGCTTGCTACTGTACATTTTCATTGCTTATAGTTCTGAGAATGACCTCAGACAAGCTGATAGCTTTTGGGTCTTGTATTAATAGATCTACATGTGTAGGGGAGGTTTTTTGGACCTTACTGCGAGTTTAGGATTCTTCAGACTACTTAACTTTACATCTGTTGGCGTCCATTCTAGCAGAATAGCATGTGTTTTGACACAATTCAGGCTTTGATCTCTAAATCACATTTCTGAGGCTTTGGGATTGATGAAACCTGCATTTTTGCTGAAGCACATGCTTTTAATATACCTTTGCAGCCTGCTGCAGGTTAAGCATGGTTCAGTATATGAAAGCACTAGGAGCACCTTGGTTGTGTCTGTCCTTAACAGGAGGCCAGGAATTTTCTGTTGGGTTTTTTTTTCCCTCCAGTCCTTTTCTTAGTTACCAATGCTTCGTAAAGGGAGCTTGGGGTGAATTTTTGTTAAAGTAGTAAATCTGTTTCTGTAAGGCATAAATAGTGTCTGAAGGTTATTCAGATGAAACAGAAAATTTGTTTGTGTAGTAGTTGTAAAAGAAAACCCCTCTTTATTGTTAGAAGAAGTTTCCTTAACCTTCAGCTAAAGAACTAGGGAGACATTAACCTCTTCTTTACTACATTTTAAAGGTTACTCAGATTAAATTTGAAGACTTAAAACAGAATAAGTTAAAACCATTCTTAATATCGTTCTGTCTGTGGTTGATGCATATATAAAGTCTGTAGAAAAAAAGAGCAAAATGTGTAGAGTTTGGGTCATGTGTCCCGCCTCCTCCTCCCTTCCTGTTGTGGAAATGTGTGCAAAGGATCCTTTTGGGCTCTTTGTACAATGTTAGAAAGAAAATTACTGCATACCCCCTTTCTCCCTTCCTTTTTAGGTCATGTTTAACTAAGCCACCCATGAAGCACAGCAAAATGGCAATACAGCTGCTCTGAGAAGGGTCCCTTCGTAGGAATCGTGCTGCACAGTTCCTGTTGCTTCTCTACCAGCTTGACAGGTGGCGATCTGGAATGAGGAGCATAATATGTAATAAACTTGAATAATTTCTTCAAGCTTGCTTGACTTCCCTATAATTTGAGATAAGGGTATAGAGTTTGTAGCTGGCTTATGCATATTTTGTCTTTTGACACGGGGTATCCCAGGTTTCCACTTGGGTGTTGCTACTTTATAATTAAAAGATGTGTTCATTTTGTCAATGCCCTGTTCAATTGTATTTTATACTCATGGAGGGTATTAGACTAATGTTTTTTGAAACATAGTTCTTGTAACTTTTAAAGATGTAGAAATGTTGGCAGTGCTGGCTTCTCTACCTTAACCGGCTGTGTGCGAAGTTGTGTTACTTAATCTTCGATTGGCCTCTGAGACAGGAAAGGTTATGGATGACAGTTTCTGAAGAGCCAGCTGAGAGGCTGATTTGTTGGTGGGGACTGGACTGAGACCAATCAACTCTTCATATTCAAGTAACTCTGAGTGCAATCTAATAGTAAAAGGTGTTTTTACTTGACTGTTTTTGGTGAGGTTTTTCTCAAGAAAAAAAGAAACTCTGGTTTAGTTTTTGGACTTCTAATAGTCTGGATAAGCTGTGTAGAATACTTTTTACATGAAGCTATTTAATACTGCTGGTAGAGGGCACAAACATGATGTGTAAGCAGAGGCCTGTACTTCTCTAAAATCGTACGGGAGAAGCAGTTGTATTCTGATAAAGAGATCCTAATGTGTGATTCTGTTTCTGTCAAATTCTTAATTATTTAAAAGAAAAAACAACAAAATGATTCTTAGGTTCGCGTACATGAGTTTCCTTTCTTTTTAAAAATGGAGGAGAGGGCAGAATAGCAAACCAAATGACTCAAAAATTGAGGCTGACATGAGATCCAAAGTGAATTTTATTTAAGCCCTGTTGGAGATCAGTTCAGAAAGTTTTACAGTTTGATATGCTCCTTAGTTACCTTTGAAGACAAAAAGCTTGTGAAAATTGAGTTTTACCAAATCTTGAACTTGTTTATGCTGCATTTGTCAACATCAGCCCAAGCAGTCAAACTTCCAGTTTTAACCTGGGTGCAGCAAGACATTCATGTTGCAGTAAAATTCCTGGGTTTTCCCCTGCCTTTTGCCTGGTGGCTCCCCAAGAACAGAGTTAAGAAGCGGTAGAAGAAAGCACAAGTGTTTTCTTGTCAGCTTGACCTGAAGACAGTGGATATGCATGTGCTTTTCCCACTGCTCTTTGTGTTTCTCCTTTTTGCCACAGTGTTTGTAACTGGTGATAATATTGGAAGAGCAGAAAAGCGTTACCAAGATTCTTTGTCCGAAAGCCCTGGCTTGAGTCCCTTTGAGATTTGATCTGTTCTCCATTTGAGAAGGCCAGTATTTCTTGCCTGTGTTGTGATGCAACAAATATTAAAAAAAGCTAGGAAAATGACTTTTTTTCTTCTTTGTAGGCATGCGGCATGTCTATGTCCATACTAATAACTGCATATGGAATCATTATGTATTCTGTATTAGAGTATGATGATTTAGTTTGGAGTATTTTACTAGTATAAACTCAGTCATGTAATTGCTAGTAAATTGGAAGTCGTAAACAGAACCCGCTGATGAGTTTTGATAAGAGCTTGGTACTTAGCTGGAAATAGTATGGGGAGCTGCTATGCTGGGAGCTTTAACACAGTGTATCCAGAGTATTGTTCTTGCGCTTTTTCTGGTGAAAATATGCACTGCAGACTCTTCTTAGTAATAGCTTTGAACTGAACTGAAGGTGAAGTGCTGTCAGAGATAGTGATCTTGTGTATGGCTGCAAGCCATCTTTAGAACAGTAGCAACTATGAAAAACATACCTGAAACTTCTCAGCTAAAAGAGAAATAGACGTCACACCTATTATTCCAGAAGGCCAACTATATCCTGAGCCACATCAACAGAACCATGGCCAGCAGGGAGAGGGAGGTGGCTCTGACCCTCTACTCCACTCTCATGAGATGCTGCCTAGGGAGTGCTGTGTCCAGTTTTGGAATCCCCAACCCAGGAAGGCTATGCAAGTGTTAGAATGGGTCCAGAGGAGGCCATGAAGATGATTGGAGGGCTGGGGCACCTCTGCTTTGAGGACGAGCTAAGAGAATCGGGGTGGTTCAGCCTGGAGAAGAGAGGGCTCCAGGGAGACCTTATAGCGACCTTCCCCCCTGAAGGGGCTCCTGGAAAGCTGGGGAGGGACTTTTTACAAGGCCATGGAGCGACAGGGTGAGGGAGAATGGCTTTACATTGGAAGGCAGAAGGTTTAGATTAGACGTTGAGAAGAAATTGTTTACAATGGGGGTGGTGAGGTGCTGGCCCAGGTTGCCCAGGGAAGCTGTGAATATTCCACCCCTGGAGGTGTTCAAGGCCAGGTTGCATGGGGCCTGGGGCAGCCTGATCTGGTGGGAGGTGTCCCTGCCCATGGCAGGGGGGTTGTAACTGTATGATCTTTAAGTCTTTTTCAACCCAAACCATTCTGTGATTCCTAAAGGAATAAACCATTGTGCACCATAATGAAGAGCTGTTAATCAGCTTCCAATCGATATCTGCAGTTTGCTGTTAGCTTTCGTCAAATGCCTGGATATATTTGAATTTCTATGAGATTGGATTTGTCTATCAGTGTTCCCTAGGAGTAGATATTTTGGAGTAGTGAGACCTACATAGGTGATCTTTTTATCAACATAAATTGTTCTGTGATAAACGTAGTGGATGCTGCGTGACCGGTGTTACATTGCTTTTGTTTTTCATCTTGTATGCAAGGGAAGAAAACAGTGAAGTTAAGTGTTTTGTCATACGGTGTACGTTTTGGTTTGCCACTGTTTTTCCTCTCTCTCTTCGTGCAGGTGGAAGGGGGGAGGTTTCCCTTCTCCAACATATTTGCATGAAGTGTTGTGCATATCAGATTTTCTGATATTCTTGATCCTGACCGTACCCCATGCATATTGCTACAAATAAATGGTCTTTTAGGCAGGTCTTGAAAAGTATGATAGAGGCTTAGCAGGCAGTGAATTAAATGAGTTGGGTGAAGTTGTTACAGAAGGCGGTAGCAGACTGTATCTGCAGTCTGTGTATCACAGGCCATCACTCAGTGAGTGGAGGTTTCTCTTGTGTGCTCCTGGAGAGCGAAGTCATGGGAGCATAACTGAGAATTGCTCCAAAGTACACCATTTATTTTGCATGAAGAAAAGCTAGAACTGTACCCTTGTTATTCCCCTTCCCTCCAAATTGCTGCACAGCAATGGAAAAACATCCTTTGCCTTTCTTAATCTTCCATTCTCTGTGAGAGTGCATAAAGGTTTGCCCAGCTGTGGTGGAGGCTGGCTTTGGTGATGACCCAGGGAGGTTGTCTGCAATGTTGTATTCTGCATCTCTGCACTTCTCACTTCAGTCAGCATCATGTTTGTGTGGGGAGCAGGATGGTGATTCTCACCTGGTTTGAAAAGGACCCTTTTATTCTGGAGTACTTTGCTGCATTTAGTATCTTTGTGTCTTCTCATATTCCAGTTGTCAGAGACAAAGCTGTTTTATTTCTTGAGAACTGCTCAACTGAGTACAGGATTTTCTTTAACAGAACGATGGTAGTATCCTGCAATTGGAATATACAAATTTGACTTTTTATGTGTGTGGCCAGGTGGCCAAGAAGGCCAGTGGCATCTTGGCCTGTATGAGAAACAGCACAGACAGCAGGAGCAGGGAAGTGATTGTCCCTTTGTACTAGGCATTGATGAGGCTGCACCTTGAACACTGTGTTCAGTTTTGGGCCCCTCACTAGAAGGAGGACATTGAGGCTCTGGAACGTGTCCAGAGAAGGGCAGTGAAGCTGGTAGAGGGGCTGGAGAACAAGTCTTGAGAGAGGAGGCTGAGGGAACTGGGGATGTTTAACCTGGAGAAAAGGAAGCTGAGCGGGGAGAACTTATCACTCTACGACTACCTGGAAGGAGGTTGTAGTGAGGTGGATGTTGATGTCTCCTTCCAAGTGATAGGCAACAGGATGAGAGGAAATGGCCTCAAGCTGTGTCAGGGGAGGTCCAGATTAGACATCAGAAAAAATTTCTTCACGGAAAAGGTTCTCAGGCACTGACACGGGCTGCCCAGGTAGGTGGTTTAATCACCATCCTTGGAGATGTTTAAAAGACATGTAGATGAAGTACTTGGGGATATGGTTTAGTAGCAGACAGGTATGCCTGGATTCGATGATCTTAAAGGTCTTTTCCAGCCAAGCGATTCTGTGATTCTATATTTTATTTATTTCCTTGTTTTGATATTTTGCAGAAATAAAATCTGCTGTACATTTGGAAGGTGGAAAACCAGAGTGGTGTGTATGTCATAGAGCTGCTGAAAAGGTCAAGGAGAGGGGAAGTAGTTAACTATATGGGTTACTTACAGCCTAACCAAAAGCCTGTTGAAATTGGTGGGAAATGATGACTCAAACAAATTTGGATCAAGCTTACTGTGGAAAGCCTGTCATTTGGCCCAATGAGAAACAGGGTCAGGAAGCTCCTAAATGTGGGTGGGAGAAGGAATTAGAAAATAAACTTCCTTGTTTATCCACAGAAATGTAGTGTTTATTAGGGCTTTCATGAATAAACACAGACTAAAATTTTTCCTGATTAATTCTGTGTGTTGCCCTTCTGAAATAAGCTAAGAAGTAAGATCTTTTTGCCCAGTTGGTTAACAAAACAAATAATTAAATCCAGACTAATTCTGGAGGTACAAGTCAATGACTTGTCTTTGTCACTCTTGCAGCTGAAACAAGGTAGCAGGCTTTACAGTTTTAACTTGGATATTTGGCTATTACAGAACCAGGAAGAGCAGCATCTTATCATTTTATTCTTGTAGTGGAACTCTAGGAATACATTAGTGTTATGGAATGTTTATATGTTATTCGTCCCTCTTTCTTTAGCCTCCCCTTGAGGGCAGGCAGGATGGAGAAAGAGATTAGAGTCTTCTGGGTTTGCTTTTTCTCTTCTCAGTGTGCAGGATGAATGACTCCCAAAACTCAGGTTTAACAAATTGATGGGGCTGTTTCTCAGGAGTAGTGGACCATCTAAAGCTCACTCTGTCTTGCTTTGGAATCTTAGCTCTAGCTTTTCCAAAAGCTGTGCTCACAATGCAGCCTCTTTGTTATCCTCTGCTAATCTGTATTAGTAGAGGTGTTCATTTGTCTCTGGTACCAAGTTTGTCCCCCCTCTTTGCTTTCAGTCATTGACTTTCTTCAGGATATATGCTCTAGGATAGAAGATGAAATACATGCAGTGGAAGATTTGTCAGCTCTCTAGACATAAGGAAAAATTTCTTCACAATGAAGGCGGTGAGGCACTGGCACAGTTTGCCCAGGGAAGCTGTGGCTACCTCATCTCTGGAGGTGTCTCAAGACCAGGTTGGATGGGGCCTTGGGCAACCTGGTCTGGTGGGAGGTGTCCCTGCCCACGGCAGGGGGTTTGGAACTGGATGACCTCTAAGGTCCCTTCCAACCCAAGTTTTTCTATGATTCTATGAACTGTGCAGTTGTTGTCAACAACCTCAAACACCGCTCAACGCTATCACTGTGGTACTGAAATCTGATGGGGGATGAGAAAACTTTACATCCCAGCTGTGAGAGGATCCACGGTTGCAGCTTGTTCACTTCTGTGAACCGCTTCTGCTTGTGAAAGTTAATTTTGCGTCTGTGGTGTGGTCTGACTGCTGTTGTTCTCCGCTGTGCCTTTGGCTGGAGCAGCAGAATGAAGAGGGATGGAATGAATTGTCTGCAATTTAAAGTTGAAGGGCATGGTATCTTGTTTGTTAGTTATGGTGGCCTGAGTTTATACCATATAATTTCAGACTTTTAACTGAAGTGTCTTAGAAGATTAATTATCTTATAAAGTTGAGATGGAAAGAGACTTTCTGGGAGGCTTTCATTGGCTCCATGGGGAAGCAGGTAATAGTGAACCAATTTAAGTGCTTTAGGCTAAAGCTTAGAAATGTAAAAAAGTACAGACCTAAGGAGTTCTCAACTGTTTGCTCCAACGCTGCAGTGTGCTGCCTCCTGTCTGTCATCTGCTTCTTATGTTGGTGTAATCTACAGTGGTGATGCACAGTGAGGTGGTTCTGGAGACAGGTCTGGTCTAAAAAATCCAAAGGAAAGCTGCAGTGCCAAGGTTAGCACTCCTTAAAATAGTACTGCCACTGAAGTAATCCTTTTGTTGAATCACTTAAATGTACTTACAAAGTTACTTTTAATTAACTCGGACTGTTTCTCCTGTCTCTGTTACCTGTGGCTCTAGTCTTACTCTTCCTGTTAGTCTCTCTTCGGAGACAACAGTTTACATTGCAGGAATGGATCTGCTTCAACTTTTGGCTCTAGCACAAGGCAGATGCTGTGGAACCCAGAGGGTGGAGAAGTGATCAGAGTGATATTTGGAAGTTATAGGTTGCTGGAGACAAGGAGATGTCAGGAGAAAAAAAAAAGTTGTTGGTTTATTTAACGTGGAAATTTCTTTTTTTCTTTGAAGGAACTTCAACCATTCCTTTCTTATGTTTGAGAAAAACCTTATTTTACTGAATCATTTTATCAGCAAATGTCATATGTCCTTGACTGTATTTTTGTCTCAAGTCTTCCACAGCAGGAGTATTTGCAGACCTTCTGCACCCAAATTGCTCTTAAATCTATGTCACTTCAGGGAGATGAAATGCTAAATTGAGAGGCAGAATGATAACCTTCACTAGTGAAACTTGGAAGTGGTGTGGTGCATAGCTAGATTTCTTGTCTTAAAAGAGAAAAAAAAATATCTGTAGAAGTTTAGAGGATGTAAGTTTCAGTACAGCTTTTCTGCAATTGCATGTAATTCTTTAATTTGTTAGTTTAAATAGATCAGTGTTATAGTTCTACCTGGTGTTAATGTTATTGTGTGTAATGTAACTGGGTGACGTTGTCCTCAGCAATGGTTTTATCCTAATCAGTGGATTTAATTCTTGCATACAGTGTGTAACCTGCATTGTAATAATGTGCACACATAACTGATAGAGATTTTTTTTGTGTTAATTTACTTTGTTTGCCTTGATGAGTTCCTGGGAGGAACTTTGTTATAGGCTTATTGCACCAGGCATTGTAAAACAGAATAAAAAGACTTAATTGTGTAGACTGCATTGAATAGAAAAGACATGTTACAGGTAATGTTAAGTACGACCTAAGTATTTGTCTTAGTAACTTGTCACAATCTGAAGAGGTAATGCATTTAAGCCTTTAAAGGCGGTAGCTGGTACTTAGTATGAACACTTTATAGAAGTTAATTAAAAATAATATGCTGGATTTTTTTCTTGCTGTGTAATTCTGAGTATTTGTGGCACAGGATTCATTTCTGTAGTGGAAGCAGGAGCTTGGACAGGTGGAACCTGGCAACCATGCTCACTTTTTTCTTTCCTTCTTGCAATTGATAATTGACTTATTTTTCACTGTCTTCAGTTTTGAAATGAATGTTGGTGAATGTTGGTTGAGAGCTGAAATGCCTTTGCTGAACCTTCTGCCTCCCATGTCTGAGGGGGTGAAGAGCAGGTCGGGAGCTGTGTTTGAAATGGTTGCTTGAATGCTGCTGTGTTGCAGAAGCAGATTTGATGTTTGACTTGCATGAAGACATTGGCGATACAGACACAAGTTGATTCACGATAGAAGGCATAAAATGAGTTGCCAGACAAAATTTTTGGAGGGCTGGTGAATTGGATTAGGGTGTGCAGTCAGCTCATTTGCAGCTTGGAGAAAAGAAATGAGGAGCTGAGGGTTCAGTATGATTTTTGTTTTGATGGTGGGAAGGGTCGTTTGACTGTTGCGTAAAGATGAAGAGCCTTTTAAATCTGGACTTCTGATTTCAAGTGCACTTCAGTGTAGCCACACCACTTAAGCAGCTCCTGCTGTGTCCGTTTTGCTGGTACAGATGTTTGTGTGACGATACAGTGAATGGATCTGTCAGTTCAGAAATGGCTTTTCTCTCTTGTGTAATTGTTTCTCGACCCTATCAGTTCCCCAGTCTGGCTTGCTGCATGAATGGCTGCCTTAGCATCGTGGAGGGAGCCAGGATCTTTTAAACTAGTGCACAGAGGACTGACCCTGTATGTGAAACCAAAATCTTTTGAATCTCTGACATAAAATGGTATCTGACTGGTTTGCATATATTCTGATTAAAATAGTGGCATCTAGTAAAAATTTAGATGGACAACTTTCAGTGATCTTTTGGTGGATTTAAAAAAATCTGTTGAAGCACATCTGTGCTGTCAATTGAGATGGAGACCTAGTGATGTAATAATAAAAGCAGATATGTCAAATCGGACAAAATTCTGCTGAACTTTGACCATTAGTTATGTTTTTAGAAACTAATGGTTTTATAGCACTGCAACTTCAACACCAGCTCACAACAAAATTTGGTTCTTGCCATGCATCTTATTTCTTCATGTTTAGGAATATGGATTTAACAGTGCTTCCACTCAGAGTGCAGAGCTAAACTGGAAGTGGTTTTCTGTGGTTTTCTGAGTAAGGAAAGACTTGTAGCTTCAAAAAAATCTAGTTGGGTATTTTTAATATAGTGTTATCCAAAAATTTAAAAAAAATAATTCAGAAAAAATATTTTGAGGGTAAATGGAGAAATCGGCAATCAAACAGTATCCACAAGCGAACCTGTGATTATTTTGTTGTTGTTTGCTTATAATGGTGCCTTTTATCACAGCCCATGAATACTCTGAATGTATTTGCTCCCATATCCCCTGTGAGGCAGGAAGATTCAGTGACTCAGATTTAGTAAAATTTTCCTGTGGCTACTTAGGGAAATATATAGAATAAGAAGTGAAGGTAGATCTTATCTAGCACAATAATCCCCAGAGCCTTCCCCTCTCTCCACTGACAAAGCTCACTGTGTTCCTTCTGCCACTCTCATCTGTTCTTCACCCGTTCTGTGAGAACCATCTCAATTGTTTGAATTTAAGCTCATACATGCTGACTTTCTAAAAAGCTGTGCAGACATTTTGATAAAGAAGGCATAGTGTCTGTGAGATTATGGAAACGAGTTAAAGCTTGGCCAAGTGGATTGGGACTCATTTGAGGAATCTTTTGATGAAGTTTTTGTTGGGCAGACTGAAGTTCAGTTTTTATGTGAAGGCCAGCATTAGCACTGATTTGCAAGATGTTGGTAATATTAATTATTTGACACTTAAGCACATCTAACAAGTACATGTGGATGCATTTAAGACATGATGCCATGATCCTTTCTAAAATTTAAATTCAGTTTTCAATAACATAATCTGGTTTTACCTTCCATACTTACAAACTTTCCAAGATACTTTTATCTACTTCGTTATCAATTTCAACAGATTCTGGTACTCTCTATGAAAATTAATTGTATACTGTTTAAAGTTTGAGTGACGTAGTAAGGCTTCTTTGGTAGGATAAATTATGGTGTGTTGGTGACAGCCAGATCTGAGTGCAGCAGTGAATAAGATATCCAACTCTGTTATGCCTTCGATCAGCCGGGAGAAGAGGAGACCAAAGGGAGACCTCGTTATGGTCTACAGCTTCTGCACAATGGGAGGAGGAGGAGAAGCAGGACCTGATCTCTTCTTTCTGGCAACCAGTGATAGGGCCTGAGGGAATGGCAGGAATATATGCCAGGGAGGCTTAGGTTGGATATTGGGAAAAGGCTCTTCACCCAGAGGGTGGTGGAGCACTGGAACATCTCTCCAGGGAAGCAGTCCTTGTGCCAAGTCTGACAATGTTTGAGAAGCAATTGGACAACGCCCTCAGAGACACATGATGTGAATGTTGGAGTTGTCCTGTGCAGGGACCGGAGTTGGGCTTGATGGTCTTTCTGGGTCCCTTCCAGCTCAGGGCATGCTGTGATTCTGTGATTCAATAATTATTTTTCTTTGAGGTGTGCAAAAGTAACTTTTAAGGGAGCAGGATCTGAAACAGGGATAAAGGTATGAAGAGAATCTGTTTGCAGTTCAGGCTGACTACAACTTTTTGAAAGGAGTGAGTAGCTGATGTTATTGCTCAGACAAACTGGTGACCTTTTCAAGTGTTGGCTCTCTTGGTTTGCTTCCATATTACACCTAAGGCTAACAACTAGAATGGTTGTTACCATTGTAAATGGTAATTTCTAGAAGGCATCAGATGTAGGAGAAATAAGTTAGGTCTGTTTATTTTAGATGTAGTCTTATGTTTGATCCTTCAGTTCATCCGTTTGTGGCATAGCTGGTTTACCGCTCTTAAAAGCAGCAGATAGGACAATGATCCCCCAAAACCAAAACAAGATCGGTCTGTTCCCAGGCATTGCTTGGATGTGTGAGCAGTAACTGTGTACCTGGAGGAATGAGGGTTAGCAACTTGACCTTGACAACAGAAATTATACTCAGTATATGGAAATCTTTTCTTCCTTTATTTCAGGCTTAATCTAGATCCTGGGGATTGTTTCATAGAATCGTAGGATGACCCGAGTTGGTAGGGACCCACAGGGTCATTGAGTCCAACTCCCGTCCCTGCACAAAGCAACCCCAGTGTTCACACCGTGTGTCTGAGGGTGTTGTACAACTGCTTCTTTAATACTGTCAGGCTTGGCACCGTTACTGCTTCCCTGGGGAGGCTCTTCCCCACAAGTGATGAACCTATTCTTAATATCCACCCTAAACTTCCCCTGGTGCTTCTTCCTGACATTCCCTTGGGTTCTATCATTGATCACTAGAGAGAAGAGAGAGTTTGTTTACTTACAAGTTATGCCACTGAGTTACTCATGCTCAAGTTCTAACTTGGTGAGCTTTTTATTTGGTTGTAGGTACAACTCGGACTTTAAGAAGGTACAGTGAGAAAGGATGAAAATGGTAATTTTTGCATTTTATATGGGTTGTGACTAGAAATGGCTCAGATGCGTGTGCATCTCTGTTATTTGCACAGCATGTAGTGAATAAGTATTTAATAATCGGTAGATTGGACACTAAAAAAAAAACCCCTACTTGTTCATATACATTTTTCAGCTATGGAAAATGCTATCTTTGCTGTTTGTCATCTGCCTGTAACTACATTTTCTTTCCTGATAAGCATGCTAGGAAGTGAGAGGTCTTTGACAGATCACCGAAAATATATTACATTTGACTGCTGCCTGAGCCTTCTCTGCACAGATGGGTCGCAGTAGTCAACTCAAATCTAAAGAAAATTTAACGAAGCAGAAAGACCTCACTTACCTCCTACAGGATTAAGTGGTGCTGGTTTGGTTTGCTCCTTTATGGGCGTATAGCTTGAAATTAAGCATATCCCCACGGTGTTTTGCTGTTTAGCTCACTTGTTTTGAACTATTTGTCTGTAATACTGTGTTCCTGCACTGGCGTTGGTGTTAAATGGGAAACTCTGGTCAGCTGTCCTGTGTTTGTCTGTTTTGTCTGAAGTGCTTGAAGATTTATATAGATTTAAAAAGAAAAACAAAACAAAAAAAGAACAAAAAAACCAAACCCCCAACACTAGCACAGTATATTGCAGAAGATCTACTGGAGGGTAGGGAGACTCTACAGAGCAATCTGAACAAGGTGGATTGTTAGGCTGAGGCCAGTGGGATGAGGTTCAACAAGGTCGAGTGTGGAGTCCTGCGCTTGGGACATAATAACCTCATGCAATGCTGCAGGCTTGGGGAAGAGTGGCTGGAAAACTGCTTGGCAGAGAGGGATGTGGGGGTTTTGGTTGACAGTGGCTGAACATGAGCCAGTGGTGTGCCTAGGTGGCCAAGAAGACCAACAGCATCCTGGCTTATATGAGAAAGTGTGGCTATCGGGACCACAAAAGTGATTGTGCCCCTGTACTTCACAGAATCACAGAACAACCAGGTTGGAAGGGACCCATCGGATCTTCTAGTCCAACCATTCCTATCTAACACTAAACCAAGTCCCTCAATACCTCATCCACCCGTGCCTTAAACACCTCCAGGGAAGGTGAATCAACCACCTCCCTGGGCAGCCTATTCCAATGCCCAATGACCCTCTGTGTGAAAAACCTCCTCCTAATCTCCAGCCTAAATCTACCCTGGTGGAGCTTGAGGCCATTCCCTCTTGTCCTGTCTCCTGTCACTTGGGAGAAGAGGCCAGCTCCCTCCTCTCTACAACCTCCTTTCAGAAGGAGGCACTTGCAAGGCTGCACCTCAGACACTCTTCAGTTTTGGGTACCCTTCACTGGAAGAAGGACATTGAGGCCCTGGAGCATGTCCAGAGAAGAGCAATGAAACTGGTGAAGGGGCTGGAGGACAGGTCTTGTGAGAAGTGGCTGAGGGAAGTGGGTTTGTTTAGCCTGGAGAAGAGGAGGCTGAGCGGAGGCCTTATCACTGTCTATAACTGCCTGAAAGGAGGCTGTAGGGAGGTAGATGTTGGTCTCTTCTCCCAAGTGACAGGCAACAGGTGATGAGAGTAAATGGCCTCAAGCTGTGTCAGGGGAGGTTCAGATTAGACAACAGGATAAAATTCTTCACAGAAAGGGTTCTCGGGCACTGGCACATGCTACTTAGGGAGGTGATTGAATCACCATCCTGGATATGTTTAGAAGACGTGTAGAAAAGGTGCTCAGGGATATGGTTTAGTAGTGAACCAGTACAGTTGGACTTGATGATCTTAAAGGTTTTTTCCAGCCAAGCGATTCTATGATTCTGTGATTTCCCACTGTAATCTTGCTATGGGAGGACTCATGAAGCCCATTAATAGGCAGTAGTAGGGTGCAGTCTCATAGATATGCTGGAACTGTTGGAAGATGCTCACGTACCACTGACTACCATTTAATAATCTTGCTCACAACAGGATCAGAATGCAGCACCCCTGTATTTTGAGGAATTCTTCTGTTAACAAAGTTGTTCTACAAGGCTGTTTCAAATGATTAAAAAAGAAAAAAAGATCTGTACTGTAGATATGCTTGAAATTAAGTTCATGTGAAGAAGCGTGTTGAAAGACAGCCTGAAATAACTTCAGATGTTTCACAAATAAGTCTGAGATGTGGATAAGTCAACCTACTGCTTCTCTGTATTCATGACCTATGCACAGTGATTTCATAAGTGAGGCTCTTTCTTTATCAGCCACACGAGCTTGTAATATACTTCCTGTGTTCCTACGAGATTGAAGGCTATTGGGGAAGAAACCAGAGTGTTGGAGCAGAGTGAAACTGCTTAGCGTAGGGATTGTAGTCTGTAATATCTAATCGGATATGCCTACATGGCTCTACATGGCTACAGCTCTACAAGCTATAAATACTTGAGGGGAGTTATGAAGCTTTACTGATAGGGATGGATGCATGTGTAGTGAGAGTGTAGGTGTGGCACTGGAGTACTGAAAGCTGTGACAGAATCTCACCTTTCCTTTGGATAGATGTGTGGAAGGAAGGCTTGGAATGTTTCACTTTGTGTTGGAAAATGCTGTAGATGTGTGTAATTTGTGGCTCTTAATGGAATGTTTTTTGGAGGTGGGACTTGGCCTTTCTGCTGGGTATGGGATTCTGGGTGCGTACCACCGTTATGGAGTTTTACGTGATTGTGTTGTAGTCACTAGTCAGCAGTTGGTGTATCATTCTCTTGAGTTCCTGTGTGTGGAGGAGTATGTGCCATCTGAAAATGTTTTCTTTGAAGTTTTCAGTAAAAAAATTATCAAATAAGTATACTTTTTTTTTTCCTGTGAATCCTGGTAGTCTTTGAAGGCCTCACCTAGAATCATAGAGTCATTGGGTGGCCAGAGTTGGAAGGGACCCACAAGGATCATCAAGTTCAACTCCTGTCCCTGCATAGGACAACCCCAACGTTCACAGCATGTGTGTGAGGCCATTGGCTAAAAGCGTCTTGAATATTGCCGGGTTTGGCGCCATGACTGCTTCCCAGGGGAGCTGTTCCAGTGCTCCACCACACTCAGGTGAAGAACCTTTTCCTAATATCCAACCTCCCCTGGCCCATCTTCTTGCTGTTCCTGCAAGTCCTGTGATTGGTTGCTAGAGAGAAGAAATCAGTGCCTGCTCTTCCTCCTCTCCTTGTGAGGAGGAAGCTGTCGACCACAATGAGATCTGCCCTTGGTCTCTTCCTGACTGAACAGAGCAAGTGACTTCACCTGCTTCTCAGACAGCTTTCCCTCTAAAACCTTCACTGATTTTGTATCTCTGCTCTGGACGCTCTCCAGTATTATATTAATAATGGAATTATTTTTGGTGCTTTTGCTGAGAAGATAGCACTTAGATCTGAGCACTTTACAGCTCTGTTCTTATTAAGAAAGATTACTACAGCAATTGTAATATTCCTGTTTTTATAGTACGTTAATGACAGGAAATGTGCTGTATATCTTAAGTTATCAGTGGTGTAATAAATTGAAGCCCCTCCTATCTTTATCTTATTCCTGTTAGTAATTAAATGCCTTTTTTTCTATTTTGGCTGCTGTTCTGCCAGTTGTCTTACTCAAGTTAAGCTCCTTGTGAGACATTGAAAGCAAGTGTTGTTCTGTAGGAGACATGAAAACAGAAAGCATTTGCTTAGGGCACCAGCAATTTAAGTTCTTCTGATGAAAACTTCATTCATTTGTCAGGGTGAAATCCAAGATTAAAAAAAATAGTTCTAAACTGAAGGAGAAAAACATGTTCTTGTTTTGAGTTGGCATATAGAGCTTCTGGACTAAATAAATACACAATTGCATGAGATTATGGAGGATAGGAATTTGTGCCTCGGGTTGATTTTTACTGGATCTATGTTCCTAAAGGTCTTTTGCAGCGTCTCATTCTGTTTCTGTCCCATTTTGTAATTAAAATTATCCTCTTTTTTAGGAGTGAGGAAGTCTTAAAATTGTTTCCTAGCATTGTTAACGTATGTTAACAGTTTTCAAGCCTTTCTTAGTAGTACTATAGAATAATGGATATCATCAGTAATGGAAGCTTTTGTGTGATGTAATGCAAAAGAGGCTTCTGGAGACTTTGTTCAAACTATGCAAAGCAGGCTTTAATAAAGCCATGTTAAAAAATTAGTCTGAGGTCCTGCAAGAGTCTGAGCCTGTGGTGAGGATGGAAATGTTGCTTTCATGAGAAGAGGATGCAAAGCACATGGCTGCCAGGGTGTCTCCATGCTACGTGGATGTTAGCGATGGCAGAGCCCCAGACTGCTTATCTAGAGAAGCTGCTTTCTAATATCTTCCAGTTTCAGTGGATGTTCTCTCTCTTTGATTATTCTATTTCTGAATGTTTTCTTTCTTCCTTTTATTTTTTTTGTCTTATTTTTCACCTTAGTCATACAACAAGGGAGAAAGAAGCTTGCATTAGGTATCTCAGTTTTGAGAGCAGGACCCTCAAACTGATGAAACATTAAAAGGAATAATTTGAAGAAGGGAGAGTGCTATCCATAAGAAGCCTAAACTGGGCAGATAGGCATGGTGTGGCTTTTATAAAGCGTTACTGGTGATACATGTAGTTTTTAAAATGCTAATAAAGTGGAAGTTCAGCAGAACAGCAGACCACTTTTATAGTGTGATACTGTAAATATTAGACTCTAAGGTGAAAACAGCAGTGAAGTTTGCTTCCTAAAAGGGGAGAGGCAGAGTTGGAAGCATCAACAGTTTGAAAGTTCCCTTCTGATTCTAGTAAATGTTTTGGTAATATTCTTGGGAACGTTGGGCTGCACGAACCCAGGCTGCAACACGAAGATGCCTTCCAGTTAACTCAGAGGGGATTGCGGAGATGTACAGTGCAGCGGTGTTCGTGTAGGTGTGCACGCCCTGTAGCCTCTGTGCACAAACGTACAGTAGAAACCCAAATACAACCGGGATGCCTTTCTGAAGGCCCCTAATGGTGGAATTTGAGCCTTCTGTATATAACATGCATATTAATTAAGCGGAAAAAAAATCATCTTGAGAGGCAGATGGGAAAAGGGCAAGATGCCAGGCATTGCCTGTATCCTCATTTGTATGCCTGTTTTCTGGAGACTCTGATCTTCTACTTGAACAGAACTGCTAAGTGTAAAACTAGGCTTTAATTCTGAGTGGATTCAGTTGAACGTGGCAAGCACAAAACATGACTAAATGAGAGGACCTAACACAGGCAAGTCTTGCAGGAAGTCTATGGTCTGAGGAGTTGAGGCTTCGTTTCCTGGAAAAATGTGAGCATTGTCTAAACCTTTGTTTAAAGGAAGGAATGGAGTTTCTCCAGGTGGCTTTGTCCAGTTTGTTTTCAGGAAGAGAAAACCACAAGGTGTGTTTCAGAAATTAAATGCTTTGGTGGTTGTTTATGGATTTTATTTATTTTGATTTTTTTTTTTTTTAAAAAAAAAAGCATTGTATCTGCATATACTCCTTCATTACATGCCTTTTTCAGTACCTTTAGTAATGCATAAGGCTTTTAGAGTGACCACTCAGGGTCCTCAAACATCTTTGCAGCTGTGGTCTGCTCCTTGAGCATGAGTAGTGATTCCACACACCATTTGAACTATGTAGAAGAGCCTTCGTTCAATGCATTTACTTAGGATTTGATCATCTAAGTGTAGACGATCACGCATGCTATTCCAGAAGGTGTATTCTGGCTGACAACTGTTTTCAGTTCAGCTTCATTTGAGATTAATAAAAAAGTCCTAAAAGATGATGTCGTGGACCCTTTTGCTCAATAGAGTGGACTTGTTCTGACCTACCATCTTTTATAACAAAGCAGATGTGGGTGAAGAAATACCATATGTTGTCTTACTGTGTTGGTTTTCACCTAAAAGTGTCACTGGAATAGTCAGGAACAGATCATGGAGCCGATGTCTTGGAGTGTGCTGGTGCCAGTTCATTCACAGGTTTGGGTAGCTCTTTTTCATTGGAGTATCTTGAGTTGAGCTTTGATCAAGTGTATCTTGAGTGCTTTCTAACAGAAGTCTTCCCTAGAGTCAAACATGAGCCTTGGGTATTATTCGTACAGTAGATCCAGGAGCGGTTTGAGAGAGTTGCAGGCTTCTCATTATTGCATCTTCTAACATGGTAGCAAAATACTTGATGACTTCTAATATTAACCATAGAGAATAGCTGGAGGGTGAGGGTTGTTCTTCTTCGCTTTGCAGAATCTTGTTGGAAGTTTGTATCTTCAGTGTCCCATAAACAGACCCAATAAAGTAAATGACTGTGGGAAAATATTAATGCTGAAAGTGCACTCCAGCTGGTAGTAGGCTACTGACTTGTATTTTCTGGTGAGCGAGCAATTCTTCTTACTTACACAACCTAGAAGGTCAGAAAGTTGCAAGTAAAGGGGATGCTTGTTGATGTACCAGAAGCAGGAGGCAAGTTAATGATATTAAAACAGCAAAATTGAGCAGTGGTATTGGTGTGACTGGGAGATGTGGATGCTACACCTTTTTATTCCCCTCTTTCTTTTTCTCCCCCTTTAGGAGGGCTGTCGAGCTGCCGCTCTGCTGCTGAACAGCATGCAGTCCTTTCGGGAGCAAAGTAGTTACCACGGAAACCAGCAGAGCTACCCACAGGAAGTGCACGGTTCATCCCGACTGGAAGAGTTCAGCCCTCGCCAGCAGGCCCAGATGTTCCAGAGCTTTGGAGGAGGCGCTGGCAGTGGACGTCGTGGAGCAGCAGGAGCCTCTACAGCAATGCCTGGTGAGAGCTCTGGCCATCAGAGCTACCAAGGTTTCAGAAAAGAAGCAGGAGAGTTTTACTATATGGCTGCCAACAAAGATCCGGTGGCGTCAGGAGGGCAGCAGCCACCTCAGCGCAGGCCTTCCGGACCAGTACAGAGCTATGGGCCCCCTCAAGGGAGTAGCTTTGGGAGTCAGTATGGGAGTGAGGGACATGTGGGCCAGTTTCAAACACAACACTCGACCCTTGGGGGTGTATCCCACTATCAACAGGATTATACCGGTCCTTTTTCTCCAGGGAGCGCCCAGTATCAGCAGCAGGCTTCTGGCCAGCAGCAGCAGGTGCAGCAGCTGAGACAACAAATCTATCAGTCTCATCAGCCTTTACCCCAGGCTTCCAGCCAGTCTGCTTCTGGCACCTCACACATGCAGCCAATGCAGCGTCCATCCACTCTGCCTTCCTCTGCTTCTGGGTACCAGTTACGAGTGGGTCAGTTCAGCCAACACTATCAGCCACCTTCGTCATCGTCCTCCTCCTCTTTCCCCTCCCCGCAGCGTTTTGGCCAGTCGGGACAGAATTACGATGGAAGCTACAGCGTGAATTCTGGGTCGCAGTATGAAGGCCACGCTGTGGGTTCCAACGCACAGGCCTATGGGACCCAGTCAAACTACAGCTTTCAGGCTCAACCGATGAAAGGCTTTGAGCAGTCGAAGCTGCCCCAGAGTGGGCAGCAGGGGCAGCAGCAGCAACAGCAGCAGCAGCACCCACCTCAGCACGTGATGCAGTATTCAAATGCGGCCACCAAGCTTTCTCTTCAAAGTCAAGTGGGACAGTACAGCCAGACTGAAGTTCCTGTAAGGTCACCGATGCAGTTCCACCAAAACTTCAGTCCGATCTCTAATCCATCTCCTGCTGCATCTGTGGTTCAGTCTCCAAGCTGCAGCTCTACCCCTTCTCCACTCATGCCAGGTGGAGAAAATCTCCAGTGTGGGCAAGGTAACATGTCCATGGGTTCTAGAAACAGAATCCTGCAGATGATGCCTCAGCTTAGCCCTACACCATCTATGATGCCAAGCCCCAATGCTCATGCTGGAGGTTTCAAGGGGTTTGGACTGGAAGGACTGCAGGAAAAAAGGCTCACGGATCCAGGGCTGAGCAGCCTCAGTGCGCTAAGTTCTCAAGTGGCCAACCTGCCCAACACGGTCCAGCACATGTTGCTCTCGGATGCCTTGGCCCCTCAGAAAAAAAGTTCCAAAAGGTCATCCTCTTCAAAGAAGGCCGACAGCTGCACCAACTCAGAAGGCTCCTCCCAGGCAGAGGAGCAGCTCAAGTCTCCCCTGGCAGAGTCCCTTGATGGTGGCTGTTCCAGCAGTTCAGAGGATCATGGAGAAAGGGTGAGACAGCTGAGCGGCCAGAGCACCAGCTCAGACACGACTTACAAAGGGGGTAACTTAGAGAGATCCAGCTCCTCACCAGCACAAGGCTCTCAGAATGAGCCATCAAAAATCAGCGGCAGCCCTGCAGCTAGGGAAGATGTGGCCTCCCCTGATGGGAAGGAAGCTGTGGTGGCTGTGGAAAATGCCCCAAAAGTGAATGAAAAGGCAGTTGGGGTGATTGTCTCCCGGGAAGCCATGACAGGAAGAGTAGAAAAGTCAGGTGGACAGGATAAACCTGCACAAGATGATGCTTCCACAGCCACTCAGGCACCAGCTAGTGCTAGTGGAGCAAAAGAAGCCGGGCATGCAGGAACACAGCCAGAAACTCAAGGAGGGAGTAAAGGGAGCAAAAGTGGAGATAACACGAACCATAATGGAGAGGGGAACAGCCAGCCTGGTCATGCGGTTGTTGGGCCAAACTTTCCTGCAAGAACAGAACCTTCCAAATCTCCTGGCAGTTTAAGATACAGTTACAAGGATAATATAGCAGCTGGCATGCAGAGAAATATTGGTGGCTTTCCACAGTATCCTGGCCAAGAAAAGGGGGATTTTCCAGGTCACAGTGAGCGCAAAGGCCGGAATGAGAAGTTTCCTAGCCTCCTACAGGAGGTCTTACAGGGGTACCACCATCATCCAGACAGGAGGTATTCTAGGAACGCACAGGAGCATTCTGGGATGGCTGGGAGTTTGGAAGGAGCCATGAGGCCCAATATCTTAATTAGTCAAACCAATGAATTGACCAATAGAGGCCTCTTAAACAAAAGCATGGGGTCTCTCTTGGAAGGCCCTCACTGGGGTCCCTGGGATAGGAAGTCTAGCAGTGCAGCTGCTGACATGAAGCAGATAAACCTAGCTGATTACCCTCTTGCTAGGAAGTTTGATGTGGAGTCTCAGTCTTCCGCCCATGAAGGGGGAGCGCTCTCAGAGAGGAGGTCGGTGATTTGTGACATATCTCCATTAAGGCAGCTTGTCAGAGATCCTGGCCCTCACCCAATGGGGCACATGGGTCCTGAGGCCAGAAGTGGAAGGAGTGAACGTCTTGCCCCTGGCTTGAGCCAGTCAGTAATACTCCCTGGTGGTTTAGTATCCATTGAAACAAAGATGAAGGCTCACAGTGGGCAAATAAAAGAAGAAGATTTTGAACAGTCAAAGAGTTCAGCTAGTCTCAATAATAAGAAAACAGGAGACCATTGTCATCCTGCTGGCATCAAGCATGAATCTTTCCGAGGCAATGCTAGCCCTGGAGCTGCAGTCTCCGATGCTGCTCCAGACTACATTCCCCAGCAGGACAGCAGATCAACGCAGATGAGGCGAGGACCTGGCAGAACTGGAAGCAGCAGGGGTAAATCACCTTCTCAATATCAGGACCTTGCTGATAAGCTGAAAATGTCACCAGGCAGAAGCAGAGGCCCGGGGACAGATCTGCATCACATGAACCCACATATGACACTATCTGAGAGAGTTAACAGGGGTTCCTTGCATCCTGCTTACCCTCAGAATTCGGAGGGCCCGTCTTTGGCTTCAGCATATCATGCAAATGCTAGGCCTCATGCTTATGGTGACCCTAACCAGAGTTTGAATTCCCAGTATCATTACAAAAGACAGATATACCAGCAACAGCAAGAAGAGTACAAAGATTGGGCAAGCAGCACTGCTCAGGGTGTGATTGCTGCAGCTCAGCACAGGCAGGAAGGAGCAAGGAAGAGCCCAAGGCAACAGCAGTTTCTGGAAAGAGTAAGGAGTCCCTTGAAAAATGACAAGGATGGAATGATGTATCTTCAAGGCAGCTCTTACCACGATGCTGGAAGCCAGGAATCTGGGCGCTGTGTTATGGGGAGCGACAGTACTCAGAGCAAATGTGTCGAGCTGAAACACGGCAACCAGAAATTGCAACATCACGATTCTGGTTGGGACCTCTCTCGGCAAACTTCTCCTGCCAAAAGCAGTGGCCCTCTCGGAGCAGCCAACCAAAAAAGATTTTGCCCTCAGGAAAGCGATGGGCATCGACGAGAGGATTCTACAGATTTGCCAAAGCCTAGTAATACCATGCTCAGGCTCCCTGGCCAGGAAGACCAGTCCCCTCAAAACCCGTTAATTATGAGGAGGAGGGTCCGTTCTTTCATCTCACCTATCCCTACCAAGCGACAGCCACAGGAAATGAAAAACAGTGGCAGTGAAGATAAAGGGCGACTGATGACTTCAGCAAGAGAAGGAGCTGATAAAACTTACAACTCCTATGCCCATTCATCTCAAAGCCAAGATGTTGGCAAGTCGGTTGCAAAGGGAGATTCCTTCAAGGACCTGCCGAGTCCTGATAGTAGGAATTGCCCTGCTGTTTCTCTTACAAGTCCGGCTAAGACCAAAATATTGCCCCCGAGAAAGGGGCGAGGATTAAAACTGGAAGCTATCGTTCAAAAAATTACATCTCCCAATATCAGGAGAAGTGTTTCTACCAACAGTGCTGAAACTGGTGCTGATACTGTAACTCTTGATGACATCCTGTCACTTAAGAGTGGACCTGAAGGAGGAAATGCAACTGGACATGGCCCAGAGACTGAGAAGACAAAAGGAGAGATGTCAGATCAGGTGGGGCCGGCGAACCAGGATACAACTGGTGAAATAACTCTTCCAAGGTCTTCGGAAGAGTGGCAAAGCGGTGAGGATGATAAAAGCAAGAAAGAGGTCCCCGAAACTACCAGTGTTGGTAAAGAAGGAGCAGGATCCAGTGCAGCACCACCACCTTCTCAGAAGTCAGGTGGACAGGGAAGGTCCGATGGATCTGTAAGTGGAACTGGGGCTCTGACCTTTTCTGACTCCAAAACAATTTCCTCTTCCAGTGTTTTTGCTTCTGAACCAAATCCGAAATCTGAGGAAAAAGACAGAGATGTGACAAACATTTCACCTAAGCCCGATGGTTTCCCTCCAAAGGGATATTTTCCCTCTGGAAAGAAGAAGGGCAGGCCAATTGGGAGTGTGAACAAACAAAAGAAGCAGCAGCAGCAGCAGCAACAACAACAGCAACAGCAGCAGCAACTGCCCCCACCACCCCCACCCCCACCGGTACCTTCGCAGTCTTCAGAAGGAGTAGCTGGTGGTGAGCCAAAGCCGAAAAGGCAAAGGAGGGAGAGGCGAAAACCTGCAGCACAGCCACGGAAGCGGAAGCCTAGACGGGCTGCTCCGATTGTGGAGCCTCAAGAACCAGAGATCAAGCTTAAATATGCTACCCAGTCTGTAGATAAAACTGACTCCAAGAATAAGTCCTTTTTCCCCTATATTCATGTGGTAAACAAGTGTGAATTAGGCGCTGTGTGCACAATCATTAATGCGGAGGAAGAGGAGCAGAACAAATTGGTGAGGGGCCGGAAAGGACAGAGGTCTTCAACACCCCCTCCCAGCAATGCAGAGAGCAAAGTGCTGCCCACCTCAACTTTCATGCTGCAGGGCCCTGTAGTTACAGAGTCTTCTGTCTTAGGGCATCTGGTTTGCTGCCTGTGTGGCAAATGGGCCAGCTATCGTAACATGGGTGACCTCTTTGGTCCTTTCTACCCCCAGGATTACGCAGCCACCTTGCCCAAGAATCCACCTCCAAAGAGGGCCACAGAAATGCAGAGCAAGGTCAAGGTACGGCACAAAAGTGCTTCTAATGGTTCCAAGACAGATACTGAAGAGGAGGAGGAACAGCAACAACAGAAGGAACAAAGAAGCCTAGCTGCTCATCCCCGCTTTAAGAGACGGCACCGCTCTGAGGACTGTAGCGGAGCCTCTCGGTCACTTTCAAGGGGAGCATCCTGTAAAAAAGCAACCACTGACAGCGGCAGTGGTGGTGAAAAGACTCCTTTGGACTCAAAACCCTCTATGCCCACTTCAGAAGGTGGTGCTGAGCTGGAGTTACAAATTCCTGAACTACCTCTTGACAGCAATGAATTTTGGGTCCATGAGGGTTGTATACTCTGGGCCAATGGGATCTACCTGGTCTGTGGCAGGCTGTATGGGCTGCAGGAAGCTGTGGAGATCGCAAGAGAGATGGTGAGTACCCAGCCTTGCTATACAAAATTACTGTTTTCATTTGTACTATGTGTACCATTTGGAATGGCCTTTTTCCTTGTTCTCCTCTCGTGTCTTAAGCAATCATCTTTCATCTTAAATAAGTATCTAGTGGTGGCCTTGTTTAGATCTCTGCCACACCTGCTCAGATGTATTTCAGGCATCATCCAAGGGCTTTCTCATTACTATGGTGATTTTTTTTTTTTTTCTTCCCTCTTCCCCACCCCCTCATTCTATCCTGTAAGATATTTTATATTCTCTAGAATCATAGAATGGTTTGGGTTAGAAAAGACCTTAAAGATCATACAGTTCCACCACCCTGCCGTGGGCAGGGACACCTCCCACCAGACCAGGCTGCCCAAGGCCCCATCCAGCCTGGCCTTGAACATCTCCAGGGATGGGGCAGCCACAGCTTCCCTGGGCAGCCTGTGCCAGTGCCTCACCACCCTCATAGTGAAGGATTTCTTCCTAATGTCTAACCTAAATCTTCCCCCTTCCAATTTAGAGCCATTCCCCCTCATCTTATCACTCCATCCCCTTGTTAAATATCTCTCCCTGGCTTTCCTGTAGCCTCTTCAAGTCCTGGAAGGCTGCTGTAGGGTGTCCCCACAGCCCCTTCTCCAGGCTGAACAACCCCAACTTGAGGGCTCTTCCGGGAGTCATACAGTGAAAGGACAAGTGGCAGCAGACACAAACTGCAAAGATACAACTACAAAGAAACTACAAAGAAAATTCCAGTTGAATATTACGCAAAAAATTTCACAGTGAGGGTGGTCAGACATTGGATTGAGGGGGAGGGGAGGAGAGGGCAGGGAAGCTGTGAAATATCTGGTTTTGGACATGCACAAATGCAAGGTCCTAAGCAACCTAGTTTAATCTCTGCGGTTGGATCTGGCATCAAAGTTGGCTCTGCTATTAGCAGGCATCCCTTCTAATCAAAGTTATTCTGTTACCGTAAGATGTATTACACAACTGTATAAGAATTTGCAGTCCTTACCAAATGAGGGGGATAGAGTAGAATTGCACAGAGGTTTGTAAGGTTTGAGTAAAACATGGGTGGGCTTATTATTGGTTAATTCAAGATGAGTTATAGCACAAATAGTATTGATAATTGATTTTCTTCAAAGTATGAGTATACAGTGAGTGAGAAGAAATAGGTATAATTTAAAGTGGGGACAAAGTGAGTACTTACTTGCAACCCTCTGTTTGTAGGTAGGGTCGTTCACTTGCTATCCTTGACTTTCTGAAACAGAAGATAATGCTTTAAAACCAGTTATGCGGCTTTCTTTGCAGTCATCAGGATGCTGCATGCCTTTCTTTATGCTTACCTTTTGCTTTGTAGCTACTTTTTCCTGTTGCCTTCAGGTACTTCCTTTTCTTGACAGTGTTGGGATCCATGTTTTATCTTCTCTTCCCTCTGTGTTATTCCATGCAGTGTGCTTGTTTCCTCCCCATGAGGTTTTTCTCTTCAACTTTGATTTCTGGCTCGTTCTGAATTTTCACCCTCTGTTCCTTGACAGTAATTACATGCTTCTTTGCCCTAACTTGATTTGGCCTGCATTCTTGTTCCTAGCCTCTCATTAAACAAAGTCAGTTAATTTCATTTGGTTTTCATCGAGCCGTGCCTGTGTGCTTGTTCTGATGCAACTGCTGAATTTCTTATCTCCGATAACTGCAAGGTTTCTTTCAGAACCTCCACCACCGTTTGGATTCTGCTTGCAATGTGGCCATGCTTTCATATGTCTTAGAGTTCACCAGTATTTTGAATTTGGATTGCTGCACCCTGATTTTTCCCTTTTCCCTGTTTTTAGGATGTGTCTTTCATTTACGATTCTCATTTTCGCAAGAGCATATAACTTCTCTGCAAGTTCTTGTACCACTTGAGTTATCTTGCAGTGATCCTTTTTGTGTTCCTGTACCTCCAGGCCCAGAAGAAAAATGTGGTCCTGATGGGCTCAATCAAACTTGTCAAACAGAAGCCTGTTATCCACAGTGTTGGGGTTTTTTTGTGGGGTTTGCATATTCTTTGACATGTAGTTCTTTCTCTACATGAGATCGTGATGCTTTTCTGACTGAACCACTTTGGCTGACTCTTTATCACTTCTGCCCAACTGTTACGATTGTCTCCTTGTCACACATAGAACATTTTTTTTTCTCCCCTTAACTCTTTCATCTGCTGTTATGACACCATACAAGAACAAACATCCTTATCTCCCTTGAACTTTGTGTCCTTTCTGTCTACCTTTTTACTTTATTCACTCACTCTACTCCTGGCTTCTCATTTCTTTCATAGTACCTGTAGAAACAAATGTTCCCTGTTTATTTTTAAAAAGTGGTGTACAAAATGCCTGTGGCTGTTCTTGCATTTGCAACTATCTCTTAATTCCTAATTCTTAAGTGCACCCTTAGCGAGTTTGCAGACGACACTAAGCTGGGTGGAATTGTCGATCTGCTGGAGGGTAGGGAGTCTCTGCAAAGGGATCTGAACAGGCTGGACCACTGGGCAGAGACAAATGGCATGAGGTTTAACACGGCCAAATGCCAGGTCCTGCACTTGGGGCACAACAACCCTGTACAGAGCTACAGACTAGGAGAAGAGAGGCTAGAAAACTGCCTGGAGGAGAAGGACCTGGGGGTGTTGGTTGGCAGCAGCTGAACATGAGCCAGCAGTGTGCCCAGGTGGTCAAGAAGGCCAATGGCATCTTGGCTTGTATCAGAACGATGTGACCAGCAGGTCCAGGGAGGTTCTTCTCCCTCTGTACTCAGCACTGGTGAGGCCGCTCCTTGAATCTTGTGTTCAGTTCTGGGCCCCTCACCACAAGAAGGATGTTGAGGCTCTGGAGCGAGTCCAGAGAAGAGCCACGAAGCTGGTGAAGGGACTGGAGAACAGGACCGAGAGAGCTGGGGGTGTTGTTTAGCCTGGAGAAGAGGAGACTGAGAGGAGACCTTGTTGCTCTCTATAACTACCTGAAAGGAGGTTGTAGAGAGGAGGGTGCTGGCCTCTTCTCCTAGGTGACAGGGGACAGGACAAGAGGGAATGGCCTCAAGGTCTGCCAGGGGAGGTTCAGACTGGACATCAGGAAAAAAATTTTCACGGAAAGGGTCATTGGGCACTGGAACAGGCTGCCCAGGGAGGTGTTTGATTCACCTTTCCTGGAGTCGTTTAAGGCATGGGTGGATGAGGTGCTAAGGGACATGGTTTAGTGTTTGAAAGGAATGGTTGGACTTGATGATCTGGTGGGTGTCTTCCAACCTGGTGATTCTATGATTCCCTTTTTTCATCTCGAAATTCTTTGAATGCATTGTCTGGCGCTCTTGTCCTCCAGTGTGACTTCGATTGTACTCTGCTACAGTTGTAATCGGTGTTTACAGTGATCTCTTCCTAGCTAAAGTTCAGATCCACTATTTTATTTTCCTTTCCCTGTCAGCTCCACTTGTCACTATCTTTTGTGCTGCTCTTGAACTGTTGTTCCAGCTTTGCTTCCTCTATGTCCTCTTTTCGTTATCTCCTTTCTTCCTCTTGTTTCTTGCAGAAGCTGTTGTTACTTCTAGCCTTCTTTAGGGTGTTCACCTAAGTTGTGTTTGTGCTTTCCTTCCCTTCAGCCTGGAATACCATAGCTTTGGGTAACCCAGTCACCTTTTCCCAGAGTCTTGTAGAGCTTCCTTTTTGCTCCAGATTCATCTTCTGCAACAAACTTAAGTTATTGTTGAATTCATGTGAAGTTCTCGGACTCTACTGCAAAACGGGGTTTTTAAACTACATCATCCTTAATCCATCATCTCCCATCTTGTTCTTGTCACTCAGGTTTGCAGTCTCATTTAATTTTAAAATTATTTCTTCCTAACCCTTCCTATTTAAGGCTGTAAGAAGTACTGCTCACTTCATGTGTGTGAGAAGTAATATGTAGCTTTCCAGTCCCCTCCACTCTTCTGTTTGGGTCTAGTTTTAGAATCATAGAATCACTAGGTTGGAAAAGACCCACAGAATCATCGAGTCTAACTGTTCCTATCAATCACTAAACCATGGCCCTCAGCACCTCGTCCGCTTGTCCTTTAAACACCTCCAGGGAAGGTGACTCAATCTGGTTATAAGACTGAACTTTCAGATGTAGAGGCTGCTTTTTTGTGTGCACTTCAGTTTGGTTTACACATGCATAGTTAAGTGTCCTAGCTACACACTGGGCTCTTCTGCATGATGCCTATAAGAGTAATCCATCTTTCTCTTTCACCTCCACAAATAATAGAAGATGTTTACTCCTGGCATTGCTTTATCCTTAACCATTTTTATCCTATTATAGTGCTGTATTCTCCTCTGGAAGCAGTATATCTTCCCCACTTCAGTTAGGAGAGGGTTACATGCAGCATGAAGATGGCAGTCAGGGTACTGAGAGGTGTTCCTGCCAGAAGGCATCCCCAGGCAGTGGAAAGGCTCTGTTGAACCAGACTCTCTTGCCCCACTGCCTGAGGATAGCCTTCTGGCTCAGACAGCTGATTCCTATGCTTGTTGCCTGTGCTCTTTCTTTACCTCTTCCTTCCTTTGCAAGTGCATTTTCTTTTTGTTCCCTCTGACATTCATTGCATTAGTGTTGGTGTCTGGCAGTGCAGGCGTGCAAACCTTGTAGCTGCTTGCAGACAGATGTGTGCACAAGCACACAGGAATCTAGGTCTTAGATTTGGTCTAGGGTAAGAAAGACATTAGTTTATGGCATATGAAGGATCATGAGCCTGGAAGTGAATAATTCATGCATGTAATGCTTTCTGTGCGAGTGAAATACTGCCATAAAGCGAAATCTGTGTAAAGGGTAATAACGTACAAAGGGCAAATGTGCACCAAGTTTAAACTGAATCCATACCATTAAGTAAGTGAAATATTTTCTTCAGCAATCTGGCTCTACTGTTGCTGCTGATCTCTATACTAGGATGCTGCTTAAGAAACTTGTACTTCTGGTTGAAGACCATGGAACCACAATGTAGAGGTAGTGGCCCAAGTAATGCACCATGTGTTTCTTCTTACACAATCTCACATGTTTTTTTCTCACATGGAAGGTTATTATGGATTAATTTCCCCCTTCCCCCCAAACACCTCTGTTTCTCATTTGCCTTCCAGGATCAGAAAGGAATTTGTTTTCTTACCATATTAACTTTTCTGTTCCTTGAGGGTGATGAGGCACTGGCATAGGTTGCCTAGGGAAGCTGTGGCTGCCCCATCCCTGGAAGTGTTCAAGGCCAGGCTGGATGGGGTCTTGGGCAGCCTGGTCTGGTGGGAGGTGTCCCTGCCCACGGCAGGGTGGTGGAACTGAATGGTCTTTAAGGTTCCCTGCAACCCAAACTATTCTATGATACTGTGAATAAACGTCTGGATCTTACTGAAGGTTTTTGAGAATAGCCCTGTAGTAAATCTCAAGGAAGTTCCTGAGCCCAGTTCCCTCCTAGCTTCAGACCCCATTCCCTGGTATCTGGTCTGCAGCATCTGTGGTGATATAGTCATCAAGGAGTGGGGATGTGATTTCATATGTTTGTATATATTTTATTATTTTCATTATTATTAGAGGTAGTATAAAGCTGTTCTAGTTTAATTTCCAAGCCATGAATCTTTCATTTCCTTTTGCCCTTTCCCTGGGGGTGGGGAAAAGGGAATTGGAAGCCCAGCTCTTTGGTTTTGGGTACCAAAATTGACTGGGCCAGGGCTTAACTGTGACAGTACACCTGTATTCTTCCTTTGGAAATTTTTTGGTCTCTCTCAAGTCATATCAACCATTTCTTTGCATTTGTAGAACTGGAAAACTAACAGTTGCATGCAGTTTGCTATAAGTACCTCTAAGAAACAATTTCCTGCCTTGTTTATCTTCTCATTGTTTTCCTGTTCATAAGAAACTCATTTTCATGCAAGATAAAATCTTGGTTACCTTTGAAACAGGCAAAATTATAAAGTCACTTTGGTTGTCAGCAGATTTAATGTTCAAAAGAATTTGTTCTTCATTCTTAGTATCAAATTTAAGAAACTTGGCGAAGAGAACAATGCAGAGAACATTCTTTGTGTTAGTTTGAGTTGCAGAATCTGAGAAGATAGTTCTATTGTTTTCTGAAAAACCGTTCTTTAGGAGGTGCATACTGTTTCTTGGAAGTTTTTTTTTTTTATAAAACACTTCTCCCAAGGCAGAGGCTCTGGCCCAGCACATGTATTTGGGGGTCTTGGGGGGTTACTTTTGTCTTACTGCATGCGTGCACACGTGAATTAAGCTTGTTGAAGGTAAATCTAGCCTTGACAGTGCTTTGTGAAAGAAAAACTTGTTTAGCCTCCTTCTAAATATCTCTTTTTAAAGGTCTGAAGAACATAATGCTTTTCTCATCAGTCTCTCTTTCAGCTAGAGAAATCATTTAATACTTCAGCATGGAAAAAAGTCCTTGGAACCTGTTTCTTTTGTTGCTTCTTATATTGAAATTATCATCTTGGGTTTTAGTCAAGAGAACTCCAGAGCAGTGGTAGTGGCAGTGAAGGGTAAAATCTGCCTGTCATCTACAGTATAATAGAAGGAGATTTTGAGCTTTCTCTCATCAGTCTGGATTTTTTTTCTGTCCAACTCTCCATGGATTATCTTTTCGAAGCCTGCTGCTTACCTGAAGAGGAGAAATCTACCTGCTTTACAACTTAACAAGCCTGTTCATAAGGTTAAACTGACTTTGGAGGAGGTTCTTGAAAGTCACATATAGTCTCACAGAAGTTCAGAACCTAAATGCCTGTGTCTCTTTTCAAATATCTAAGTTTTAATTTGCACTTTTCATTGCTTTTGGACAGTGGCAGCTCTCTGTCTCGTGTTGAACATGCTTTTCTTAGTTTGTAGGGCTTGCATACGCCATCCAGACTCCATGGAGAACGACTTCTGGTTTTACACAGAAAAGTTGTCCTTGGCTACTTAAGAATTAGGATGAGAGGAAATGGCTGCAAGTTGCACTGAGCAAAATTCAGATAAGACATCACGAAAATTTTCTTCACGGAAAGGGTTATTTGGCATGGACACAGCTGCCCAGGGAAGCGATGGGGTCCCCATCCCTGGATGTGTTTACAAGACAGGTAGATGAGGTACTCAGGGATGTGGTTTAGTAGTGGAGAGGTATGCCTGGGCTCAGTCTCAAAGGTCTTTTCCATTTCCAACCAAGCAATTCTATGTGTCTTTCAAGCTGGTCTCCCACAGTATCTGGTCTGTGGAAATCTGTGCTATAGAAGAAATAAGGATCACCTGTCTACATATTTTGTTTGCACTTTTCCTCCCATAGGACCTTTTTCTGTTGTTCACCTGTACCATTCTGGACTCTAGCTGTAAAGGAGCCTAGACAGATCACTAAGAATTAAGCTGTTTATATTCTCAGATTTGGGAAATCAAAGCCTAGCAAAAATGCTCCTACATGGTGTAAGTAATTGGTTTTAAGAGGTTCCTAACTGTGTGGCTAATCAAATGCCTAAGCTAGAGAATCGGTAACAAACTGAGAAAATTGTGGAAGTTTAGCTACCTCTGGCAAAACTAAGCAAAGCAGGAAACTGAGTAGTGTAGCACCATGAGTCTGAAGGTATTGGTTTAATCTCGGTGTTTCATTTGGCATGGGTATACTTTGTTATGCCTAAGCCAGGCTAGGAGCGAGTTGGTTATCAAGAGGGGTGATCCTACGTTATCCTTTTTACAAGCTGCTTGCTCCCCCTGTTTCCCTTGTGCTAGGTCTACCACCTGTGCATTTGCACAGTGGGTTGACTTTTAGCTAGCTAATCCATCAGAACACTAGCTTGGAGCAGGAGATCTTTGCGCCAGGTCAGCCATCTGATTCCGCTTACTCTCTGAACCAGATCTGCTGCCTCTTACAGGGAGAGCCCTTTCCCCTGGTAATTATAACCATTAGATCAAGTTAGCCGTAACACAGAATTGTACCCAGGTGACACCACAGCTTGAAAGAGGTTCAGAGCCACAGTGCTACTGTTTCAAAGCACTGGGAGATCAATGCTCACCTTTTCATCATTATCCTTCTTTTTAGAGAAGAAAAATGTGCAGAACCTGACTTTCCCCCCTGGCCCCCCCCCTCCAAAAAAACCCTCAAGTGAAGTTCTGCATCAGGTCAGGGTTCAGCTGAAATAATAATCCACTTCTTCAAAGACCACACGCCTGACAAACACAGGAAGGAAAGCTTGTGTTTCTTACACCCAGACTTGCAATGGCAGGGAGAAATTTCCAGAGTGGGAAGAGATGACACTGGAGCTTGTTAATTTTTCACTGTGGGGAAAGGGAAACCAGTAATGAATTTAAAAACTGCCTGTTAGCAGTGGTTGGGGAAAAAAGGGTGTATTGAGAACATTGTCTGCTTATTTTTATCTCTGGCAACAGCTTTTAGCATGCTTTAACCGCTTGAGTACAGAGCGCCACAGAATCTCGAGGCATCGTTGACAATTACCCTTAAACTGATTGAGTTTTCATGGACAGACTGTGTCCAAGGACCTCGTTGCCTGAGCCGGAAACGTGCTTCTTTCTTTCTTGAAGACAGTCCTTATTACAGTTAGTTTAACATTCATTTTCATTCCTCAGGAAATGGCAGCATCTTTAGTATTCTTCTGCAGTGCTACAAAAATAAGGAAGCATGAAATCTTGGGTGGAGGAGAAATTCTGAAAGACAGGCTGAATAATGAACTTCAGATTTGGTTCAGAAAGGAGTTGCCATCTGCTGCGCTAGTGAAACTCTCTGTGCTGTCATGACTCCTGGTCTGTAAGAGCATGCTGCCACAGAGATGAGAACCTGGTAGGAGCCCCTGTTGTATCCCAGCTCACTGCCTTTCTCTGGTAGGGCCCTACAAGTGTGAATGAAGAGTGCTGCAGCACTTCATAGCTCATAGCGGCTCTGTACATCGGTATCACAAGCCTCAAATGCCAAAGAGGTGAGCAGACAGTATGCACATCGACATTTGTGATGCATATATTTCAATATCTTAAGGGACTGGGAACTATTATTTACACTTGTGAAATGAAACTGCCTTTCTTTGGCTTTATTGTGAGTAGAAATCGGGTAAAACTGTTGTTGGTTAATAAAGAATCATGGGCGATCATGGATTGTAGATGGCAGGAAGTTTAGTTGAGGTCTCAAACATAAAGATGATATTGGGGAAAGAGGAAAGACTTACCCAGTACTGACTTTTTTTGTATGGGACAAAGAGAAGATGAAGGGGTAGGCAGGGAAGTAATTCCTCTGTGTCTTTATCAGCATACTCCTTTGCTATTAGTTTATCCCAGCGTACAGGCATTATGTCTGTGCTTGCCTGTGGTTTTGTTTTACTGTTTGTCTAGCATGCGGAGCGAGGAAAGCAGAAAATAGATTTACTGACAATGGAGCGTTGGGAAAGAATAGGATGCTTAACCACTAAGATGGCTTGTAGCCAGGACCACTGGAAAGTTGTATGTAAAAAGGAGCTTGCTCATTCCGCATTTGTGGCCTTTCAGTAATGCATCAGGGATCCTCAAAATCTATGTACAGTTTTCCTTTAAAAATACATTTAAGTAACTTCTAATTTCTAAGAAGCTCTTCCAGATGTGCATGGGACCTTCTCTGTGCAGGAGATTTCTTAACAGATCCTTACAGCTTTTTGCCTGGCTATCCACAAGCTCACACAATCCTTTTTGTAAGATTTAAGTTGCCTTTTACTGCAGAGATGCCAAACTCTTGCTAAATTCTTAATAATGAGTGGCCGCAGTCCATTTGCATGTCACTTGAGCTTGAATCTTTTTAGGCTGTGCTGGCAAAAGATCGTTTAGATTCCCCAAGATTTGGGAGGAGCCCTGTGTTGCTGTTTGTGGGGTTTTTTTGTTAACTTAAACTGAAATAACTCTTTTGGACCTAGACCTCTTCTAGATGGTAGTCCCCTGAGCTGTCCCCTTAACTTCATTAGAAGGCCACTAACAAATAGGTGTTGAAGGACATTCAAGAACTTCAGAAGTTTATTGTGCTCCACGCCTTTTTGTATAACATGGCCTGCATTTGATTATGGCTTGGCAAAAAATACAATACTATAAAAAAAAAAAAAAATCAAAAAAACAAACCAAAAATGGCTTTCCCTCATTTTGAAGGAACTGTTACTTCTTGATCTTTTTTTTGCTTGTTTGGTTTGATAAGAGGTTAATTTGTGGAGATAAAAATTCATGACTTTGTTATATAATATTGTATGGATTATTAGAATTACATTCCATCTTAAAGTACAGTTTCTCCATTTTAGTTTTAAAATAAACATTTTCCTTAACCCTAACATCACTAAATAAGCAAAAATAATGCTTCAACTGTACTAATGTCCTACCATTTGTGATAAAGCAAAGCTCTTCAACTGCTGCATTGCAAACCAAGCTCATAAAAAGCTGTGTAAGCTTAGTGCTTTGAGCAGTAGCCAGGCTGTGTTCAGTTTTGGATCCCTCACTGCTGGAAAGACACTGAGGTGCTGGAGCGTGTCCAGAGGAGAGCAGTGAAGCTGGTGAGGGGTCTGAAGCACAAATGTTATGAGGAACAGCTGAGGGAACTTGGGTTGTTCAGCCTAGAGAAGAGGAGACTGAAGGGAAACCTTATCACTGTCTACAACTACCTTGAAAGGAGGTTGTAGGGAGGTCGGTGTTGGTCTCTTCTCCCAAGTAACAAATGATAAAATGAGAGGGAATGGCCTCAAGTTGTGCCATGGGTGGTTTAGATTGGACGTCAAGAAAAAAATTCTTCACTGAAGAGGTTTTAGGCACAGGCTGCCTAGGTAATTGTTTGAGTCCCCATCTCTGGAGGTCTTTAGAAGATGGGTAAATGAGGTGCTCGGGGGTGTGGTTTAGTGGTAGACAGGTATGGTTGGACTCCATCTGAAAGGTCTTTTCCAACCAAACAACTCTGCAATTCTATGACTGGGATAGGAGTGGTGCAGGCAAAGCGCCACTTAATGCTGGTGGTGTGAGGTATTTTTTAAATACCATACAAAAAGCAGTTTTTAAACTTTTTTCCTTTTGAAAGTGTATTTTCATCTCTCTACCCATTATAAAATTGGTTATATAACCCCAATATCTTTTTTTAATTAGAGAAGTATGTTCTGAAAGAGGTTAGATTAATTTCCCTAGATTTAGAAAGATGAGTAAAAATAAAAATGAAGTATGATGAGTATTCATGTAATAAATTTAGAAACTACAGCAGAATTAAAACTTTTTTTTTTAAGAATGTTGCTCTACAGATACAAGAATTGGAGAAAAGAGGTTCCGTGTTGCATGTGTCGCCTGAGGTTAAAGGAGTCACTAGGAAAGGAGTTTGGGTTCCCTGAATCTTAAACCCATCCTTTTTGGCTAGTCTGTGCTATGCTGCTATTAGACTGTTGTGCTCTGGGTCATTTTTCTTTCTTTCCTGGCAGAGAAAATGTTTTCCAACCAATGTCATGCATTTTGCTGGTCTGTGTGAGCTATAGGAGAGTCATCATGGATAGAGCACTTTGGAAAAAAGTTAATAATGGACCTGCATTGTTATGGATTGGATCTCAGCCAGCTGCTTAGTGATTAAAGTTTAATTGCATGATGATTAGTTTTCATTAGTAAGCAATTAGCATTTAACAGCAGTCTTGTATTGCTAAAGCTATGGGTGAGCCTAAGTGGCTTGAGCCATGTTGAGAGGGGATGTTGATGGAGATGCAGCACAGAGTCATTTGGGAAATTATGGAAATTCTGATGTTAGTTGCCCTCAACAAACTCATTCCTGCTGCAGCGTTGAGCTGGGAAGGGGGAAATGGAGCAACTGGCCAAAACAGTCCAGCCCAGACACAGGGCACAGAGTCCAGCTGTGCGTTAGCCCTTGTGTAGGGAGCTTTCAAAAACAGTCACCTTCCTCAAAGGCCCTTTTGAAGTTCTGAGTTGCTCCCACAGCAATGCTGGTTTTCATAGTCTCATCTGGCTCCTTGCCACTACCAACAGTCTTTTTTTTTTTTTTTTTTAGAGTTCCCCTCTGGAACTTGATGAAATTGCCATTTTTACAGCAATAGCGGCCTGTGATTGCTTTGTGCCACAGTGGGGTAGATTAGGGGAAAGATGAGGGCAGGGCAAGGGCTGGGGGAAGTGGAATAAGATGAGGGTAAAGGGAGGTAGGAATATAGCAAAAGGTCAAGGCTCTTTTGCTGATAAAGGTAGAAAAGAGCAAAGAGCGTCCCTTGTAAACCACTTCTGCTCCACTGAGGAGTCTGTTGTGAAGATGAAATATGGTGGTAATTTCAGCCAGGCAAAGTTAGGGTTGTTAAAAGCTATTTTTCTCCCCGACATCTCCCCTTCTTGCCAGCACTACTGCTCTGTGACTGACCCAAGTCAGGTAGCTGGGCTAGCCAATGAATTCTCCCCCTCCCCTCCTGCCTCCTTCCTTCATTTTATGTTACATGTTATTATTAACTATCTATGTTGTATATATTTAATTTTTCGGCCCAACCAGCTTTCTTGACTCCTAGTGTCAGTATGGATACAGGAGAAATACCCCAGCTAGGGATAGGAGGTGGGGCAGTGGGCTGTGCCAGTATTAACTGGTGTCTTAAAAAGGTCTGGAAGGGAGTGAACCAGTCAAGAATGTGACTTTTCATACAAAGCAATTCCAGAATGATATTCCTAATTATATAGACTAGTGAATTCAATAGAAGGTGCACTTTAAAATTTGTCTGTAGTTGTTCTCAAAGGCATTTCGCTTTGTAAGATTTGTTACTGATGTCATGTGCAACCATCTAGTTGTCTAGACATATGAAAAGGTAGAGGTGTGTATTATTACTATCATGATCTGGAAGCCCTAGGGACTACACATTCCCTCCCCTTATCTGGCCTAATTTGCCAGCCAGAGTAACTGAAAGCAGGAATTTCTTTTCAGTTGAACAGGCTGAAATAGCTACAATTTCTTTTGGGAAATTATAGCAGTGTTCAGAGCGCGGCTTTAATCAGGTACACCTGCTTAAGTGGTCTTCAGACTTGAACTGTTGGTAAGAGCAGGCATAACAGCATACGACTTGGTGTGAAATACCAGCCCTACCTCCACACACAGACTGTGGCGAGTGGCAGAGCCTGCCCAGGGTTCTGCAGCTGGGCTGCTTGTCAGTACCTGAGTTACCAGGGGTAAGCATAGACTGTGTATATGTTCCTGAGGTCTACTTGCACAACTGGTAGTAGCATAGAATCATTAGGGTTGGAAAAGACGTCTAAGATCATCCAGTCCCTCTTTCAGCCCACCGCCATTGTGCCTACTAAACTATGTCCTGAAGTGCCACATCTACACATTTTTTTAACATCTCCCAAAGATGGTGGCTCTACTCCTTCCCTGGCAGCATGTGCTTCACCACTCTTTCAGTATATGTTTTTTTCCTAATATTCAGTCTAAACACCTCCCCTGATGCAACTCAAGGTCTCTTGTCCTGACTCTTATTACTTGGGAGAGGAGACCAGCACCCTTGCTACAATCTCCTTTCAGATAGCTGTAGAGAGCAATGAGGTCTCCCCTCAGGCTTCACTTCTCCGAACTAAACAATCCCAGTTCCCTCAGCCACTCCTCATAGGACTTGTGCTCCAGATGCTTCACCAGCTTCATTACCCTCCTCTGGATGTGCTCCACCAGCTCAATGTCCTTCTTGTAGTGAAGGGTCCAAAATACCAGTGCCAAATACAGGGGCATGATTGCTTCCCTGGTCCTACTGGCCACACTGTTTCTGACCCAAGCCAGGATGCTGTTGGCCAGCTGGGCACGCTGCTGGCTCATGTTCAGACAGCTGTTAACCAGCACCCCTAGGTCCTTCTCTGCGGGGCAGCTTCCCAGCCACATCTCCACAAGCCTGTTTTGTTTTGGTTTGGGTTTTTTCTTTTTTACTAGCTCCTTGCATATTTTCTTTTGATTTACACTTGGGTCCCTTAGGTCTGACTCAGTACAGCTTATCATTTCTCAAAATGCAGCTTTGTTAGTATTTTTCAGTACATTGCTGTTAACTGCAGCTTTTCTTGCACCCCTGACTTCTTTATTCTTAGTGAGAACTCACACTTGCTAAGTTTCACGAAGTTATTGATGATTAAAGGAGACAGTTCAGCTTCATACTAGTAAGGGAGAGGAAGAAAGGAGGAGAGTGTCCTGGCATTAATCTTTGAAATGGGGACTTTCTCTAAAGGGCAGCACTGCTCAATCTGAAACATAAAAGGGGAGCAAATAATGGAGGGGGTGGGAATGGGAGGAACAGGCAACTTCATGTACTTGAGTTCAGGTTTGTGAGCTGTGAACTTAGACGATATGCCTGTCCTGCTAAAAACTTCCTATGTGGTCTTTGACAAGTCAGTTAATTAATCTGTAGAGCAGGCTTTGAAACCACTTATTTGGCAACTGTTAAGACAAATTTGTGGGGTGCTTTGAAAATTGAAAGTACAGTGTGTGTTTAAATTGTCATGTGTTTTTAATTACATTGGAAGATTAGGGAGCTGAGACAAGGTTGCATGTTTTAGTTTCCCAGTAGCTAAGGAGGATGGTAAGTCTAAAGTTTGTTCATGTTATCATTTAGAGTCAGGGCGCAGGAGACAATAAAAATGATTTTATGTTGTTTTCTCTTAGAAAATAAAAAAGCTAAAATGCTGAAGTTCCTAACTTGAATATATTGGGACCATATGTAAATTCATGATTAAATTTAATTGTTAAGTGTTTTCTGGGGGAATGACTCTTCAGTCTAATCACTGAAATATCAAGGTTCACACAACGCATAACCCATGCTTTTCTCTCCAAAAGCGCAGTTTATTTTTCTTGGATGCTAATTTTAGGGAATTGTTTAGGTTAAATTAGAAAAAATGCAATATTTCCAGTACATGAAACTATTTTATGAGGCTTTAGTGTAGTCTGCACTCTTATGCTAAATTATTCCTTCTTTAAAGCATCACATCATAGGGTAGAATATGGATTCTTGAATGATGCCACATGGTCCTGTTCCTCTAAGCAGAAATCTATGGGGGCAGTTCCTGGGGATCAGGAGTTTTGAATCGCTACTAATTCAGTTTTCTGGACAAATAACTTCAAGGGTAATACCAAAAGAAGAATTTTCTGAATCTCTCAAGCTGTCTAACAAAGAAGACTTTGCTGCTGACTTACACTTCTGCTTTTGAGCTACATCCTTTGGAAGGTGGAGGAATAAGAACGGAGGAGAGGGTGTGCCTTTGTAAAATAAATGAAAAACAAAACCACCTATATTTTTCAGTTTCTGCCTGAGGTTAGAAAAGATTGAAATTTCTCTTTGATCTTGCACAGCGACTTGTTTCTAGTAGTCTAGGGCATATACCAGACCTTTTTATCTTAGCATAGATCGATCTAGATTTATAAAAACTGTAGCTGGGGCTTGCACATAGTTAGATAATATTATTGTCTTTACCGCAATTCAGTGTTTTGAGCCCCAAATATCTTCATCAGGTTATTTTCCCTAGATGCGGGGAGAACTACACTACTGCTTAATCTTTAGACGGAGGAAATTCTTCCCTCAGGAGAACAACATTAAGTCTGCCCTTCAAGGAAGCTACTGACACTTCCTCAGCTGCTGCGTAATCTCCAGCTGGAATGCCATCCGGCCTTGGACTTGGGCTGCTATTTATATTTGCTGCCACTTCTAAAGTGCTTCTAGCTCATACAGAGCATTCCCATGTCATGTGTCTCTGGCAAACCTACTGACCCTAGATATTTTGGAATAAATTCAGCTTAGTATTCATGAGAAGTAGCTGTTGTCGTAACGGGCAGTTTAAGCAGCACGTTATGTCATTATGGTTTGTAGGGTTTTTTTCACCTGATAATTATCGAACAGTGAAATAACATAGGACTCTCAACCTATTTTGATTTTTGACTAGCAAACAGTATTTTACATAGAGCACCTCCTCTGTACCTGAGGTAATTTCATCAATGTGTGTTAGTAATTTGTTTCATTTTTCTTGACTGTAATTGGTTATTTAGTGCTATAGTTTATGACTTTGTGTTTTTTCACGTGGCTTTGGCACGGTGTTACTTGTCAGCTTATCCCTAAAGAGAAATGTACTGCTTCTCCTTCTGCAGGCATTGCACCTTTATCTCTCCTCTTGCATGTATTTCACCTACTATTGTTGCTCATCTTCAGCTGCTTTTCCTGGGTGGTATTAACAGCCACCAGTGACCTCGTGAGTACTTGTGCGCACTTTTGCTGCTTCTTGGTTTAGCTCTGTCGCCAGCTGCTGGCTCCATGGCCTTCTGGAGGAGCTGTCATTGTCTTGTCATTCTCTCTTTACCAATGCTGGCAAGTATTTTTACTTGCTACTGTCTAAAGTGATTAGTGGTTCATTTTCCAGTAAGATGAGCATTGTATCTTTTTTACCTGTTGTTACTTGCAGTGGAACATACTTCGACTGCACAACAGGAGCAGTCCTTTAGATCTTAATTAAAGAATTTGCATTCTTATTAATGAGTAAATGTCTGTTATGAATACTGTTACAAAAAAAAAGTTTCTAAACTCTCATTTTTGCGTATCTACTTCTTTCACATTTGTCTGCTCGTTTTGTCTTTTCTTACGCCTCAAATATAATTCGCTTGTCATTATTTTATCTGCCTTCATCCTGCTGCTTTTTTCAGTTTCAAGAACTTATGATCCACTTCCAATCAGCACACCCTGGCTAATTTTATAATTTCCTAAATGAAGTGCCTCATTTCAAAACCCTACACATTTATCTTTGTTTTCCTTTACGCATTTCTTCAAAGCCCTTCTTGTCTTGGGATTTCTGCTGAACAATTGGATATACTTTGCCTCCTGCTGTGATGGACTCTGCCCAACACTGCTGGCTCACTCTCACTATTCGTATTTTATCCCTTTGCATCCACCAACGCTTTGTTCTGTATTACTGAAGCGTCTTGCACAGTGGGGCTCTGTTTATGATGAGGGCTTGCACAGGTTATTACAAATAATGACAAATGGTTTATTTCTGTCCAGTGTTACGAGTCTTCGAGTTGTTGGCAGGGGTGGATGTGCACTACACCCTTTTCCCTGGCAGGTTACATAGGTATTTAATAGCCTGTCAGAATCTTTTCCATTTACAGTTTGCCTTGCTCAAAAGCATTTCCTTATTTTTGAGCCTTTACAAAGGATTTGTTTTAAATCCACTGCTGCTAATAACGTAGTGATTGCGTCCTTCATGAACTGGACCTTTTCAGGAGGCCTTTCAGTAAATACTAGGCATCATCTCTTTTTTTCTTTTGCTAGAATAAAGTGAATTCTGTCATACAGTTAAAACCTCTTGAAAACAAATTCCTCAAGTTGAGTTTGTTGCATTTGCTTGCTTCGATCAGTTTTTTCCTTTTTGTTACTCCAGTCAATTCCATTCAGATTTCTTGTTTTACAAAGGAGAGCTTTTGATAATGATTTAATTTATCCAAAATCTCTTCCCTTACGGTAATCATGTTGCTTTGTTTGAAGGCAACTGCATGCCATTGTTCTACTCTGCACTTGGTAGACCTTGTGCCAAATAGAAACTCACTGTATATTTGGATATTTGCTGTAATCACTACCCAAGATGGTCAGGAAAGAAATGTGACAGTGGCAGAAAAATCCGACTGGAGTAAATGCTCTCTGCTGCTGACTGTGCTTCTTCCCACAGCTCTGTATGTCCGTATCACATAATCGCTGCTTGAAAATTTGAATTTTTTCCTCTTTTAAGTGTGCTCTTCTGTCTTCCAAACCTTTTCATAACTAAATTGCAGTTAGTGCTGCACATTTAATTCCCAAAATGAATAGCTAAGATAACATAAACTGTGTAATTTTTTTTGCTAGACTCTCATAGTTTAGCAGATTCAAATCCTTATATTTGTAAGTGTTGTCTGAAACATTTATCTCATTCAGGGTGGCTCTTTGTCTTCAAAAGAAATAAGATGTGTGCATTTCTTGTCTTCTTGGACTTGGTAGTCTATGTGTTATTTTAATATCCTTTAAAACTATGAATCTGCTACAGAGGCGCATACTTAGCCTTCTTAATTTGAAATTAAACATACCTTTCCATTACCATTTAGAGTTACTAGTTCTTTGTCAGTTTTGCCTCATCTGTTTTAGTTAACCATCAGTTTACTCATGAAGTATCTAGTCTCTATTCTGGTTCAGTTATGCTCAGTTCTCCTTTCAGTCTCATTTTTTTTTCCTCCTTCCATTGTTGGAGAGGCTGGGAGGGTTCATCCTCCTCCATGACTTTCTCAGCGTTTTCCCAGTCTCATCTCCCAGAGTACGTTCATGCACATTTAAACCTTTGATCGCTCCCCCGAGTGAATGAAACACTTAGGCTTGTATGGAGCACTGAACATGAATTTATCACTTAGATCAAATTTCAGCCCTTTATATATAGCATTACAAACTGCCTCAGTCTTCCTATTCCTGAACTAAGACTGAAGAGTCTTAAAACCTTGTAGCCTACAGTACAATTTCTGTGTGCCTACGTTCTTTTTAATATCATGGGGAGGGAGTTCTGTTCATTTTGGGATTTCACAATTGAATCTCTTGGTCTACAAAAGAACCGCAATTCTGAACAGATACAAAAATACATTTTGTTGTGGTGTCCTGTCTCTGGCAGTGGCCATGGACAGTTGTCTTCACAGTTGTGTAATAAACCAGGCACCTACAGAGTGCTGCTTGCATGTTTTCTCCCTCCTTTCAGCAATCATGGCTTTAGAGGAGTGTTCAACAGGCAGTGGCAGACCTATCCTTGACAAATTTGTCTAGTATGGTTTTGAGCTGCTTATCTTTTGGCCAGTGCAGCGTTCTTTGGCAGTGACTTCTATAGCTTAGTTATTTGTTGGGGCAGGGGGCGCGGGATGGAAAGGAGATTTACTTTAAATTTAAACCTGTTCTTCACTCCTCCTTCTTAGAAATAGCTAAGAATCATTCTTTGCTGCACACCGTATTTAATTTTGTAGATTTCAATCCCTCTGCAGTTACCCCTTTTCCAAAACGCTTTGTCTTTTCTCATATGGCAGCTCTTTACCTCCCTAGTTATTTCTGCGCTCTGTGTTTAGATTTTTAAAGTTATCTCTAGTTTTCTTGATTAAGAGAGTCACCAGAACCAGACGTAGTATGAAGATGTCAGGATACTCCAAGAGCAACAGATAGACATGATGAAGATTTGGGTTTCATTATCAATTTCTTTTCCTAGTAACTTCTTCCATTCTGGCTGTCTCTTTCTGAGGTTGCAGGGACTGTGTGATATTTGTCTGGGATGACTACTGATGCTCTCCCGTGTGTAGCAAAAGCTAATTTAGAGTCTGTCATCATGTATATGCATAGGTGAAAATATTTTCCCTGTGTATATCACTTTGCCTTAACAACATTAATTTTCATCTCCATTTTATCATATGGTTATCTAGGATTGTGAGATGGTTTTGCAGCTCTCTACCAGCACTTTGAGTTCTGACTACCTCTGTTAATTTTACAGACTTCACAAGTTTTTATAGCTTATTGTTCCCTTCCTTTTTGAGAGTCTTTATAAGCACAGCTGAAGAGTCTAAGTGTCTGCACAGGACCTTAGAAATCTCTCCTGGCAAACCATTACTTGTCAAAACTGAGTCTATTTCTGTTTTTGTTACTTTCTCTTTTTCCTTTGAGTTGAGGGAAACAGAACGCTCTGTTCTTCATTTCAAGTGCTTCTGTTGTACTTTAATCAGTTTTGTGTTGAATAGGATTTCCCTTTCCAAAGGCATTTTTTAGTTCTTGTATTTCTTCTGTTGTGGGTTTTTTTCCACGCCATCCATTTTGAGCTGCAGCTCCCCTTTGTGCTTCAGCAGCCCATGCGGCACTGCAGATCTGACTTTTTACAGTTTCCTAATGCAGCTTTATTAGTACAGCATCTTCCGGATCATTGATTTGACATTTGCTGAAATCTAGGAATCTAAATTTGCCTTATTGGCTTGAAGAGATCTGCGAGATTATACTTTCATTACTGTTTTCCTTTAATATTACTTGATTTGCTTGCTACAGGAGTATGTCTTCATTGGCACGAGGCACCTTCCAATAATGCAAGCTTAAAGGATTTTTTATCTTTTTTTGTTTGTGGGGTTCATTTTTGTCAAACCGCAACCATTTTTCGTATATTCTGTGCAGGGGTTTTGGAGAACTTAAATTGATAGGAAATGGTAACTAATAATTCTATATCCTTCAATACTGGAAGTGCTGTTTTCCTCCTGTTACCTAAAAATATGTGCCCACCCTGCTGTTCTTTTTACCTGAATCCCTTCTTGCAGCAGTCTCTTCCAGAGTCATTTATTCCTTTTTACCATAGCAAACAGTACAGATAATTTTGTATGTTTTAGTTTTCCCGGTAGCTTGTTGGAGCAAGTTGTGTCTCTGCGCCCTGCTTTGCAGGAAAGAGAACACGGCTGCCTGCTGCTCCTCTTGCCCTTTCGCCTGGATATTAAACCTGAGCCTCTGCTTAGCCTGCCAACTGTTTAATCAGAAATAGTTGAAGGGCCCTCCTTCCTAATATTGCAGCTGACTCTGAAATCCTCATTATCTTACATCTGCATTTGTGCAGTGCAATTATACAGCAGCAATTATTTTCCTAAAAGCTTATAATTTAAGCAGACAAAGGAGAGAGCATGAAAAATGCATCTAGAAATGTAAAGCGAAGACTTATACCTGTATAATTAATACCACAGATATTTTGGGTTTTGCTTGCGTTTCTTTTTTAGTAACCTTCAGTTATTGCATTCCATTTTATTACATTTATGCATTCTTAGCACTGATAAACAAGAAGAGAAAAGCAAGGAAATTCCTAGAAAGCAATGCAGGGAGAAAGGGGAAAAAAAACAGACAGCAAGGGAAAATCTGATGCTTGGAAGAGAGGAAGTTAGAATGAGGCCCGAGTGTGAGGTGCAGGTGGGCAAACTGAAAGAAACCACCAATTCCAAAAAGCCCACTGTGGATTATAGAGAGTAGAGAATAAGATACAGTTGCATCTGTTGTGAATGTCCTTGCTTGAACTGCTTTGGTAATTCTTCCATTACAAAGATAGTGGAGGAAACATCTAAAGATGCCTTGTTTTAGTGCCAGGCAGAAGCAATTCTTTTGTGCTTCTCAGCAACTGCCCCTGCTGCTACCCAGAATATGTTGGAAAGGGTGGCCTGGTGGCTTCTGTCCTCCCACCAGCAAAACCCTCTGGGATTCCAGTACTCCTAGGCAAAGACATTATCTCTGTCAGTGCAGAGCCAAAGGGAAAATGAAGGTGTGTTTTCCATTGAGCAGCTTGGGCACTTCTTTTCATAAGTCTAAGAGCTTGTGCTTGGTTGGGAGGAGGAAGGTCGATAAATCAGATGTGTTCATGTTAAGTCACCTATGTAGAGTTGGATTCTGTTCTGAGAGAGGCAAAAAAAAAAAAAAAAAGTATTCAAAACCCTCTATTTATTACTTTTCATAGAGTCATAGAACAGTTTGGGTTGGAAAAGATCTTTAAAGCCTACTCAGTTCTAACCTCCCTGCCATATGCCATGGGCAGGGACACTTCCCACCAGACCAGGCTACTCAAGGGATGCATCCCCAACTTCCATGGGCACCCTGTGCCAGTGCCTCACCACCTTTATAGTGAAAAATTTCTCCTAATGTCTAAACTAAATGTCCTCCTTTCCAATTTAAAGCCATTACCCCTCATCCTATCACTCCATGGCCTTGTAAAAAGTCCCTCCCAGCTTTCCTGTAGGCCCTTCAGGTCCTGGAAGCTGCTACAAAGTCTCCTTGGAGCCTACTCTTCTTGAGGGTGAACAACCCCAACTCTCTCAGCCTGTTGTCATAGCAAAGATTCTTCAGCCCTCTGATCATCTTCCTGGCCTCCTCTGGACCCATTCCAATAGTTCCCAGTCTTGTGTTGAGGATTCCAGAACTGGACTCTGGGTGGGGTCCCTCAAAGGTGGAGTTGAGGGGCAGAATCACCTCCCTTTACTGGCTGGCCGTGCTTTTCTTGGTGCAGTCCAGGATACGTTTAGAGAAGTGTGCTGTCAGAAGAGTTCACTCTTGTTGTAATGAGGAATGTAGATTGCAGGAGGGGAAAAAAAACAACAACCTTAAAGCAGAGGGAATAGAGCTGGTATTTTGAAAGAATCAGAGCTGCTGTGGTAGCTGTGCCTGTACTGTTCACACTTCCATGTTGGATGTTACTTCATTGTGGTAGACAGAGAATGATGAGCTGTGGTGAGAAAGAAATGGGCTGCTAATAGCATGGAGAGGTAGAGACAATTTATCTGGCTTTAATACTATTGATAATTTAGTTCAAGGAATGGAGTGTCTCTCCTAAATGGCACTTTTCAGTCTCTCCAGCCTATTCTAAGTGAGATGTATGTGTCTTATGGCCAGAGATGAATTGCAGAGATAGGACCTCTGAATCAGTCTTTCCTGTGTGCTGTTTTTTTTCCTTCTTCCCCCCCCCCCCCCCCCCCCCCCCGCCTTTTTTTTTAAAAAAAAAGTTTTTATTTTTTTAATTAAAGGCAGGAGTTGATTGGATGTCTGGCAATGATTACTATCCATTGGCACCTCCTACTGGGAGCACACTCCAAGTACCAGCCTCCAGCTCTATCATGCAGGGGAGGTTAAGCAGGCTGCTTACTGAGCAAAAGGAATTTCCCTTCCCATGAGAGCCTAAGTGCTGTTTCCCTGGCTAAGAATCTATAATTCCTTTACAAGTGACAAGCAGGCTGCTACCATCTGCTGGTGAAGGGCGGCAGGATGGTGGGTTTGGGTAAAAATTTGCTTATGGACCAAAGAGAACAATTAGTGGTCATTAACTCCAATTCACACATTCCCTGTATGAAGCTCCCTGATTTTGTTTTGGTTTTAGAATGTATTCAAACTGTAGTGTGGATACTTTATGTTCTTTTGTTTGGAAACATAAATGCCTGAGATAAGGTTTCTAACCAAAATCACAAAATACCAGCAGGAACTATCCGTCTTTTTATCCTTCAGGGAAAGACAGTGATGTCTTGCAAAAGAAAACTGAGAGCATCCAGAAATTTTTTAATCACTTTATTCTGTCTTTCTAGAAGCATCTGTATATATTTGGAAACCACATGGCATTACATGACAATAGTCTCTTTCAGAGATAAAGTGGTAGACTCTAAGTTGTTTTAGAATTGTACGGTTTTCTAGGGTGTCTGCTTTGTTCAGTCACTCCGTGGTGTGTCAGGAAGGGAGAACTCAAAAGAAAAGAGTAGTCATTGTGTATGTGGTTCCCCCAGCTTCCCCTGAAAGAAGCAGATGGTCAGGGTTCCCAGGAGGTAGAAGAAATGGGGCCATTAGACTGTCAGTGGCTTGTGAAAAGCAGAAGCATCTGCCAGAATGAGACTTGTTCAGCAGCAGGGGAGCCAGCAGCAGCAGATGATCTCTGCCTTGAGCAGTCAATGGTATTGTAGGCCACTGGGGAATTGCTGTTGTGGGCGTAGCTGCAGGTAACCTTGGTAATAATCTAGTTGGTCTGGCAGGCTAAAAAATGGGAAATGAAGGTTGATGCTCACTCTGCAGCATCTTAACTACCCACTTTCCGAGTCTAATCGGTCCTAACTACAACCAATTTGAAAGTGTTCTGTACCTATTCTCAGCCGAGCAGCACTATAAACACACTTAAAATCTGTCAAAATGTACCTTGTGTTTCTCCTGCAAGTTTCAGAATAGCAAGATGAACCATGCTAGATGCAACAAAGACTAAGTTCAAAGACTGAATTAACATTTGGAAAAGCATGAAAAATTTTGCTAGGGGTCTTCTTGTTTCCAGTTGTGTCACGCAGCACGCTCTTTTAAGACATGCCTTTTTAGTTTTAAGAGATATTTTACACAGCTGCAGTTTAATCTCTGCTGCTGTAGTTCTTATGCTCTTATTGACCGCTCTGAACGGGGCATGGTGTTCCAGGGAAGAATGACCTCCTGTTGCAGCAGGGTGACAGTACTTCAAAGACAAGATATAGTGGGCAGGACAGGATGCCTCTGAGGAACAAAACTAGAAATTCATATCTGTGTTCAAAAAGAATAGTCAATTTGGGTTCTGTCCTGTTAGAATAATTAATCTCAGACAACCACATCTACGAGAAAGAATAAAGCATACAGGTAAAGAGCTTTGGTATAGAACTCCTCGAGCTGCACTTTATGAATATTTGGCGTGGGTGAATCTGGGACTATTGCCAGCACATAATATTCTTGTAGGGGTGGCTCGCCAGGAAAAGGCATTTTCTATATGTGAAACTTGGTTTTACTCCCAGGAGAGAGTGAATTACATTTTATTTTGGCCAAAGGTCTACCCTTTTTGGTGTGCATTTAAATATTGGTTGGTTTTTTTAGGGATTTTACCTTTGGAAACCAGTGTTTGTGTTCTGACAGGGAAAAATAAACTACTTGGGTGTCTGTCTCTAGGTCTCGAGGACACTTTTCTTACATCATAAATACTGCAGTAGTTTCTCTTGATACACATTCACTGCTTGGAAGACAGACACGATTTAATAGGGAGCACTGAAGATCAGGCTTAGGATGCCTTGGCGTATCAGAAAAGAGAAGGCAGTACTCAAGACTGCAGTTGTAGATGTCATGAGAACTGATGTCTCACAAGCTTTTCTGTTAGTTGCATCTTCTTTGATTTGGAGAGGGCCACCTGGTTTACGACTGGAGCTAGTCTTGTTTTCATCCTCATTCAATCATTTAAATACAAACTGTAGTCATCTCTGCACGGTGCAGAATAGCAGGAAGAGCAATGACTGTCACGTATTCTTAGTGTTTTAAATTGTAATCAAGCCCCTGTTTACTACGCAGAGCAAGGAATGGTGCTGTGGCTCTTCTCTTTGGCTACATCTATCCTGCAGACCTCTACTGCCAGATGTAGGTGAGCAGGGATATGAAGCAATGTGGTCCAGCTGACGTGGCTGTCTTGGCATATGAGCCTCCCCGTGCATTTGTCCAGCGCCAGGTGTGCTGCTGGTTCAAGCACATCTGCTCTGCGCGCTGTACAGTTGTAGCTTGCTGGTAATGTTAATCGAGCACGTGTCGTTTGACACTAGTTTTTCTGATAGAAAAAGAGGTTTTAAATTATGTTATTATCTCTCTTTGTGCAGGCGTTGACCAAAGGCAACTTCTTATAGCCTGAACTCAAGGTTAATTGTACCAGTTATACAAGGCTTTATTGTGGGTGGTGTACATCAGCAAACCTACAATTCCTGTGTTTTAAGTGTGATTCAGAAGTTATTGTAGGTAATATTTTCTTTTTCTACCAGTAGTTTATTTCATAGTAGTGGTCTCTCAGCCCATGGTTTTTTCAGACAGATGTGCCTTTTTTTTCTGTTTAGAAGGGAAAAAAAGTCAACCTTTTATCAGAATTGTAGATTAGCTAATGAAAATCAGTTAGTGTATCCATTCAAGAAATAAAGTTGGTGTCTAAATGAGAGGCACAATAGGCCTACTTCTTCAGGGCGTTCCTTAAGTCATTCAGGATGAAATAAACAGGCGAGTGGCTTTCACAGAATCCCTAAGTTTGAAAAGACCTTTGAGATCATTGAGACCAACTGTACCTGTCCACTGCTAAACCACATCCCTTAGCACCTCATCTACCCATCTTCTAAACACCTCCAGAGATGGTGACTCAACCAACTCGCCAAGCAGCCTCTGCCAGTGCCTGAGAACTCTGACAGTGAAGAAGTTTTTCCTGATGGTTAATCTGATCCTCCCCAGGCACAACTTGAGACATTTCCCCCTCATCCTGTCACCTGTCACTTGGGAAAAGAGCCCAACCCCCACCTTTCTACAACCTCCTTTCAGGTAGTTGTAGAGAGTGATATGGTCTCCTCTTCTCCAGGATGAACAAAGCAGCTCCCTCAGCTGCCTCTCATGAGACAGCCTCCTCAACATTTTTTTCACTCTTCTCTGTACACACTCAGGACCTCAGTGTCATTATTGTAGTGAATAGCTCAAAACTGAAGACAGTATTTGAGGTGTGGCCTCAGTAGGGGCGATTACAGGGGGAGAGTCACTTCCTTGGTCCTGAGGCCACACTTTTTGGTATAAGCCAAGATGACATTGACTTTCTTGGTCACCTGGGCACACTGTTCAGCTCATGTTCAGCCACTGCTAACCAGGCAGCTGTCTATCCACTCTCTGGGGAACACTGCTTGTGACTGGCCCCCAACTGGATTTAACTCTCTGGGCCAGGCCATCCAACCAGTGTTTCACCTAGCAGAGAGTACGCCTGTCCAGGCCAGTGGCAGCCACTTTCTGAAGCAGAACGCTGTGAGAAACTGTGCCAAAGGGTTTACTAAAGTCCAGGTACACTACATCCACAGCGTTTCCCTCATCCATTGAGTGGGTTACCTTTTCATAGAAGGAGATTTGGTTAGTTTGGCAGGACCTGCCTTTCATGAACACACGTTGAGTGGGCCTGATGACCCAGTTGTCCTGTGTGTGCTGTGAGATAGCACTCAAGATGACCTGCTCCATGACCTTCGCCAGCACCGAGGTCAGATTGACAGGCCTGTGGTTCCCTGGATCCTCCCTCCAGCCTTTCATGTAAATGGGCCTAATGTTTGCCAACCTTCAGTCTAGTGGAACTCCTGCAATCAGCCAGGACTGCTGGTAGGTGATGGAAAGGGGCTTGGTGAACACCTTTGCCAGCTCCCTCAGTACCCTTGGGTGGATCCCGTCTGGCCTCATAGACTTGTGAATGTATAATTGGCCAAGGAGGTCTCTAATAATTTCCTCTTGAATCATTGGAGCTTTGTTTTGCTCTCCCTCCCTGCCTTCTGGCTCAGGAGGCTGAGTACCCAGAGAATATCTTACTTTCCTATTAAAGACTGAGGCAGAGAAGGAATAAAGTACCCTCAGCATTATCCTCATCATTTGTTACTGTTGTTCCCCCGGTGTCTAGGAAAGGATGGAGATTCTCCTTGACCCTCCTTTTGTTGTTACTATAATTGTGGAAACACTTTTTACTGTCTTTCACAGAATTGACCCATTTAAGTTCTAGTTGGGCTTTAGCCCTTCTAATTTTCTCAGTGTGATCTCATGTCATCTCATCCTTGTAGTCTTCCTGGGACTTGAGTCCTCCTTTCTTTCTGCTACATTCACATCTGTCGGCAGTATGGTTAAATACATCATTGACTAGTTGAGATAATAGGATTTAAGTAGTGAAAATTGAATGTGGTCATCACAGGAGTCTCACTACTTAGAAAATAAATGTATGAGCATCTTGCTAGCACTGCAGCCCTTTCTTCTGGACATATGCCATTAGTGTGATGGTGAGGTATTTTCCCTTTATGGCATCTTCTCCTGCTCCCCATAAACCTTTTTTATCACTGGCAAAAAATTGTTAGACTTGGCCTTGATCTTCTTGGACTGCTAATGATAATGAAAATTACTTCTATGCTAATGGTGTATTCTAAATCATTCCTTGTCATGCTCATTATCATTTTAAAGCTGTTTCAGGTTCAAAAAAGCTCTTTTCCTGCATTTTTAACACCAATGTCATTGTCAGATACTGAAACATAGAATCATAGAATGATTTGGGCTGGAAGGGACCTTAAAGATCATCCAGTTCCAAGCCCTCTGCCATGGGCAGGGACACCTCCCACCAGACCGGACTGCCCAAAGCCCCATCCAACCTGGCCTTGAACACCTCCAGGGATGGGGCAGCCACAGCTTCCCTGGGCAACCTGTGCCAGTGTCTCACCACTCTCATCGTGAAGAAATCCCCCCTTATGTCTAGTCTAAATCTTCCTCTCTCCAGTTTATACCCATAGCCCTTCATCTTATCTCTACAAGCCTTTGTGAACAGTCCCTCCCCAGCTTTCTTGTAGGCCCCCTTCAGGTATTGGAAGGTTGCTATAGGCCAGTGCAATGGATTTGAGATGTGTTTCAATTTCTTCTTGAATAGTTACTTTGAATATTTGTTACCTTTTGCCTGCTTAGCTGAAAAGTTAGTTGTTTCAAAGAACCTGTGCCCTTGCCTGTTTGAAAACCTTTTCTTTGTGTGGTGTGGAAAGATACAGTCTAACATTGTGATACCCAAGAAATCTGTGCTGGAATGTAGTTGATAAAATTCCCAGGAAGAGACAAGTATTTGGAACGATAATTGCAGTCTTCATTACCATTTCTTGGTTTTTCTTTCAGAAATGTTCCCATTGCCAGGAACCAGGAGCCACCTTAGGCTGCTACAACAAAGGCTGCTCCTTCCGATACCATTACCCATGTGCCATCGATGCAGGTAAGAACAAATTGTTTGCTAACTGTTTATCATGCTTATTCAAAACATACGATAATAAATAATTCTAAGGACTTTACAAATTATTCCCTCTCAGTTTCTCTCCTGCTGTGAAAATACAATAATATAAATGGTGATTGGTTGTACCAGGTGAACAGTGCACGGTAACACGTTAGGACAAGATGATACTGGAAATGAAAAAAACAGTCTACCTGGAAGTGCAGAAGAAGCCTGCTTTGGGGAAATGCAGCTACAGTGACTGATACTCAGCTGCAATATGAGAACTGACTACTCTTTTCTTGCAAGAAATAGAAACCCTTTGTTAAAGGGGTGCAAATAATATGAAAGCTGTTCCCTTTCTCAGCGTTACACTCCTATAGACAGTCATAGTGGTGATTTTGAGTGCAAAGTGTTTGTAGAATCTTCAATACCACTTGCAGCACAGCCTTCCTTCTCCGTCCTTAGAAGTATTTCAGCCAGTGTCTTGTATTGGTTCAATCTGCAATCTGGAGAAGCTAATGATTTGGGTTATATTGTCTCCAACTGTGAGCCTGCGGTTGGGAGTTGCTGTTTTGTGTGCAATAATGAAAGTTTTTTAATGGAGATAAACTTTATTATTGTGTAAAAAAATCCCAGCTCGGAACTATTCCCATTCTGTGTTACTCACTTCTCCTGTCATACAAAAAGGTCTCCCTTCAGCCTCTTTTTCTCCAGGTGAAACAGTCCCAGTTCTCTCAGTTGCCCCACATAGGGCTTGTTCTCCAGCCCCTTCACCAGCCTTGTTGCCCTTCTCTGGACACGCTCCAGCAGCTCAAAGTCTTTCTGTAGTCAGAGACCCAAACTCAAACACAGCATTCAATGTGCAGCCTCACCAGCACTGAATACAAAAGTACAGTCAGTTCCCTACTCTTGCTGGCCAGTTTTGAAACAAGCCAGAGTGCTGTTGGCCACCTGGGCACACCACTGACTCAGTCACCTTCCCTGGAGGTGTTTAAGGCACGGGTGGATGAGGTATTGAGGGACTTGGTTTAGTGTTAGATAGGAATGGTTGGACTAGAAGATCCGATGTGTCCCTTCCAACCTGGTTGTTCTGTGATTCTGTGATTCTGTGTTTAGCTGCTGTCAACCAACGCTCCCAGGTCCTCCAGGCAGCTTTCCAGCCATTCTTCCCCAAACCTGCAACGCTGCACGAGGTTTTTGTATCCCAAGTGCAGGACCTGACGCTTGGCCTTGTTGAACCTCGTACGGCTGGTCTCAGCCCATTGATCCAGCCTGTCCAGATCCCATTGTAGAACCTGTTACAGTTAGATTACAGTGTTGGAAGTAGGTGTGCTCATTTCAGAATGACTGTATCACATGCCTCTCACTGTGAAATCTGCCCCCCATTGGAGCACCACATTTTGTTCTAATAGCAATTGGTTTTGTAAAATTAATATTGCAGTGGTATATTGACAGTACTGCAGCATAGATGGATGATTCTTGATTTTACATGACATGAGGTATTAAAGAAATATTATTCAGGTTGCAAAAATCACGTATTCAAAAAAAAAACCTGCCAAAAATGAGGGTGTCCGTGTAACTTTAATTTCAGCCTCTTATGGATGTAGCTTACAGCTCTTTTTCCATAAGGCCCAACCTCAACCTCTAGTATGAAAGAATACTCGTTCATGAACACATGTTGTCCTCTCTAATTCTGTATTTTATATACTGCGTACGATTCCATCTAAGTTCTGAAAGTAGAACTGTGGGATTTTCTGTGATGTCCCAGCAGTTTGGGGTGCTAATTTGAATTCTTGTACTACTGGGTACAGTGTGTATTCTTTTCTATGTTCGTTACATGGGTATCAAAATCCAGATATGTCCTTTTTCTTCAGATGTACCTTCTTTATTAATTCTACTCCACTTCAGCAAATGCGGTGGGATCCTCCAGATGACAATTCTGCTCAACAATTGTGACTGATTTCCAAGAGCAAGTTATGTGTTGTGTATGGAAGAGGCAGTGTGCTGTACAAAAACTAGTATATAATTATAGTATAGCCCATGTTAAATGTAATGTGTCTGTCATGTAATATGTAGAAATGGGCTACATTAAATTTGGCTTTTTCCTGCATTTGTCTTGACTTTGCAACCTTCAAGAGTCGTTTTTTTAGAGTAGTTTTTTGTGTTCAGGTTCCAAGACTATGCTTATTTCATTTATTTTTAGTTTTCTTACGAGACATTATGTCCGTGGCCTCCTGTCAGGACTTTCAAAGCTGACCTCACTCCTTTGAGTAACATAGCAGTAATAAATCTCAAACCCCTCAGTGGGCCAGAGCTTCACGGGGATGGGATAGTGTGACTGCGAGTTTCGCAAACATGTTTATGTGATAGTGAAGGAGTGGTATAACCAGTGAATCTTGGGTTTCACTCCAGGAAGAAAACGGTTTAGGGAGAACAAAGGCTTCTCTTTGTTTCTTTATACATTTTCCCTTCTGTTTGTTCCTCTTCAGTCTGTATGTGTCTGATATGATCTCCAGTCTGGTTCTTCATGCCAGCCACAGGCTCTTTATCTCATTGGTATCAAATTTCTCTTCTCAAATTTCTTATTGCAGTCTTTTTGTAAGACACAAATCTCCCTGCTCCTTTCTGGCTTTTCCTTTGCCCTGTTTCTAGCTGTCGTTCTGGCTTCTTTCTCTCTGCTCTTACATCACCTGCTCCTCTGGTTTTCACCTCTGGGCTTCTTGCTTTGATTTGGTTCACCTAACTTAGTTCTTTGTCACACCTAACCGTACCAGTCCCCATTTCATCTTGTATATTGCCCTTGATCTTCTTCACCTTCCTGTGCCTTATGCAGCTATTACAGTTCTTGTTCTCCAGTCTTCTGGCTGAATCAATCCTGATTCAGTCTTGGCCTCCTTCTGGTAGCACTCATTTGTAATTCCCTGTTCCAAACTTCTGCTAGCACTGGTCTCATCGTCCTTTTAGATTACACTCTTTGCAGATCAAGATTGCCTTTCTGAATAACCTTCTCATTTCTACTGCCTTCTGGGTCAGTGCTTCCCATTTTGCAGTTTTGAAATGACCACCTTCTTCCTTCTAGCTGCCCAAGCCTTAAAATGTCCCCAACAGTTTCGTTGCTTTTGGGTCTGGTGCTTAAATCTGAAGCTAGAACTTTGGTTATGGGAAGGACCTGCTCACCCCCAAACAGAAGTATATTGCGGTGGAATTTTCAAAGGACCTAGCAACTGAAATCCCCATTACTCCTTTCAAGGAGTTATATTTGCTGGCTTTGTGATGAGCTGGCAAGGGAACGCCTTTGCTAAAACTCAGGTCCTACTGAAAAATCAGGGGATTTTGGGGCTTTTCAGAGAAAATTTGCTGGGGTGTTTAACATGGGCAGGATGACTTTTTTTTTTTTCCCCCCCAAGAAGGAAATTGTTAGACTGCTTCAGCTGAAGTTTTCAACCAAAACAAATTAAAAAAGCCCAGCTTGAAGTAGAATCTCAGCATTCAAAGCAGTTTCTTTTGTCTGTGGGTGTAATCAAGCTGTCTTAATCCATAGCTATTCTTCCTGTTAATCTGTATCAAAGAAATAAGCAAGCAGTACGGAGTAGGGTTTGATTTTCATTTATGCTCGAGCAGAAAATGTAGGCTTTCTCAAAGCAAATGGGCATTCTTTCTTTTTCCTCAGCCTGCTGCCTGCCTATAAACCCTTTTTATTGGTTATTCAGTGCTGCTGTCTTTCCTGCAGTGAATCAGATTACAGATATTTCTCAAGTTGCTCGAGCTCTTTGGTAGTTTCATTTGAAGTCGACCACCCTGCTTTGAAGGGTGGTGCCACCTTGCATTATTGAGAATCTGGGACAGATCTGTTCTGAATCTTCAGAAGTTTGTGCTGACATTTACAAAGGCTCTCAGGCTTTGGTAAATGTATGACTGGGTTTGGGTCTTTGAAAAAAGGATCAGAAAATATGTCCTGGCGTCTATGTCGAGTCATAAGCACTCGGTGTCTGACTGAGTTATGCAGCATCTCTGGAAGTGACCGTGCCTTAGCCGGGATGAAGTATGTGTGTTGTACTCCTCAGCAGTTGCACTGCGAGCATGTTTTTACCTTTTCTCTGGTGTGGATTGGAAGTCAGTACCTTGTGGCTTATTTGAAAGGCAGTATGTTTTTCATAAAGGTCAGGAGGGTGAAATATCTCAGAAGGACTGCAAAGTACTTGCAGCACTGAAGGCTGGCCCTGCGGTGCGACCTGGGGCTCTGGCTTCAGCGCCGATGGTCGGCTTCCAATCCCTCCCTGGTGAGGAGCCAGGTTTTGCACTGCTGTTGCTAATTGGCTGCTATGCAAGGCACGTGGCTTTGTAAGCTGCCAGTTCGTACATATGGATGCTTTTATAGAGCCTAATTCAGCCTTCCTTTTAATCTCCTTTCATACAAAGCAATCTTTGGCAGTATGGGGTGTGAGAGAACTGAATTCTTCCTAGCTATTTGCATAAAAATCAAGATCAGTAGTGCCACTTAAGTAATTTTTATATGGAAATTATTTCTGTGGTTAACATTGTGTTTGGCTTTCGTCCGTCCAAATTTATGAAGAGCCTCTGATGTCTCAAGATAACTTAGTCCTAGGGACGTCTCCATGGAAACAGGATCTTTGTTTTCTAAAATTTTGTATCCTCGCCCTCTGCTTGTTCCTCCCCACCTGGAGCCAGATCCTGGTTGTTGCAGCACACTTGTCCCCGCAACACGTATTGTAGGCAGTTTCACATACAAACCATTTTTGACTGTAAGTCAGGGAAAAAAATCTAGCAGCAAAAAATAAAATGAATTTTCAGAGAACAGAAATCCTGTGTCTTCGCAAGCATCGTTAAAGATGAGTAACAAGCAGAACACAGAGGATGAGACAAAGTGTGAAGCTTACAGAAGAATAATTGCTTCTATTAAAAATGTTTTAGATTTTCCCTGACTGCTTTATGGAGAAAAATCTGTACAAACAAGGACGAGCCTCAGTTCTTTTTCCCTTTCTGCCACAATGAACCGATCATAGCTGTGTGTCTGGTCACTTCATGATGAATTGTAACTTGCAATATAAAGTACTTGGAACTGCTAACTGAAATCCAGGCCAACTTTGTGATGATGAACAAGTTTAGCCTTACTGGTATTCAGCTGACTTTCTGCAACAAGCTGATGGAATTTTTCATAGTTACTCCTTAAGAGAAAGAAAAAAAAAATGCTATTAATTTGACTTGCTATTAGTATTTGCAGCAAAAATGGCAACCTTGGTAAGTAATTGAGCTCCATGTGCAGATCAGGTATGAGGTATGGGGTTTGTGACAGCTCTTCACAATCCTTGTACAATCTTTGTTTCTGATATGTTGAGCTAGGGTAGCACATTCATTGCCAATGTTGGGCTTCCAAGAAAGAAGAGAACTCCATCCTGTTCTAACATATTGTGTATGGGTTTGATGATTGCTCTCTATATTTTTGATGATCGCTGTATTATGCAGTGATAATTCATGCTGGAGTCTGAATGTACAATCCCTGCCCTTATAATGAGACATTTTATTTATTTTCCTGTTATTCACTAATGTTGCCTTTGAAATCATTATCTGTGACACAATTAAGGGGTTTACTCCCCTTTGCTAAAACCTTTCAACCAACCTAGCCTATTGCACGCTGTTTCCCTTTCAGGCCAGAGGCATTCATGTTGAAACAAGCGTTTTATAGCAGAGGAAGGATGCTCTGCCAAAGCTTGGGTGTCTAGAAAGCTTTTCCCTCAAGCTTTAGTTGCAGTCTCCTGCTGTCTGCTAAACTCTTCCAACATATTGAAACAGCAGGTAGCGTTGGTTATGCTGCGTACTTAAAAGCGTTTTAAATTAGCACATTTTATTTACCATAGTGCTTTTTTACTTGCTACCTAGTTGGGTAGGTTGGAGAGCGGACAGGAGGTCATGAGCACCTCCCTGAACTCTGGTGTTGGTCACACTGAGGTGGGTGAGGGTGCTTGGACCTGCTGAGGTGGTGATGGTGCTTAGTCAGGCTGCCTTCAGTGCATGAGGTGATTGGAAAGAACACTGTCAGAAGTTTGGGGGCGTTGAGAGGCAACTGTGCAGTTCAAGGTGCCGAGGGGAGGCAGCTGAATTCTCTTGGGAGAGTGCTGCTTTTTTGCTTGTCTGTGAGGGTGAAATACAAGGTATGTGGAAGGCAGAGAGCTGGCAGGTGATGCTGCTGGTGTGGGTGTAGCACTGAAGATCTGGAAGCATCCCTTGCATCCCTTCGAGGCATCTTCTGAGAGGGAGAGTGAGAGAGGAAGGAATACTTACACTGCCAATTCCACTAAAGAAAGGCTCCTCAAATTGCTCTTCTGCTTAATTTGTTCCTAAATAAGCAATTCTGCGTAAGTACCCCACTTTCTGTAATAGGTTTAAATCATTAATTGAACTATTTCTTAGCTCATAGAAGCTTCACATATACGAATTAGGGAAGTCAATCCAAAAGCAGCATGACTGCCAGGCATAATGTCAATTTGGAAACTGATGGCCAGGGTTTGGGATTGCAAATAAACTAACACAGACAGTCATACCTAGAGACCCATACCCCTTTTCCCCTGATGTTGGCAGGGCTTTGGGGCAAGGATGAAAGTCAACAATCTTCCTAGGAAGTATAAAGCAGGGATTGTCTGTTCAGATTGGATGAATGAGTCCACCTTCCTTGTGCAGTAACAAGGAGAGCTGGGATAGCTGAAAGGGATTTCTAAACTTGCTGTTGTGATTCTGACTCTGTACAGAGGATCAGGGAGACTGGGGGTGCCCGGACTTGGCTTGGCAGTCCAGGCGATGATGTCATTTGGGGTCCTGCGTGATTTATTTGTGAAAACGTTGGGGAAAGAATGAACCTGCTAATAAGAGTATTCCTGGATCTTTGAGTGAAAAACATGTACTCATGAGGCAAGATTACACGTGTGTTATATTATTCAAGTTGGTTTTTATTTAAAAAAGTAATAAATTGCTGTTTTCTCCTCCTCTAGATTGTTTACTAAACGAAGAGAATTTCTCAGTGAGGTGCCCCAAGCACAAGGTAAGAGTCCTCTCCTGGATTAGGCCTGCTTTTTACTGCCCTCTTCTGGTGTCTAAATTTGGATTAATGATTTTATACCTGGATAACGTCTGTAGTCAGGGTGCTTAATTCTTCTGTGACATGTGCTTGTGGTATATTCTGAGGGCAGACATCAACTTGAGAAGAATACAAAGAGTTTAAGAAGATAAATTAAGGTTTTTACCCTATCTGTTCAGTTGTTCTCAGGATCCTTGATGGCTCTTAAGAAAGGCCGGCTTAATTTCCTGTCTTCTGTGATAGAATCAGTACATTGCCTGCTGTTTCTGTGGGAGTGCTACATTGAAACTTGCAGTGTTTTTTTTTTCCTTGGATTTACTGAGGATGCAATATGAGGAAATAAAATGGCTCGTGGTAAAGTTTTAGCCTGTTTTTTGAAATGTTTAAGGCTACATCATGAACCAACGTAGTGATGAACCTACATCTTCTTCTAGTTCAGTGGTATTAACTAGACTGAGTTCTACCAGCCTTCGATGTTTCTGTGCAGTTGTTCTATAGATCTGTGACCCTTCAGAAGGCCTATCATTGTTTTCAGATTTTAGCGATGGATTCAGTGTACTGCTTCTACCTAGGGCTTGGGCATCCTTAACTGAATGTCCCTGGAGCCTGCAAACAGTGCTGAGAGCTGGATGGATGTTTCTCTGTCCGTATGGAAAAAGGAGACAAGGCAGGGAGTACATTCTTTCTTGTTACACATAAGCAGTATGATATTGTGTTGGGAATAACCCTCCCAGCCCATGTCGGGGAATACATCTCTGGGATGCTCTCGGTACCACTCCACCAGTTTTACATGCTCAGAAGTATCCACAAAAATGGCTATTCTTGTGGCCAGTTGGATACAACAGGAATTGTGCAAGAGCGCAGATAGTTTGTGCTGGAGAAACTATAATAGGGGAGAGCTGTGCTGCTTTTTAGCAGGGATTAGTCTTCATTTAGTCCTTGTCTGCAGATCTCTTCTCTGCCTAGAATTAGACTGACATCTGGTGGTCTTTTGTCTTCACAGATTAAAGATAATCTGTCTTTTGTAAACATATAAGAATTAGTCTCATGTTCCTTCCTGGATGTTCTACCACAATATGATGTATTTATACACACATTTAAAATGTGCTGGAAGATTCTGGGGCATTCAGGCTGTTATCCCAAGCTGGCCTACTTTTCATGATAGAAAATAAAATAAATTATTCTGCACAATTGTGGAATAATGTTGAAAATGTACAACGAGCTTAAATTGATCTGTTTACACGGCACGAACCTACAGATCTTGCCAAGAGAAAATGGCAAGGATGAGCTCCCCTAACTGTGGGATGCAGCTACGCCAGTGCCACCCTCTGCCCAACTGTGAGTGGTTGACTAAAGAGGAATAAGAACGTTGTTTTTGAAGGCTGTTTTGGTTTTGCTGCCTGTTGCCCTGAGTGTCACAGGGAAACACAGTGTAACAGCTTTTCATAGCTGTCTTGTGTCCCTGCTGCTGTATGTGAGCACCCGCAATGATGGCGCTCAGAGCGTGAAAGAAGACAACCATTTTACAGAATCCGTCTTCCTGGAGAAGATACTAAGCAGGCACATTGATTTCTGACGTAATCTTGGGGTGTGAGAGGGGAAACCAGTCAATTAACTCAGTAAAGGTGCTTCATAAGACAATAAAACTTCAGGTTTTATTCAAAACCATCCCACTGCAGATCATTTTCTGTGTTGTGTTGAAAATGGACATTCCACACCAGCAGCCTTTTTGGCACAGAAGTTTGTTGTCCTTTGCTTAGCAAGGAGATGAATCACTTGTTTGAAGTCAAGCAGAGTTCCTTTTGCTTGACCGCAACTCTGCCCTTGCCCTTGTGGTTCATTGATCATTACTGGTTTGATTCAAATCTGTCTGCTGGGCAGAATATAGGATCAACCTGCTCCTGCTGCTCCAGCCAGTTACGAGGCATGGACCAGGAGGCTGAAAACCGTTGCTTCAGAGCGACTGGAGAACGAATTGCATCAATTTTTTTGCATGATATGAGCGATAGAAAGGAAGAAAGGCTTCAGACTAGGCCATTTAAAACTAAGCTTTTAGGTAACACCAGTTTAACATTAGTAGCTAATTAGTAGCTGTCTGATACCTCATTCTGTTCTGTGGTTAATGGGTGGAAGAACTCACTAACTTGATGAATCCACTAATGCAGAGTAAGTCCCTCAGCAAAGTGCCTCTTATCCCATGCCTCACATCGGTAAATACACCTCATCATAATAAGTGGCTCCTGGAGAGCAAAGGTGCTTCTTGCCTCATTAACTGCACTTGACACTTCAGGCATAAGCAAGCTAAGTCCAGAGGGACTGCTCCTGCCTTTCCCTCTGCTCCCCAGTGAGCTTTCCCATTTCCTTCTGTCAGCATTGATGCTTCAACCATCCGTATCCTGAATGTGCTACTTTTGCAAAATAGCAGCTTTTATCACAGGGAAGACGCTTTCTGAAAACTAATCATCTTTAGAAGGGTTCGCTTCCTCTCGCAAACCCAACGAGCTGTGCGTCGGGATCACAGCGAGTGCTGTTGCAACAGGACAGATGATGATGCCGAGGCACTGAGGATGCAGAGGGGATGGGATACCTCACCTTTTGGTGGCACTGCAGCCTTAGATTGTCTTAAACCAACTGTGGGGCAGTTCTAAGCGGTGTATCTCAGCTTGTTCTTCTACCTTTCTATGTTAAATTCTGTTTTTCTTAAAATTAACCAGGCTTTCATATCCCAAACTCCTTACTTGTGTGGAATTGCTTGCTTTTGTCACAGGGAAAACTCTGTCTGAAAAATCTATGTCTGGTTTCAATACTGACTTCTCTTTCTCTCTCTTGCTTTCTGTATGTTCACTTTCCCTACCCCTGTCTTCCTTTTCTCCCTCATTTTCTTTTTCCTCCTCCTTTTGGCTTGCTGGTTTGTCAGCCCCTCCTTCCTTGCTCTCTTCCCTCCTTGCAGAACAAGATGGTGAAAGGCAGCCTCAGCACAGAGCAGTCGGAGCGGGGGTGAGGGGGGAAGTGTACTCCTGGGAATGGAAATAAAAGCAAGCACAGGTGAGTTGGGGAGAGTTCCCAGTTTCCACCAGCCTTCTTCCATGGCTCCTTACCTCCAGTACCTTCCCCGTATCTGCAAGAACTCAAAGTGCTCTCATGTATATTCAGAAAATTTGTAATAACTATTTATTTTATTGTTTTCCCCCTGTTACCATTCCATTCAGGCAAGTGACTTCACTTTGTATTTCCACAGCAGTTCCTTCTGTTTAGTGGTGAGAGGTAAAGCTTGTTAGCTGTTACAACTGCCACCAGCTAAACCAGTGGCAGAAATCTCCTTTCCTATTGCCCATGGTTGTGCCCATAAGGAGCTGAAAGGGATTTTTCTGTAGGAGTAGTTAATAGTAAGCTTCCATATGAATAAATTCCTCAAAGCCTCTTAAAGTTTGTACATGAGAAAGAAGTAATAGTACTCATGAGTTGAAGATTGTTGTAGTCTCGATCCCCCTTTTTTGTGGAAATGTAAATGCAGGAATAAGTAAATTAATCTTAGCAGGAGCTCATTACATTCCTTTCAGACCAGCGCTTCCCTCTGTTTTGCAAACAGACCTGGGTGGGAGAAGGTGGCACTATATCTACAAGTGGCCACCATTTCCTAAGTTCGTAAAAACTTGGAAAGCAGCAGTTGTGCTCTCACACCCCAGCTCCCTCGCTGCTCTTCCTTCCTGCCTCCTTTGTCTCTTCCCAGTGTTCGTACAGCCTGTGTGAATTTGGCAGGGAACTCAGTTCTTCTGGAACTACCTGTTGTCATGCTGGCACATGAGTTGGATTGTTTTCCTAATCTGGTTCGCTGTGTGGCTGGGCAAATATCCTGGTACAAGGAGGTAGTAGCACAGAGGTGGGAGTTGGCACTCAGGGCGTGGGATGAGATTAGGATTTCTTATTTCATTTCCAGCAAGTGCATTGCTGTTTGATGAAAACAGGGAGGTCTAAGTGAAAGCAGTGTTTGGTTTTGAATTAATACTTGCTGGCACCCTTTCCCATAAACTGCAGGCCAAGGTAGTCTCTTGCCTTCGCTTCACCACTTGGTGCATTTCTTACTGAAGCTGATTGCTTCTCTTTTTCTTGCAGTCCTGCAGGTGAAGTTCTTTTGTATCTGTTCTCTTGAGCTGATTATAACAATCTCCTTCCCTCACTGTCTTTCCCTTGCTTCTTAGGCACCTCCCTTACCTTAAAATCTTGCCTGTTCCTTGAGTTAAGTAACTGTGAAGTGCTTTTAATGTTTTCTCTGAAGGATGGGAGATTAATCAGAGAGTTCTGGTTTTTAGTGCAGTAGCAGAGGACAGGTAGTGTTTCATATAAAGAGTTTGGGGACTGACTACTGGCTTGGTTTAGCGCTGCTGTGTTCTGGGATTTTTTTCTTTTCTTACAGTATTCTTTCATGGCTTTTTAGTGTCGTTAAAACAGCTACTGTGCACACAGTATTTAAAGTTCATTGTATGAGTAACTTTCTCCTTCCACGCAAAGGTCATTGGGATTCTTTTAAGCTTTTCTCTTTTCCTTAAAGTGTAAAAAGCCATATAATTCATAATGCTCAAACAGGACAGTCTCACAGTGGGGTGTATGTTACAGCTGTTAAAACTGGAGAAGTCTTCTCAGTGATGATTTTTTGGGACATTTCTTTAAGGCACTGGTTAACATTACTGTGTCCCAGAGACCTTTACACAGTTTTGTTGCCTACGTTATTGTCCAGTGCTAACTCTTTTTTTATATATTGTAGGAATGTAATGGCTTACGACCTTGCAGGCTGTGGAATCGCTACATCATGTTCACTGTGTGCTCTTGGACATCTCTCTAAGGCGTCATTTCTTTCCAAACACACTTTTCTCTCAAGTAGTTCTTCTCTGAAAGATCCTATTTAGCCCCCCCCCTTTTATTGCTGAGAAAGTCTTAAATTAAGATGAAGTTCTCCAACCTGGCCTTGAATCCCAAACTACAAACCATGCAAATCTAAACATTCCAATCATTTGAAAAATACACACACACACACATTTGCTGCGTTACTAGGTAATTAAAGAAGTTGAGAGGAGGCCTCTAGCAGCGTCGGTGGCACGAGGCTGCCCCTCTGCTGGCCTTAGCCTAAGATAGGATGGGCACTCAGCTGTTCGATTGTTGGGCTCTTTTAGTCCTGGTTCACTCCTAGGAGCGGCATGTTAAGAAAAATTCTGTGTGTTGGATAACATCCAGGCGAGTCAGTGAATACTGTCTCTGTTGCTTCTGTCTCCCTGAGCCAGTTGCCTCTAGAACATTTGGATCAAATCCAGATCTGGAGAGTGACTGTGGGAGTGAGTCTGGTGCTCTGGATCTTGTCCAGGAATGGGGAAGGGACTCTGTACAGTGAGCCTGTTTCCTTCCTGAGCCAGTGCCTAATGCTCTGGACCGGTTCCAGGCATGGGCAAGCAGCAGTTGTACAGGAGCCAGCGACAGCAACACAGCCTTGACACTTCTGCAGCGAGGGCTCACAGTTGCACGGTAATGAATACCGCAAAGGTCAGCTGCCTGAACTCTCTAGGAACCTCCCTCCTTTCCCCTTTAGTTGTAGCTCCCTGTCTTTTTTTTTCATGCAGCTCACGTCTGTTTTTCATACATGCTCACCTGACTTTCTCTGCTGTAAGCCTGGCACCCCTGTAAGAGGGGATATTTGCAGCCAAGAAGTAGGTTTGCTGGGACGTAACCTAATTGGTGTGCTGATAACCGGAACAGCACTGACTTCTGTATCGCAGTTAGTGTTCCTGGAGCTTAATTGCCAGCTCGGAATGAACACAGGTGTTACTTCGTTCCCAGGCACACCTCTCATGCCATTAACCACTCCCCTGATGCATTGCTTATGTTGCAAGCTTTTTTTCCGTTTCCCAAGATCACGGGCTGGTGGGGAGGGCATTATTTAAATTACATCAAAGTAAGTAGCCTTACTAAATAAACAAATTGCTTCTGGGCTCACTTGTGTTAGGGGAGAAGGGAAGAAAGGAACACATTATTTAACACTTTGCTTTCTCAGCTGCGCAGATTAAGAATGAGAAACCTGGCTTAGAGAAATGCAAGTGAACTTTATCTGCAGTTTATTTTTTGGACTGAACCTCGACCAGTTTAGCAAACCTCCAGGTTAATTTTCTTATCTCAGAGAACCTTTGGACAAGGAGAACCAGCATGCCAGGCACTTGGACATTTGCACATTTCTATTGAAAGACATCGCAACTTCAGTCCTTCCACAAACTGTGGCCACAACAGAAAGGACTCTATTACCTGACCTTTGATTGGTTTAACTGCAGCTTTAGCTTGTAAAATGAAGACATTTCCTAGGTTCCGTTCCTGCAGCCATACTCTTATAATTCCAATACCAGTTTCACTGTCTGCTGTGCTGTCACTGAAAGCCAGTGCCAGCTGGTAGCATGGTGACATGTGTGAAAACACCTGGGTGCAGGCATTGAGAGGCAGAGTGGCCCCCCAGAAGCTGTCATCACATTTGAACATGCTTGGCCTCTCTGTTCCCAGTTTTCATAGTGAAGATGAGGAGCAGGAGGTCCTTTCTGGCTTCTGGAGGTGGCTGTTATGTATCAGTGTGCTGCTGTTGTTGTGGCACAGATTGTCCACTCATCCTGCACCTCCTCCAGAGCTGGGCTTATATCATTTTCCACTGGTTGTTAAACTAATACTTTTTATCACATCAGTTTGCTTTTTTGAACTACTTGTGGTTATGTTTTCATCTGGTTACAGTCAAAAACTAAAGAGCTCTTGGTGTCACTGCAGTGCTAGTGGCCGCAGAGTGGGTTCTTCTGAAGCCTGGGGGTCCGTGTTGGCAGACAGAGAGAAGCAACCATCCCAATATCAATCACCGTTTTGATTTGTTTTTCAGGTTAGGCTGTTGAGATAAAAAAAGCGGTGGACATTCGTGACTGAATGGAATCTCTCCCACTGTGCAGCCATGCCCCCTCTCGACGTGCCTGCCAATGCCAGCACTTCCTTCATAAACTCCTACATCACACCCAAGACCGATGACATCACAGAATCTGACCAAGGAGTCTGAACCAGCTGTTTCCATGGACACAATCTCCATAGTGACAGTGGGAAGGGGAGGGGGAAAAAGGAAACAGGTGGGGGGAATTAAAGAGGGAGGGATAAATATATATATATATAAAGATCTATTTTTTAGTCTTGAAAGACTTTGTTTTAAATGAAAGGTGCGCTATATCCCTTTTGATGCTTTTGATTAAAATTAACAAAAACCCATATAAATTAAAAAAAAAATACCTAAAGTAAATATTCCATCCAAAATCCAAATGAGGCTTACGGAGCCTAACGTTTTGTGGGAAAGAGTAGCAGAACTGGGAATACCCCTAACAGGACTTGTCTCCCTTCCTCTTGCTTTCTTTCTCACAACACCCAAGGAGGTCCAATTTTAAGAGGCAGGTATAATCATGATAAATTTCAGGGTGTAGGGGAAAGACTGGGACAGTTATAGGTGATGGGGTGTCACCACTTGGATGTGCGAGGTAGGGAGAGCGTTGTTTTTGAGGAACATTGTTAATAGTAGGAACTTGGAAAACATCTGAAGTGTCTTAGGTTGTGATAGTCATGAAATAAGAGGCGGCTGGTGCTTGCTAGATCCCGAACACCTTGTACGTGTGGGAATGTCTGTACCACACAGGGTAAAGGAGTCCCTGCCCTTTGTAACAACAATGTGGTGCACCCCCAAAGCATTCCAAGAAGCTGCCTTCAATTTTGAAGGCAAGTGAGGGGAAGATGGGGTTTACCTGCCAGACTGGGAATTGGAGAGGAAGCCTGAATGTTGGTAGAGTCAATGTATCTTCAAACTGATCAGGAAAATCTACTTGGCCCTTTTTTTATGTTGTGTTTTGCTTTTCCTAAGGAAGGAAGAGGGAACATCACCGTAACAGCCGACACTATCTGGTCATTTGGGGTGGGGTGTTTTTTTGTAAATTATGTAATTTTGAAACACTTGGGTTTAAGGAACAACAACAAAAAAAAAAATCATGATTTTTTTCTTATTAAGGCCTTAAGAAAGGGGTTAGTGCATCTTTCAGGGGTCACTCTGCCATGGGAATAAAATAGCTGTTTCACAAACAGTTTTATATAAAAAAGCTTAAAAAAAACACCAAAAAAACTAATAAACTTCATTTTAACCTTGTCTCCTTTTGTTTTGTGCGAACTTGATTTGTTTCAAAAGGACAGAGAGACAGTACTATCTGCAGCTTTTTGGTTTCTTTGCCTTCATCAGTTCTGCCTTCAGCGATGACCTCCTGAACTGGCCCAGCAAGAGGAAGACCGCAAAGCTTTTAAGAGTTAAAGCTTAGGATTTGTTTTGATGCTCAGAGATGACGAGCCAGTGACTGGATGAATTCTCTGTTTGCTTGAGCTGGTGGTGCTTCACCAGGTCACTGACTTCTTTCGCTCACAGGATGGTGGCGTGTCCTAGCGATATCAAACAGCGTGGTGCTTACTGGGAAGTCACCAGAGATAGGGATCTAACCAGCATGACTTGGGTGAAAAGCAAAATGGGGTTGATACTGTGGGGAGGGAAGAACTATTTTAAGAAGTTATGTACTGGATGCTTGCTCAACTGCCCACGTTTTGGAGTATTCAGCACATAAAAAAACCTAAAATCTATGATAGCTCATATTAAGATATCTATTTTAACTCTATTTTTCAAAGATCGATTTAAAGATTTGGGAGATGATTTGGCAGTTATTTATTTCTAGAAGTTGCTGCTCTCACTGATGAGTATTTGGAAAAGAAAAGGGCAGCTGCCCGCTCGCTCCTTTCCCAGTAGCAGCTACTGAAGTGAGTTTGTCCTTCTCTACATTAAGAAATACACCTGTTGTGATAAATGTCACTGATGTGTCCTGAATTGGTGCTGAAAATATTTAACTGCTGGTGTAGTCAGAAAAAAAATCATTTTTAGCATAGTTAATGTGATTGAGTAAATGACTTCTTTTCAACTGAATAAAAATGGTTTTTTTTTTTCCTAGTGTCTGTTCTATTCTGCCTGTTCTGGAAAAGATAAAAAAAACCCAAAGGAGTTACTGTTATTACATTGATTTACGGTGGTGAAGAACCAGCTTTGTCGTGCCGTGAGGGCTGTGTGGTGAAACTGCTGTGAATTTGATATGTTTGGCTCTTCAGGGTGGTGTCGCGCAGCAGAGGGAGAAGGTTTTTGGGTAGCTGGGAGGGAGTCTCAGATTTTCCTTGTGGGTGCTGGTGGCCATTGTGGAGATTGAGTAGCTCCTCGTGCGCTGTGGTTGGAAACTAGCAGGAGTCGTGTGGAGCGAATAAATGGTGCCGCAGCTTCGCCCCTCGTCAGCGCTGTTGGAGGTAAGAACTGTGCTCTCTGTAGAGAGACCTTGTGAGTCGGTCATCATTGTTGGTCAAATCTTTACAGAAACCAGAGCTAAAACCAAGCCAGGAGGAATAAAATAACATATAATGGCTTCTTGGGAGAACCTGGAAATGATCCAGAGCAGTCATAAAATCCAGCGGGAAATAAAAGTGTCTTTTGGCTCAGAAGATATAAAGTGCCTGAGTGGATTCTGAAAGCCGTTGTACAAAACGTTTACCAGCTCTATCCTGCAAAAGCAGTTAACAGCTTGATAGCACAGAGACTCCAAATGTGAAGGAGATAAAAGGTTTGGAAATCTTGGCTCATCTGGAATTTGTGCAGTGGAAATTACCTGCAGAAGAACATTAAAACATGGAGAATGTGTAAAGAGAAAATATGTGGCCTGCCTGCCACTGGGGAATTACCTGTTTGGATGAGGAATGAACTCGGGAGAGTTTGGATAAGGCAGCTTATTTTCAAAGTATTTCTCCTCACTGACTCCCAACGGGATCTCAGAAAGAAGGAGACACCTGCTTCCTGGGAAATAGGTGTGGTGGTTCAACAGTGTTTCCAAGTGCGTGGTTGCCATTTAAAAAAAGGAAGCTCCCACAAGTGACCCGAGTGAGTCAACGCTGCTGGGCATGGACAAAGAACAAAGATAGAGGGGTTTCATGCATGATACACATCGGATTCAACGTGCAACAGATCTTTATTGACAGGATTGGTGGTCAGCTGGAGACGTGGCTGGAGATGCTCCTCCCACAGGAACTGATGGAGGCCCTAGGATACGTACAGCACGTGTACCTCAATACCAGGAGCTGCTGGTGGATACATCTCTCATGGAATTTTATTGCACGTGGAATCGACACGTGCAGAGCCCAGGCAGAGGCTGCTGTGGAGTTTCCAGCCAGGTTCTGCAGCACGGGGAGAAGCAGTCTCGGCAGCCACTGCAGACGGTGGTGGCCGCCCCTGCTCGTCTGTGTGTCTCATCAGTACGGGTGGGGTTTTTACCTGGGCTTGTGATGTTCCTGAACATTTAGAATCGCTCTTGGAACAAGACGAAATGGTGATGTGTGATGGTATTCAAAGAAAATGTGAAGTGCTTTGGGGCAGAGCATATGCCAAAGGATGTTGTCTTTCCAGTTCCTGGAAGCCACGTAATCCCAAACTAAAGAAAAGTGGGTTTGGTGGGACATGAATTTTTAGAAAAAGTAGTTTGTAATGATAGAAGCAATTAAATTAAAATGATAATGCAATTAAAAGGACAGGAGGCTGAGGGGAGACCTCATTGCTCTCTACATCTACCTGAAAGTAGGTTGTGGAGAGGAGGGAACTGGGCTCTTCTCCCAGGTGACGGGACAGGACAAGAGGGAATGGCTTCAAACTGCACCAAGGGAGGTTCAGGCTGGACGTTTGGAAAAAAATTTTCATGGAAAAGGTCATTGGACACTGGCAGAGGCTGCCCAGGGGGGTGGTTGAGTTGCCTTCCCTGGAGGTGTTTAAAAGAGGATGGATGAGGTGCTGAGGGGCATGGTTTAGTGATTGATGGGAATGGTTGGACTCGATGATCCAGCGGGTCTTTTCCAACCTAGTGATTCTGTGATTCCAAACGACAACTCTGGCGTTGTGACTGCTTCATGTGCAGAATGAACTGTAATGTACATAAGAACGTATGTGAGGAAAGATTATACTATTAGTTAAGTTATAGAGAGAACAGTTTGGGGCTGAGTTGGGTATAAGCTTTTCAAACTATCCTGGCTGGTAACAGCGCTGTTACATCAGGAATCAGCACTAGGGGTGATGGCTATAGACGAGAGGGGCAGATTTAGGCTAGACATAAGGAGGAATTTCTTCACTATGAGGGTGGTGAGGCACTGGCCCAGGTTGCCCAGGGAAGCTGTGGCTGCCCCATCCCTGGAGGTGTTCAAGGCCTGGGTGTGTTCAAGGCCAAGTTGGACAGGGCCTTGGGCAGCCTGGTCTGGTGGGAGGTGTCCCTGCCCATGGCAGGAGGGTTGGAACTGGGTGGTCTTTAAGGTCCCTTCCCACCCAAACCATTCTATGATTTACCTGTGCTGTCTGGAGTGCAGTGGTTGTCATGGATGTGGTAGAAATACTTAGTAGAGGGACATGAAACCATTTTGTCTGACCTGGTCCCTGGCTTATCAGAAACATCTGGAAGAAGCACTCCTCCATCTAAAAATGCAGGGAGTTCAAATATCAGACCTTTGGATGTGGAACAGGCTATCTGGATGACTGAGGATGAATAAATCATCATCAGTCAGGATTTTCTGTTAGTGATTAAATGTGTGAATAAGAACAGGAGCACATGTAACATTGGTTCAGTTACAGATCTAGAAAGTATAAACGTGGCAAACATTTTGAGAATCTAGTGACTTTCCTTTGAGAAGTTGACAGTGTAGTTACTGCCTGTTGATTCGGGGTTAGAAATCCCTGGTGTGAAACAGGACGAGATTCTTGTTTGGCTGTGGAACATTTCTGACAAGAATGCTTGGGTTTATTGGGGTTTTTTTTGGGAATTTTTAAGACAGAGACACCTCAGGATGTTGTCAGCCAGAGTCAAAGGAGGTGGAGGCCAGAAGCAGTGTAACTGTGCTCCCTGACAGAGATTTCCCGCCCCATCATTCCTGTAGCCCCTTCAGGTACTGGAAGGCTCCTATAAGGTCTCCTGGGAGACTTTGCTTCTCCAGGCTGAAGAACCCCAACTCTCTCAGTCTGTTCCCATATGGGAGGTGCTTCAGCCCTCTGATGATCTTTGTGACCACCTCTGGACTTGCTCTAACAAATCCATGTCCTTCCTGTGCTGAGGTCTTCACAAATTAACACGAGACTCTAGCTGAGGTCTCAGGAGAGCAGAGCAGAGGGGCAGAATCACCTCCCTCAACCTACTGGTCACACTTCTTTTGATGCTGCCCAGGAAGAAAAATACTGGTTTAGCTCATAGCAAACCTCTTGTGAGGCAACTCTTCCACTCTAGCTGGGGAATACAGGTTCAAACTGACTTTCTACTCGTGTGATACAACTTGTGTGCATGTGCTGCTGAACACAAACATATCCAGGTTCTCTGCAGACATCCCCTGCCCTACATCTGCAGCTTTGGGGTTGTTGCTACAGCTGCTGACAACCAAACTTGGAGGCTGCAGGGGATCTGGAGCTCAGCACTCTGTGGATCTGAGGTAGCCTGAAGAAGAGGAGGCTGAGGGGAGCCCTTACTTCTTGCTACAACTGCCTGAAAAGAGGTTGTGGAGAGGAGGGGTCTGGCCTCTTCTCCCAAGTGACAGGGGACAGGACAAGAGGGAATGGCCTCAAGCTGCACCAGGGGAGGTTCAGGCTTGACATCAGGAAAAAATATTTTACAGAAAGTGTCATTGGGCACCAGCAGAGGCTGCCCAGGGAGGCAGTTGAGTCACCTTTCCTGGAGATGTTTAAGGTGAGGGTGGATGAGGTGCTGAGGGACATGGTTTAGTGATTGATAGGAATGGTTGGACTCTATGATCCTGTGAGTCTCTTCCAACCTGATGATGCTATGTAATGCCTACGATTTTCTGAGTTTCATTAAAATTATTTCTTTCCAGCACCACATCTTTCAGTGGGAAGCAGCAAAAATGACAGAGAAGTTTTCAGGGAAGGAGCTGGGAGGTGCTCTGCCTTCACACTCGAGATAAGTGCGGTGTGGTAATCATTAAACCAGTGTCATATTGTGAGAGTCCTGTGGGCTGCAGCCAGTTTATCAAACTGTCACTATGTTTAATGGCTTTATCACACACTTTATAGCATTTGTATTAGGAAAATGTAACTGGACTTCCATCTGAGATCCTGCACCCAAGCTATGTTTCCCACTCAGAAGAGAGGTGGAATAATTGGACTATTATATAATGGAGATTATTTTGGTGAGGCACTGGCACAGGTTGCCCAGGGAAGCTGTGGCTGTCCCATCCCTGGAGGTGTTCAAGGCCAGGCTGGATGGGGCCTTGGGCAACCTGGTCTGGTGGGAGGTGTCCCTGCCCATAGCAGGGCGGGTGGAACTGGATGATCTTTAAGGTCCCTTCCAACCCAAACCTTTCCATGATTCTATGGTTTTGAGGACATTATTTTGGGGACAGTTGGGATTACCGTGCATAGATACTAGACCTGGCTCATTTCAGTATCTAGTTTCTTCTTGTACTCTTTAATTAGCTGGTGCCAAAGCACCTTAAGAGTAAGAGAGATCTTGTGGTTCCCATTTGTGGTTGGAAGAAATGCAGAAAAGCAGAATAAATGTTTTTCAGTGTTGTGTGGTGAAATTAGGAACTGGCAGCTGGAAATGTATCCAGAAGAGGCAAGGAAGGACTGGGTGTATAAGCAGAAGAAAAATTGCAATTTTATGTAATAGTTTTTGCTGCTTTGCTTTATTTTGGAGAGGTGGAGGCTGAGGGGAGACCTTATTGCTCTCCACAACTGCCTGAAAGGAGGTTGTGGAGGGGAGGCAGCTGGCCTCTTCTCCCAAGTGACAGGGGATAGGATAAGAGGGAATGGCCTCAAGTTCCACCAGGGAGGCTCAGGCTGGACATGAGTTAAAAACGTTTCACCTAAAAGGTCATTGTGTGCTGGCAGAGGCTGCCAGGGAAGGTAGTTGGGTCACCATCCCTGGAAATGTTTAAAAGACAGGTAGACAAGGTACTTAAAAGGATATGGTTTAGTGGTTGACAGGCATGGTTGGACTCAGTGATCTCAGAGGTCTTTTCCATCCTGGTGAGTCTTTATGAGATTACTGTATAAGTAATAATACTGTCTGTTAAGCTGGTGTCCTGCTGCGGCTAAAACTTCTGAGGAAGAATTGCTAAGTGTGCAGTGATAGGTGGCTGGCACGGTTTAACCCCCAGCTGGCTGCAAAGCAGCACACAGCTGCTTGCTCATTCTCCCACTGTGGGATAGGGAGGAGAATCGGGGGGGGAAAAAGGTAAAACTTGTAGGTTGGGATAAAGACCATTCAATAGGACAGGAAACGAAGAGAAAATAAGAAGAATATAGGAATGGTTGGACTCGAGGATCCAATGGGTCTCTTCCAGCCTACTTGTTCTATGATTCTATGATTCTATGAATGAGGGATGCACAATGCAATAACTTAACACCTGGCGGCTGTTGCCCAGTCCATTCCTGAGCAACAAATCTAGACCCCCAACCAACTCCCCCCAGTTTATATACTGGGCATGACGTTATATGGTATAGACTAGCTTGGGTCCACTGTTCTGGATGTACCTCCTCCCAGATTCTTGTGATCCTGCCCCTGAGAGAGCATGGGAAGCTGTGAGGCCATTCCCTCTTGTCCTGTCCCCTGGCACTTGGGAGAAGAAGCCAGCTCCCTCCTCTCTACAACCTCCTTTCAGGTACTTGTAGAGAGCAATGAGGTCTCCTCTCAGCCTCCTCTTCTCCAGGCTAAACAACCCCAGCTCTCTCAGCCGCTCCTCATATGTTCTGTTCTCCAACCCCTTCACATGCTTCGTTGCTCTTCTCTGGACTCACTCCAGAGCCTCAACATCCTTCTAGTGGTGAGGGGCCCAGAACTGGACACAGGATTCAAGGAGCGACCTCACCAGTGCTGAGTACAGAGGGAGAATCACCTCCCTGGACCTGCTGGTCACACCATTTCTGATCCAAGCCAGAATGCCATTGGCCTTCTTGGCCACCTGGGCACACTGCTGGCTCATGTTCAGTTGGTTGTCGACCAACACCCCCAGGTCCCTCTCCTCCTGGCAGTTTTCCAGCCAGGCTTCTCCTAGTCTGTAGCTCTGCATAGGGTTGTTGTGCCCCAAGTGCAGGACCCGGCATTTGGCCGTGTTAAACCTCATGCCGTTGGACACTGCGAGGAGAAGAAATAGTTTCCAGGGCTGTGAAATGGAAGTCGGTATTTGCCGCCTTAAAGAGGGTATCAATGGCTGCTGTCATGGCCAACTTCAGCCACAAAACTCACTTCAATTAAAAACAAGAGCAGTGTGATGCCACAGGAACACAAAAGGCTTGGAAAAGATGCTCTTACAGTGGAGGGGTGAGCGTTCTTTATGACAAATGTGAAAGATGGACTTGGCAAACATAAAGTCTGTGATTTGTTGCTTCGGAAGGAGGAAAGAAGATGCATTTTTGGGCTGCAAGGAATTGTTGTGATCTAGAAGATGGACAAATAAGAAGCGAAAAGCGCTTAACCTAATCCCAATCCCCAATAATCAGTAACAGTGACTGCAGACTGACAATAACTGGGACAAATTCTGCTTTACAAGTGACCTTCTGAAGTGTGGCCCATTGGCCCCAAACGCTGCCCATCACCCACGCTTAATGGATTCACCCCTGAGCTGAGGGTCAGCAGGGCAGCTTTATGGTCCAAAGTTCCTCTCAAAAAGAAAAAGAGGAAAGAAAACCTTTTCCAAGTGGCCTAATGGTGTGAAAGTGCCATGGAGAAGGTCAGTAGAAGACATGGAAGGTTTGTTCTTTTAGGAAATGCTTTTAGGGACCTGAGACCACTGGGAAGGCACTTGAAGTCCTCACTGGTGGAAGTGGCTGTTCCCGCTGCCTGTTTCTATTTCAAGTTTCATATGTGTGAGCTTTGGAAGAACAGTTTAGGTAGGTACCATACCAAACTCGTTCTGTGATATTAAAATAACAAGAGGCCCTGAATAATTCTGTAACATAGAGCAGCTTTTTTTTCACATCTAAGTGGAGGTTCCACACAGAGGACAGTGCTTGTTGTGCTTAAAAAGGAAATGTGGATCAGGTCACCTGGGTTGGTTTGTTCTTATAGAATCATAAAACAACCAGGTTGGAAGAGACCCATCAGATCATCTAGTCCAACCATTCCTATCAAACACTAACCAATGTCCCTCAGGACTTTGTCTATCTGTCCCTTTAACACCTCCAGGGAAGGTGAATCAACCCCCTCCCTGGGCAGCCTATTCCAATGCCCAAAAGCAGACATGCTTTGTCTTGGTTTTCTGCCTCCAGTCAATAGCAACCCACAGAAACCATGGAACATGAAGGCTGATGTTCATTTTCTAGGGTTTCATCTGAACTCATTAAAAGAGCTGCTTATAGAATCATTAAAGTTGGAAAAGACCTCTAAGATCATCCAGTCCAACTGTCAGCCCAACACCACCGTGCCTACGAAACCATGTCCCAAAGTGCCACATCTACATGTTTTTTGAACACCTCCAGGGATGGAGATTCCACCACTGCCCTGGGCAGCCTGTGCCAGCGCTTGAGACAGGGAGACACCAAAACTCTGTCCAACCTCTAGTTACCATCTCTGTAGAGAGATAGAGAGATTCACCCCTTATTTTTACCGCTTATTAGCGTTACTTGGACTTTGAGAGAAGCTGATCAAAAACCCAAGCAACCCTTCCCAGGGTGCGGCCAAGTGTTCAGTGAAGGGTCTGGTGGAACTTTCCTTGCTTGTCCTTTACAGTGCAAGAGAAAGGATGAGCCTGGGACGTGCCTGAACAGCCTTTCTGCAACAGCCATCTGACCTACCTTCTCCTTTACCAGCTGCATTAAGAATATACTGACTTGTGGGGTTTAAGCATATGTGTATTCATCTTTCATATCTGTAAGTGTATATGTACACCAGAAATGGTGTGACCAGCAGGGTCAGGGAGGTTATTCTCCCTCTGTACTCTGTACTGGTGAGGCCGCTCCTTGAATCCTGTGTTCAGCTGTGGGCCCCTCACCGCAAGAAGGATGTTGAGGCTCTGGAGTGAGTTCAGAGAAGAGCAACAAGGCTGGTGAGGGGTCTGGAGAACAGGCCCTATGAGGAACGGCTGAGAGAGCTGGGGTTGTTTATCCTGGAGAAGAGGAGGCTGAGAGGAGACCTCATTGCTCTCTATAACTACCTGAAAGAAGGTTGTGGAGAGGAGGGAGCTGGCCTCTTCTCCCAAGTTACAAGACAAGAGGGAATGGCCTCCAGCTCCGCCAGGGGAGATTTAGGCTAGAGATTAGGAGGAAGTTTTTCACAGAAAGGGTCACTGGGCACTGACAGAGGCTGCCCAGGGAGGTGGTTGATTCACCCTCCCTGGAGGGTTTAAGGGATGGGCAGATGAGGTCCTGAGGGACATGGTTTAGTGTTTGATAGGAATGGTTGGACTCAATGATCCGGTGGGTCTCTTCCAACTGGTGATTCTATTATTCTATTCTATGATTCTATGTAGATCTGGAATAGCATGAGTACAAACGTTCAATGGCTGAGAAAAGATGTTGGTTCAATCACCAGACTGCACAGGAATGGTAAAACCACAGCTAAGGTCTGGCCTGCGTTCACGGGATGCTTCAGCAACTTAAACATCATCGTTCAAAGACACTGCGTCTCTGCAGAAGCAAACGGGCAGCATTCATAAAAGAAAGACATATTTCCTCACAGTAAGCAGGCTTTGCACCTTCAAACCATGACTTCCTAAGTGCCAGCCCTTGAAATAGGCTTTTAACAGCCACACAGCAACTTGTGTTAGAGGACAGACAGGCTGCTACTTCCTGCATTTCCCCTTTGTTTTTACTTCTGCCACAATTGACAGTGAGTGTTTGATCTCAGTTTCTGCTGCAGCCTGCATGGCTGGTGCTCTGGTACTTGTCAGAGCACACAAGTCTCCCTGGTTGTTCTGAAAAGACTCGTGGCACCAAGATTCAAAAAGCACCTGAGGGTTCCTAACAGGCATAAACAGGCTGAGACATTTTCATCCTCATTTCACAGAATCACAGAAAAACCAGGTTGGAAGAGACCCACCGGATCATTGAGTCCAACTATTCCTATCAAACACTAACCCATGTCCCTCAGCACCTCATCCCCTTGTGCCTTAAACACCTCCAGGGAAGGTGAATCAACCACCACTCTGGGCAGCCTGTTCCAATGCCCAATGACCTTTTCTGCAAAAAAATTTTTCCTGACGTCCAGCCTGAACCTCCCCTCATGGAACTTGAGGCCATTGCCTCTTGTCCTGTCCCCTGTCACTTGGAAGAAAAGGCCAGATTCCTCCTCACCATAACCTCCTTTCAGGTAGTTGTAGAGAGCAATGAGATCTCCCCTCAGCCTCCTCTTCTCCATCGATTATGAGAGACTTTTTTCCTCCATCACCTGCGTTTTGCCTTCAGATGGATCATGTATTGTGTGTCCGCATGGTTTGCAGGTAACTAATTTTTCATAATTACTCTTGGGAGTCACTCAAGGACAGTGGTTTGGAGTAGTAGCCCAAAGGATTTGGGGTGCACACTTCCCAGCCTTCCCTCCTACCCTAAGGTGTGACCCAAGGGCATGTGGTCTCCTTCCTCAGAGAGCATAGAAAGCCTTGGCACCTCCAGGCTCACTCAGAGGTTATTTCCTGGTAACCAGTAGCTATTTCAGTGCTGTTACACCCCAGCAACTTCTCCAATAGGGTTTTTGGCCTACATCATCTGTCCACACCACATGGGCAGGTCAGAAGTCCTGAAATTTTTCCTTGTTCTCCTTTTTTTTCTTTCTTTAATAGAACTAGTAAATTAATTTCATCATAGAATAGTTTGGGTTGGAAGGGACCTTAAAGCTCATCCACTTCCGACCCCTTTGCTATGGGCAGGGACACCTCCCACCAGACCAGGCTGCCCAAGGCCCCATCCAACCTGGCCTTGAACACCTCCAGGGATGGGGCAGCCACAGCTTCCCTGATTTTAATCCCTAAATCCAGTACAACTGTGAGGCTTTGTTTGTGCTGTACAAAGCACCTTGGCAAGTTCTCTCAGTAGTGGGTATTCTGTACCCCATTCCTGTGGGGAACTGTGCCCTGATCCCTCCCTCTCCAGCCAAGAGGAAAGGGGGGCCCTGACCACTGCTTGTGTGAAGCCTTTAAAGAGGCATCAGAGCCTCCACCTTCAAAGCTTTACTCCTTACTTACCTTCCCCGGAAGTGCCCAAGGCCAGGCTGGATGGGGCCTTGGGCAATCCGGTCTAGTGGGAGGTGTCCCTGCCCGTGGCAGGGAAGTTGGAATTAAATGATCTTTAAGATCCCTTCTGACCCAAACTGTTCTATGTCAATTCTATGACCCCTGCGCCTGCTCCACGAACTCTCAGGGAAAGTTTTGGAGGTGTTTTGGCCAAGGTCTTTGCATGCATCTCTTAATTTTGCAGGGTGGTAAGAAACCACGCTTTGTAAACTTCAGGGTCAGAGCAGATGAGGCAGAAGATGAGGTTTTCTCTCTCACAAGAGATTCAGACGAGGCCTGTTTCTGGCAGGGTGCCTGTCTGCTCCCCCCCAGCCTGGGCTGTGCCCCAAAGCTCAGGGCTTGATGCTTCTTTTCACCCACTCTCAGCAACAAATGAGAGGTGCAAATGGGTCTGTGCATTGTGTTTGTACCCCGAACGCTTTCTACGGCCAAATTCTGCTCTTCTTTGGCTTATCCTGGGACATGTAGCCTTTCCATACCCATTGTGCTCCTGGATAAAAACTCCTGCACTGTGTGACTCTGAGATTGGGCACTGCTGGATCTGAAACTGCTTCCTTGGAGCAACCATTTGGGAGACAGTGGAGGTGGTTGAGTCACCTTCCATGGACAGGTTTAAGGGGTGGGTAGATGAGGTGCTGAGGGGCATGGTTTAGTATTTGATAGGAATGGTTGGACTCAATGATCCGAGGGGTCTTTTCCAACCTGGTGATTCTATGATTCTCACATCTAAAGACAGCAGAAGACAACTTGGCTGTGGCTAGTGGATTGCTCTCCTTCTGCTGTGCCCTCTGACTATTACAAGCAGAGAGCTGTGTTTGTACAGACCTCTGCGGACTCTGTTTCCACAGGTGCATTCAGGTGGTGGGATTTGCCAGCCTAGAAGCTGTCACCCCAGGAGGTGCCCTTCACCCATTGAATTCATGACGTGCATAGGAGAACAGGTAACATCAAAGACAGCTGTTGAATTTTCAATCCTGAGTACAAAGGCCTTAGTTCAAAACACAGTGAAGATAAATCAGAAGACTTTGGAACAGGCAATAAAGAGCATAAAGTAATTAAGGGTTTGTCTTAGGCCTTTCCCTCTTTCTGAAATCATAGAACCATAGAATAGTTTGGGTTGGAGGGGACCTTAAAGATCATCCAGTTTCACCTTCCTGCCATGGGCAGGGACACCTCCCACCAGACCAGGCTGCCCAAGGCCCCATCCTACCTGGCCTGGAACACCTCCAGGGATGGGGCAGCCACAGTTTCCCTGGGCAACCTGGGCCAGTGCCTCACCACCCTCAGAGTGAAGAAATTCCTCTTAATGTATAATCTAAATCTGCCCCTCTCCAGTTTATACCCGTTGCCCCTAGTCCTATCACTACAAGCCTTTGTAAAGAGTCCCTCCCCAGCTTTCCTGTAGTATCCTTCAGGTCCTGGAAGGTTGCTCTGAGATCTCCTTGGAGCCTCCTCTTCTCCAAGCTGAACAACCCCAACTCTCAGCCTGTCCTCATGTGGGAGATGCTCCAACCCCCTGAGCATCTTTGTAGCCCTCCTCTGGACCCATTTCAACACCTCCGTGTCCTTCTTATGCTGTGGATTCCAGAACCGTACACAACACTCCAGATGAGGTCTCACAAGAGAGGAACAGAGGGGCAGAATCTCCTCCCTCGACCTCCTGGCCACGCTTCTCTTGATGCAACCCAGGACATGGTTGGCTTTCTGGGCTGCGAGCACACATTGACGGCTCATGTCGAGCTTCTCATCAACCAGCAACCCCAAGTCATTCTCTGCAGGGCAGCTCTCAATCACATCATCCCCCATCCTGTACTGAAATTGGGGATTTCCCTGACCCAAGTGCAGGACCTTGCACTTGGTCTTGTTGAACCTCATGAGGTTGTCTCAGTCCCACTTCTCCAGCCTGTCCAGGTCCCTCTGGATGACATCCTGTCTTTCTGGTGTGACAACTGCACCACTCAGCTTAGTGTCAGCTGCAAACTTGTCGAGGGTGCAGTCGATCTTGCTGTCAATATCATTGATGAAGATATTAAACAGCAGGTCCAGTATGGACCTCTGAGGGACATCACTTGTCATGGATCTGGACTTTGAAACATTGACCACTACTCTCTGAATATGATACTCCAACCAAGTAACACAGATCAGAAGGGAGCTGCAGAGAGGTGTTAATTCCTGTACATGATGTCTGTATTCCATACATAGGAAGACTAAGGTTCGTCAGCTCCGTATGCAGCATGGCTTTCAAAATTTCCTAGTTTTCATTTATTTAAGCAACCCAACAAATTAAAGTGTCATCATCACAAACACATTCCTCTTTCCCGGCTGGTTCAGCAAGAGCCTGCAGGTGGCTGATGCTCAGCGATGCCTCACCTGAGCCGCAGGCACATGGCCAAGCAGTTTTTCCCGTGGGACCCGGGAAACAGCAGCTTTAAGAAGCTACTCTTTCTCTGCAGGTGTGGAGGTGTCACTTATGTCGATGACCTTGGTGTTTTGCCACCAGTGAGGCGAGCAGGGTCAGCCCACCAGAGGCCCAGATGCCTCCCAAGTCATTTCTCTCCCACTCACCATCCACCGCTTGCCAGTCCCGTGTCTTTAAGCATCCATTCAGTCAGGCCAGCTTAAAAAATACTAAGAAAATATGTTCCTTTTCAGTTTTCCTTGCAGCCACCACCTCCAGTCCTTCCTCCTACCTGTGGGAAGATCACTGCTTATGGAAACTTCCATGGGTAAAAGAGTGCAGGTGGTTTTTCTCATGTAATCTTTCATAATGCAAACCACAATTATAATGCACAGCAGTAGAAAATATAAAAATGAACAAAGAAAAATAGGCTTGTTCTGTACAGTTGCTATGAGAATGTAGCAAACTGCTATTGGCAAGAATAACCTACAGATCATTTGGGAAGGAGTTGCAAAGGTAACCAATGAGCTAATCACTCCCTAGTAAGATCTTGCATGCATTTTCGTAATTTCTAATTTCTATTTCACTCCACATGCTCCTGCTGTTATTAATCAAATTGTGAGCTTGACTGAGCCAATATTCCAAACCAAATCAGTTATTTGTGAATTTCTGATTCACAGAAAGAGTCAAATATACGTTCAGATTTCCAGTGCACTTTCGGATTAGTGAAGCGTAAACTATCAGTAGGAGCATCACACAGAAATCAAACATAAACAACCCGTTTCACTGTCACTGTAACACACAGCGATCTTCTGTTTCCAACATGTTGATAAAAACTCCAAAATGCTGACTTGTGTTTAAGCCATTGTTTACACTGACAGAAAACATGACGATAAAACCATGAAAAAGTTGCTACGAGAGCTTGACATTTCATTATTCGTGAAAACAGCCAAATAATAAACTCTGTACCCTAAGAGTAAGCACACTGTACTCTTGGAAATGATTAACAGGTTTTAGAGCATCAAAACTGCGTGTTCGAGCATTTTCATTTTAAGCGCATTAATAATCATTTGGACAAACGTACATTTCAATGTTGCTGTTAAAGTTATTTATAGTTTCCCAAGAGAATCGCTGAGAGCTCGCTGTCTGTCGTAACAGAGTGCTGAACAAAGGGCAGAATTCAGGTGGTGGTGAAGTGCTCGGCAGAACAATCGTCAGTTTGTACCCAGTGAGTCCCATTTTCTTCCGCAGTTAAGCCTGGCCTGACAGCACATGATCCTTTCCCAGTGACAGTCCGCTCCCCAAAGCATGCTGACTTTCCTGTTCCATTCCTTCTCTCCTTGGATTTCTCTATCAGTTGCTATTTTTTTTTCCTTAGTTATCACTAATTCCTGCCCTTGTGGCTCCTTGGGTGTGTGGGAGCACGACACGAGCACTGGGACTGTTGGGTTTTGTTAGTGAGCAAAGCCAGGAGGGTCTTTTGGATTCCACAGATCACCAGACGAAGCCATGTGGCTTTTAGTGGTCAGAGGATGATCTGTCAGCCTGCTGCAGGGATGGAAAACTTTCTGTTTGGGATCGTCTCTGGTGTGCCTCTCTACAACTACCAGTAAGGAGGTTGTGGAGAGCAGGGAGCTGGCCTCTTCTCCCAAGTGACAGGGGACAGGACAAGAGGGAATGGCCTCAAGCTCCACCAGGGGAGGTTCAGGCTGGACATTAGGAAAAAATTTTTCACGGAAAGGGTCACTGGGCACTGGAACAGACTGCCCAGGGAAGTGATTGATTCACCTTCCCTGGAGGTGTTGAAAGGATGGGTGGATGAGGTGCTGAGGGGCATGGTTTAGTGACAGATAGGAATGGTTGGACTTGATGATGCTGTGGGTCCTTTCCAACCTAGTGATCTTTGATTCTGTGTGCCAGCTGGGCTCAGGTCACTTTTACTCTGGCAGGATCATGTCCCCTAAGGCTGTCCCTGCTGCTTGACTCAGGTGTGCCCATGATGTGCCCAACCTGTGGGTGCATCTCCCTGCCTGCCAGACAAATGATTCTATGAAATGCCCACCCATGCATCAGTGAACACCTGAGCCTGGTGCCATGTAAGGTTAATAAAAAACCGCCACAATGTTCAAAGAAGAGGCAAGTGATCTGAGGCTGGTCTCCCTGTCCTTTAAACCCAGGGAACACTGCAGCGTTGCTTCTGCCTGCAGCTTCTTTGCTAGTGCCGTGGAGGATGGCCTGCACCCCTCGCATTGCCGGCTGAGCCCAAGCTGGCAAAACCAACTGGGTTTCATAGAATCATAGAATCACTAGGTTGGAAAAGACCCACTGGATCATCAAGTCCAACCATTCCTATCAAACACTAAACCATGTCCCTCAGCACCTCATCCACCTGTGCCTTAAACACTTGCAGGGAAGGTGAATCAACCTCCGTCCTGGGCAGCCTCTGCCAGTGCCCAATGACGCTTTCCATGAAAAATTTTTTCCTAATGTCCAGCCTGAACCTCCCCTGGTGGAGCTTGAGGCCATTGCCTCTTGTCCTGTCCCCTGTCACTTGGAAGAAAAGGCCAGATTCCTCCTCTCCACAACCTCCTTTCAGGTAGTTGTAGAGAGAAATGAGGTCTCCTTCATCCTCTTCTTCTCCAGGCTAAACAACCCCAGCTCCCTCGGCTGCTCCTCATAAGACTTGTTCTCCAGACCCTTCACTAGCAAAAATACTCTTATTCTGGTGAAGCAGTACATTATTTACTTTATCCGCTTACTGAGGGGCTCAGAGCTCTGCCGTAGTGGTTATTTTGTCACGCACTCTTATCTCCTGCCTCATTTGAGTTGTGCAGCCATTTCCAACCTTGTGAGCATGGGCTGTCACTCAGTTCAAGATCCCTCTTCTCCTCTCATGCCACCGTGCTTGCCTAGCTGTGTTGTATAGAGAAGCTTGTGACAGCTGACCCACCACTGAGTGATGAGGGGTGCTGAGGGAACTGGGTTTGTTTAGTCTGGAGGAGGCTGAGGGGAGACCTTACCATTCTCTACAGCTACCTGAAAGGAGGTTGTAGAGGTGGGTGTTGGTCTCTTCTCCCAAGCATGAAGTGATAGGACAAGAGGAAATGGCGACAAGTTGCACCAGAGGAGGTTTAGATTTGATACTAGGGAAAATACTGAAAGAGTGGTGAAGCATTGGCACAGACTGCCCAGAGACTTGGTGGAGTCTCCTTCCCTGGAGGTGTTCAAAAAACACGTAGAGGTGGCACTTCAGTACATGGTTTAGTAGGCACAGTGTGTTGGGCTGATGGTTGGACTGGATAATCATAGAGGGCTTTTCCAACCTTAATGATTCTATGATTCTCCTCTTCCCACTGGAGCAATTACAGTACCAAGGTGGGAGGAAGGCGATGTGAACACAGAATCACTTCCACCTTTATTGAATCTAAGGAAATTTTGATAGCAAGTATGTTTTAGAAGTAATGCTTCTCTTTATCTCTTCTTTCAGAGATGTGCAGAACACACGCAGCTCTGAATGCTTTCCTGGGAAGCCAGTGGTGTTCAGAAGCCATTAGACACAGGCTAATGAGCTTGGACTGAAAAAAGAAAAAAATATCACTGAAACCTGAAATCTGATTTACCTACTAGGAGACAGCATCACCAAGGTTATTTTGTCTGCTCCTGAGTGCCATAAGCACAGGAGAAAAAATGCAATTTTCTTTTTAGCCAGATTAGCTTCCTTTTTTTTTTTTTTTTAATTCATAAATAACCGAATCGAGGCCCTGACTGTGAAAAAAAACAGCATCTCCAACTATCCTTCCAACACAGAGAAATGGCAGCAAAACGCTGCCTGTGAAATATTCCCTCTGCCAGAAGAAAAAGATCAGTGTTAGATGTTCTCTGGAACAAGAGCAAATCTTCGAATTAACATTTTATGTTTCTTTAACCTCTACGCTGATATCTCTGGCAGCCCTCCTCTTTGCTATGTAATCATTACAGTATCAGTCCTCATTAATGAACTTTGCAACTTGATTTGTAGATGCTTTATCACCACCGGGTAAACAACCCCATTAAAGCCATTTTACAAGCGAGGAAGCTCAGCTAGCAGCCAGCTGAGTGCTTGCCTCTCGCAGGGCAAATCAATGGAAGAAACTATACCAAGATGCTTTTGTCTCTTTGGCTTCCAAACCTGGATTTAATCACCTCATTATTTTCAAAGGTGTATCACTGATCTCACGCTTCAGGAAAGCCAGCACCTCCGTCCAAAATTCCCATGGATTCTCTCATTACAGCAAAGAAAAAAAAAATGGTATCAGCACTAAACCAAAAATGAAAAGAAACGCGATATATTCACAGCTCTCCAGAAGCTTCAAGTGCAAGAAACCAAAACCAGCGGCTGAGACAAATCAACAGCCTGTGGCATCGGGGGCGTAAGCCATATTTTTCTGACAGTTTTGCAGGAGAGTGTGAATCAAGGGAACAACTGCCAGTCATTTTCCGAATGAGCAGGCATCTTCCCAGAGCCCAGTCACAGAGATTAAACTTTAGGAGGCATTTTAGACCAGCGCTGGTACCACAGCCTATGCAAAACAACACTTTGATTCATTATCTCTCCATCTTGGGGTTACAAATGGTTCGTGCTGAGCTCCACTTGGCTGACTCAGGTTAGAGAAACAGGAGGAAAGTCTTAGCATGAGGAATTAAGGCCTGTAGGAGAACTTGAACTTGAGTTCAACAATTAGCATAGTTAAAACCTAGACAGCTTGTTCTGTTTTATGCTTTAGCCCCAGATATAACGTGAAGAGGATACCAGGGTTAGGGTGCACAAACCCCTTCCTGGGCAATGTTATGGGTGCATGCACAATCAATTCAACGTTCTCCCGAGCTATGTCAAATATCAAGTCAAGATAGAGCCATTCTGCTCTTATTTCAGTTTTCGTTTAGTATCTGAAGCTTGTCTGGGGGTAACTTATTTCAGAAAACAAACTTCTTCTCATTCATCGGGATGCTGACTACACACTGCCAGGCTGTTCACAGCAATTACTAGAGCCGGACCCCTCAACATCTTACAGTACCAGTGTAAAATTGTCTCTCTGGGGTGAAAAATGAGACCTGAAACCCATCTCATATTCAGTGCTGAATTCGGAGACAGACACCCCCGCCCTTACGAGCAAGGGAAAGGGATGGGGATGAGGTGGTTGAAAAAAGTCCCACCAGGACTTGTTTTAGGGATGGACGAGCTGCTGTGATTGACATAGAAAAAAAAGTAGGAAGCCACAGGAAATTTAAAGAAGAAAAGCCTGAAGAACAGATTTCTTTGCAATGTGGGAAGGCTGGCAGTAAGTCATAGTAACAGTAACTATGAAAGACTTGGCTATTTCAGTTCTGCTGACTGCTTTATTATGAACAAGCTGTTAGCACAGTCCATCTTAAGGCTGTGGAAGTACTTCCAACATATAAAAACCCATCTGAAGGCCAAAAAAGTCACAATGAACTGGCTGAGACTAAAATTTCCTGAGCTGGGGTTGGGCCTCAGGCTAGATTTGTTTGGGAATGTTCAGCCAAAAAAAATTTTAATCCCTTTCTAATGTCTGACATCGTTCTTAGAAATCCATTGTTTGTCTGACCTCCTCCTAACCCCTTAGAAAAATTTCTGGCGATATTTTCCTTTCTCAGTTTAGTGCATTTGAAGTATTACACGCGGAATTTGGCAGGAGGCAACTTTCTGTTAGGAAGACACATTGCACCAGCTCTCTCAAACTGTGCTCAAACTTGGCTGAGTTACAAGCACTCGAAAACCTGGTTTGCGAGTGCGCTTGACGGAGTTCTCAGTTTTTCAGCTAAAATTCCCTAGAGACACCTAAACAGAGCAGGTGGTGGTTGTTGCTGGCTGCCGGAGGCTGGCAAGGGTGAATGACAAGCGTGAAGCTGGTCTCCTCCCCTCTCCCCTTGCTCCCTTCCAGCACAGAAACAATCAGGAGAGGTCACCCGAGTGAAGACAAAACAGGCAAAAGATGGTGGGCAGAAAAAAAAGGAGGTGGAAGAAGAACCAAAACCATGTGTGACTGGGTAGGAGAACATGTTTCCTGGGCTGAGAAGAGGAAAGGTTTGTGAGGTCTCCACCAGCCCCAGCTCCACTCTAACCTGGGAGATAGGCAGGGAAAGAGAGCTGCAGGCTTCCCACTGACCACTTGTGCTGCTGCAAGAGGCTTTGCTTCTCCAGAACAAAACATCGCTGAGGTTTGGATCCATCTGATAGTGTTGGGGGGAGGCAGACAGTCTGCTGGGAACTGGATGAAAAATTTCTGAAAGCTCAAGGAAATATTCTTGTAGCGTGACTGGTGCTTCCTGGCTGGCTCCAGTATTGAGGTAAAGAGAGAGGAGGAATCACAGAATCAGAGAATGGTTTGGGTTGGAAGGGACCTCTACATGTCATCTTGTTCAAGCCCCTGCAGTGAGCAGAGACATCTGCAACTGGATCAGGTTGCTCAGAGCCCCATCCAACCTGACCTTGAATGTTTCCAGGGATGGGGCATCTACTGTTTCTCTGGTCATTGAAAGGTTTTCACTGCACCTTTGTGAAAGAATGAGTTTGTGATGGTGGGTAATTACGGAAACAGCAGTTTTCATATACAGGCACTAACCTCTGACCATCAGGTCTGGGGTGCTAAATGTGATCCTGCAGAAGCCACTTGCAATTCCAGCCAGGCACGGGGCCTGAGCAGCTGTGTGTGGTAGTCAGGAGCTGTCAAACCAGCTTCTAGGCTTTTCTCATTAGATATTGACACTTAGAAGGTCATTTGGAATTATGTTCCCATTGTCTCCTTTGGTGGCACCAAAGAGGGATGCTGTGGGTACAAAAGGCTGCCTGCTCTGAGCCCACACAGTCACTGATGTGGAAAAACCCAGCTTAAACACCCTTCAAGCAGGGTACGAACGGCAAGTGACAAAATAGGCTTTGAAGACAAATAGTATAATATAATTAAAATTGGATTAGTAAATCATCAACATCCATCCTGTGACCTGAACGAAGGGAGGGTCCTTCAGAAAGGAAAAATAGCATGAGATTGTAATTAAAGGTGACCTTATGGAATACATTATAGACACAAAAGCTCAATTATAATTGTGCGGACAACTCTTGCATTACATTACTTCTGGACACAGTATTAATAAGCTTTTTCCTAAAGCTGCCTGTTTGTATTGCAGGTTCTCCACTCAAAGAATAGGAACGTCTGCTTGTAACTTCCATAACTTCACTTAGCTTGTCTCTTAATTGACTGCGCACAAAGGCATGAGCCCAGCGCAGTGGGGCTGCAGCGAGCTAAAATGAGTATGTATGAATTCAGATGCGTTTTTTTAGTTCTCTGTCTTGAAAATCACTCAAAATATTATTTTATTGAAAAGAAATGTAAATGAACGTCTTTCACTCTTCAGAAAGATAATTACCCTTTCCTCTTCGTCACTCTCAGTAAGAGATTTGTTCACTATTGTTTCTTTGCTTGATTTGAAAACTGTTTGTTTGAAATTACCGACGCTCTAACACTTGCTCCAGTCTCTTGCAGGAATGACAGCCCATGTCACCAGCCAAAAATGGAGGAACTGCTTAGTTTATAACCTGAAGGGGGTAGAGGAAAAGATAATTTAGCCAGACATCTTTTGGAGAGGTGTATCTTTTCCCTTAAGCTGGGGCATTTCTCAGGTTGTAGCTTTGTCACCTCATTTGTAATATCAAGGCTGAGCCCAAGGAAGAAAAGCAGTTGGAGATCTACTCTTCCCATGGCCTTTCGAAGCTATGGTCATTGAAAGTAAATCTGTTTCCCAAATTCCAATCAACCATCCTTCTTACCACCCAGGGGTGAGTGATGACAGCCTTCAGCTCCAGCCAAGGTAAGCAAAAAAGAAAGAACTCAGATGGATACCTTTCAGCTGAAGTTCATAAATGTGGAATTCAAAACCAATTGAAAAAAGCAGGGTAACATCCTTTTACCAGTGGAGTGGTCAGGAAATGCCCACTGACATTTCCCATCTCTTCTTTTGTTATCTGACTCCATCAGTGATGAAAATCCATGAATCATGACAATCAGCGTGAAAGGAACCCTTTGATCACCTTTAGCATTCAGCCATCTCCTGCTCAAGCAAGGGCTTGTTTACAGACCCTGGACATGAACCCTGCATCATGATGCTTCCACAAGGGACATGCAGGAGAGAGTCCTGGCTGCACACCAGAGCTGGCTGCCCAGTCTTTGCAGGTGCAGCGTTTTGCAGTCTGAGCTCTCCATCACTCTTGCAGCAATTGTTGCATTAGGAGTTTTCCTCTGATCATGCTGAGATCAAACTGTGATGGGTTGACCGCTTCTTTTGAGCTATAATTAACTGTCATAAGGCTGAGCTTTATCGATCTCCAAGGGCAATGAGGCCAAGAGCATGTAGCTGTGCTCGTCTAGGAAATACTGTGCCTCCATAACCACCTTTGCATTTCTCCTGTCCCAAAGGCTGGAAACTCAAGGCTCCTTGCAATGCATGTGCTTTCTCCTTTGTAGCCAAGCTGTATTCCACCAAAATCAAGGTCATCAGTGACTGATATCTGGAGTTCGATAAAAGAATTTTATTCCCAGAACCATAAATGTCTTTTAGAGTCTCAGGTCACCATTTGAGGCTAATTTCTGTAACAAGTGCTTTTTGTAAAGGAAAGCTTGACCTGACTATCAGTGATTTATCTGACTTCTATTGACTTCCATTGTTTTGTGATCTATCTGGAATTCTGTAAAACCTTTGACACAGTCTCCCACAACATCCTTCTCTCTGAATCGGAGAGAGATGAATTTGATGGGTGGACTATTTAGTGGATAAGAAATTGGTCGGATGGTTGTATTCAGAGAGTTGTGGTCAGCAGCTTAATGTCCATATGGAGATCTATGACAAGTGGTGTCCCTCAGGGGTGTCCCATACTGGGATCAGTGCTGTTTAATATTTTCATCATTGACAGTGAGATCAAGTGCACAGTCAGAAAGTTTGTAGATGACACCAAGCTGAGCGGTGCAGTTGTCACACACTGGGAGGACAGGATGTCATCCAGAGGGACCTGGACAGGCTGGAGAAGTGGGGTTGTGAGAACCTCATGAGGTTCAACAAGGTCAAGGGCAAGGTCCTACACTTGGGTCGGGGCAATTCGTGGTTTCAATACAGGATGGGGGATGATGTGATTGAGAGAAGCCCTGCAGAAAAAGACTTGGGGGTGCTGGCTGATGACAAGCTTGACATGAGCCAGCAATGTGCGCTTGCAGCCCAGAAGGCTATACGTATCCTAGGCTGCATTAACGAAGTGTGGCCATCAGGTCAAGGGAGGGGATTCTGCCCCTCTGTTCCTCTCTTGTGAGACCTCATCTGGAGTATTACATCCAGTTCTGGAATCCTCAGTTTAAGAAGGACATATGAGCTGTTAGAACGTGTCCAGAGGAGGGCTACAAAGATGATCAGAGACCTGGAGCACCTCCCATACAAGGAGAGGCTGAGAGAGTTGAGGTTGTTCAGCCTGGAGAAGACAAGGTTCCAAGGAGACCTTACAGTGACCTTCCAGTACCAGAAAGGGCTACAAGAAATCTGGGTAGGGACTGTTTACACCTTCCAGTACCAGAAAGCGCTACAAGAAAGCTGGGTAGGGACTGTTTACACCTTCCAGTACCAGAAAGGGCTACAAGAAAGCTGGGTAGGGACTGTTTACAAAGGCTTGTAGTGATAGAGCTAGGGACAATGGGTGTGAACTGGAGATGGGCAGGTTTAGACTAGACATAAGGAAGAAATTCTTCACCATGAGGGTGGTGACACACTGGCACAGGTTGCCCAGGGAAGCTGTGGCTGCCCCATCCCTGGAATCACTCAAGGACAGGCGAGATGGGTCCTTGGGCAGCCTGGTCTGGTGGTAGGTGTCCCTGCCCAGGGCCAGGGGGTGGAACTGGATGATCCTTAAGGTCACTTCCAACCCAAATTATTCTAAGATTCCATGACTCGCACTTTCTCAAGCTCCAATAGAACAAGTACTGAGTCTTGTTTGGGAGCTGCTCCTCCTGTGACAATAAGGCGATACAGATACAAACAAACTCTTTCAAAATTGCCCCACGGAAACTCAGCAAGTCTGCATTGCTTCTTGTGAGCTGCGATCCCACCTCGGCTCTGGGAGAGGCCAACCAAACATCTGGACCTCACAGAGGGCACCACCACAGAAGCTGACACCACACATAATACAGCCTCTCAGCTTTGGCGTTGGAGGAGGAGAAAGAGTAGGGATGACTCTCATCACCACTCCCCTAAGCCTCAGCTGAGCAGAGGAGGAGCTTCGAGCTGGAGCCAAGTCCCACATTCCCAGGCTGGTTACTGCAGGGAGGGAGGAGTAGGGAGACAGAAGAGAGTGTGGCAAAGAGGAGAAAGCAAGGAAAAGAGGGGGCAGCTGCCTGGAGAAAAGAGTGAAAGAGCAAAGAGACAGGAGAGGGAGAGGAGAAGGCAAAAGGAAGCAGAAACAGCCTCCGATCAAAAAAAAGAAGACCAAGAAGTAGAAATGTCATTGCTGCTGTGGCTGGGGTCCCAGCTGTCACCCAGCTGGAGCAACATCTCTGTACTGGGAGTTTTCCTTACAGTCTTTACTTTGCTTCTTGATGCCATGAAGCGCAGGAGGCAGTGGAACCGTTACCCTCCCGGCCCAGTGTCGCTGCCGTTCATTGGGACCATGCTGTACATTGACTTCCAAAACCCCCTCCTCTCCTTTAAGCAGGTGAGTGCTGGCCCCCGCGATGAAGAGCCCCCCAAATGATCCTGAGCCCAGGAGGGATGGGGATACCCTGGCACAATCTGCTCTTGCACAAAGGGCGATGCCATCTCCAAAGTCCACAACGAAAGAGGTCACTTGCTATTCTCATATCACATCACCTACCAGTCACATTAACCACAATTGTGACCAGTAATAGCTTTTAATGATGTCTTTCTAGTGCCAGTCAAGTGCTAAGTCCCTTTCCAACCCCACAGCAAATACAGCCTGAAGTACTTCTATTCCTTGCATCTCTACAGCACAGAAACAAAGACATTTAGCTTTTTAACAAACAAAAATCAGAAGACGGAAAGCAAGCAGGCAGCACAGTCTGTGGGTCATTGCTGCTACAGCACTGTCTTCCAACAACGTGCTCCTGAGCACTTTGTTCAGTGGTGCTGACTAGTAGGGGAATCTTGTTAGAATGAGACACAAGAATGCAAGCAGATCACAAGCCTAAAAAACCAATATAACAGAGAATGCTGTATGGATACAGTAAAATGCAGATATAACCAGCGCTGTTTCTTTTTTGGTTTTTAATTCCTTTCCCTTGAAACCATATTTCAGGTCATCTCCATTGAAAGTTTTAGACAAACTATGGTAAAATTATCAGAATCTCAAAATTGGGCCTTTATAAAAGACAAAGTATAAGAATAGTTCTTGCAGGATTAAAAGTCATATTTATTTCTCTCTCCAATTCTAACAACATAATCTCAGTACAAGAAGAAGAAAACTTAAAAGTTAAAGACTTAAAGTAAATGATCAAAATCTAACGTGAATGTTATTTTGGCTCTTTCAGAAGTCCAAAATAGGCAAGACTTGTCATTTAAGCAGGTTTATGTGATAATCAGTTGATCCCTTGATAAAGGATAGCAATTTTACAAGTTATTTTTCCACCACTTAATGATTTATAGTTACTGGTGGGGAAAAAAAAAGAAGCATCAGAAGTTCAAAATTAAATATAATTAATAAACCTGCCTTCCCAGGAGTCTGTGTCCAGTCAAAGGTTTTGTCTCCCTGGAGCAGACCGAGCTCCGTAGCAAACTCTCGTGGTGAGTGTGTGGCTGACAGGCTTTACCTGTGCTGCCATCCTGCTGTCAGCATTGTATTTCTTACAGAACACAACAGATGGAGACTGTGTGCCAGTTACCAGTCTTGCAAGATGTGTACGCTCCTTTTAAGGAAAAAGTTGTCCAGAAACTCCAATGTGGAATTGCCTCTTCCTACTGTGTTTCTTTGAACCAGACTCTGGGTGGATCTTTAGGAACAAATGTGTATTAAAAAAAAAGATGATATATCACCTTATCATTAATATTTCTTTCTAGCAGAGGCAGACTCAAACCACAAAACTCGCCAAATCTTTCTGATAAAAAAAAACCAAAAACAAGTGTTGGGAAATAATTTGTTGTCAAGCATGCAGCATTTGAAACACCTCCAAAAAGGTCCTTGACCTTATGTTCTTAAACAAAATCCACACGACTTACACAATGGTCATAGCAACGGTTTGGCCAGGGTAGGCGCATTCTAAGCCTTTCCACTCACAGAAAATGGATCCCTGCTTCAGCTGCTGTTTGGCACCACTCTGAGCACACAGCAAAGACAAATGTGAAGGTCTCCTGAAAAAAGCACCTCAAAAATCATTAACTAGTAAAGACCCTAAGGAAGGCTATGGTGATATTTTTGTCCTTACATTCGGCTCATTTTCAGGGATGTACTTTTTTATCTTGGCAGTTTCGTGAGAAGTTTGGAAATGTCTTCAGCCTCCAGAATTGCTGGAGCAACGTGGTAGTGCTGAATGGCTATAAATCAGTGAAGGAAGCCCTGGTCCACAAATCAGAGGACTTTGCTGACCGGCCATACTTTCCAGTGTATGAACAGATGGGCTACGGAGCCAAGTCTGAAGGCAAGTCCCTTGGAAACAGATAATCCCCACTGGCACTAGCAACACGGAGGACTAGGTAGATGGAAGATTTTCTCAGTATGGTGCCACCTTCTTGGCAATCAATCTACCCACATGTCTGTCACCCTTTGGTGGTGACAGAATGAGATTGGATGAAAAGGGTGCTCCCTTTAGTGGTTGTAGTAGAGCTCCAGGTGCTAACACATACCTTTTCAGCAGTGTTTGGACTCTACCAGTGGTATAATTTACCTGCCAGTGTTGGAGCTAGAAGCTCCCAACACCCAGTGATTAGTGCTTTTGCTCATACACTCTGTGCATCTCATTGTCATCACAAAAAAAAACCCAAAATTGGAACTTTCTTCCAGGACAGAATATTATCCTGCATCGAGTCCAAATCTCTCTGCTTCACCTCCCAGTTCACACAAACTAAGGGAGCAACGCTAAGTAGTATGGGAGAGTGATTCCTTTATACTTAAGAGTGCTTGTTGCTCTCACTGAATCCCCATCCACTTCTGCTAGCCATGCACGTGCCTTACAAGGAGCAGTAATCCAGTTTTAGAACTGCTGTATGAACAAGCTGTACAAGATGAGACTCTTTCATCTGGTCACATAGACCTGCACCTCCAAGCTCACAGTTGCTTTTCTATAGCAATCTTTGCTTGATGCATGGGTCAGAGTTCCTGTCATTTCTTGCTTATCCATAATTACAGGGATTGTTGTTGCAAGATACGGGCGTGCCTGGAAGGAGCTAAGGAAATTCACATTGTCTACCTTGAGGAACTTTGGGATGGGAAAGAAATCCTTGGAGGAGCGCGTGGTGGAGGAAGCGGGATTTCTGTGCTCTGCAGTGAATGCTGAAGAAGGTTTGTCACATCCAGAAGGATGGGGAAATCATAGAAAAAGACAATAGAGTGATGCAGAGAGAGAAGTAATGCTACAGCCACCCTCAGCTGCTTGCAGTGCTCTCTTCCTCAGTGAAGGCAATGTTGCTTGTCAGTGTGTGATAGTGACCCTGTTCTACCTTGAAGCCCCTTCTACTTTCCCTGGTGGTCCTACTATTTGGTGTAAAACCAATCCATTTGAAGCAGGAAACAAATAGGAAATAAAGAGACTTGAACAGGTAAAATACAACACAATTATTCCCAGGGCTGGGTAAGTATTAGCTTTATGAATTTTACTGCAACACACTGACATTATCACATCCAGTAAAAGTGCAGCTCGGAGTTTGCGCAGCAGATCATCTGTCATCCCAGACACAAAGCAAAGTATTATCTGCCTGTCCAGTCACTGACCAACTCTGCAACTCAGCTTTGCTTCAGAGTTTTCTCCTTTACCAACCAAACAATAGCTGGACATGAGTTCTTCAGGTCCTAGTATGATGCATTTGTACATTGAGTGGTTTGGGGTTTTTTTTTCTTGAAGGTTTCAGGGATGCATTTGTGTATTCTTATTGCTGACAGCTGAGGTTCAATACCTTCTTTGGTTCCCACTTCCATTTTTAGGTCGTCCTTTTGATATACATTGTGCTGTAAATAATGCAGTCTGCAACGTGATCTGCACCACTGTCTATGGAGAGCGTTTTAACTATGGTGATGAGACATTCAAGAAGCTGCTAAAAGTGTTTCAAGACTTTGTGAAAGAAGAATTTACATTCCTGTCTCAGGTAAACCAAGAGCATAATATGTTCTGTAAGAAGCTGCCTTCTGTTGCTTGAGAGCATTGTATTTTCATTATTTTTCTTTTTGCATCATGTAATATCTTCTCTCTCTCTCTCTCTCTGGTTCTGACATCCCAGCTTATTAATGTGGTGCCCATTTTGTCACGCATCCCGGGACTGCAACAGAAAATCTTTCAAGGACAAAAGGGGTTAATGGACATCATAGATGTGCTTATAAAAAAGCACATGGAGACCTGGGACCCTGCTCACATCCGAGATTTCACTGATGCGTTTTTAAAAGAAATGGAGAAGGTAGGGTGACACCAACAGAACATCAATGTTCAGGGTCTATTTCTCTGCCTGTTTAAGCTTGTTCACAGAAAATGACCTTCATCATAAAGCTGTATAAAGCCTCTTACTAATTTCCTACTTTTTCATTCCACATTGTATCTTGAGAAGAAAGATGTTAACTTCTTCATTCTGTAGCCTCCTGTATTGTCTTGAAAGGCCATATTAACTGCTGACATTGTTCTCGTTCCCGTTTTCTACCATCACCTTCCCCTCTGAGTCTAGGTACCCCCTTCCCTCCAGCCTACACCATTTTCAAGGCATTTAAAAGGTAATATTTGAGAATTCAGTAATATATTTCTCAGGTTGCATCATACAGCAAGTCAACATGCAAGATTCTGTGTATGTCAGTGCCTTAATGACTCAAAATCAGTTGCTAAACTGCAGCAACAGGTTACCTTTTTGGTATCATTGCCAAGTCCATAGCCTGCCTTTAAAACAAGTTATGACTTGGAAAGACGGCATCTGCCTTGGTATGTGTGTCTTTGAGTTGCTGTCTAAGAACTGGTTCCGGACAGATCAGTTGAAGGCTTAAATCTGAAGCTCACTGAATTTAAAGGGAGTCTTTCATGTGATTCAGTCAGGCATGAAGTCAGTATAAAAATCAAAGGTACTCTGTCAGCCTATCCGTCGACCGTATGTTTCTGCACATGGCTTCACTAAATTTCAAGTGCCAGCTGAGCAATAGTAGCAAATTCTGCCTGCAAATTGCTTCTTCCATCTGAGTCGTCAGGCTGGATTGCTGTTCCGCATAACAAACGCTGCTGCTCTGCAGGTACCAGGCACCTATACTCTATGCACTAGCTCCCACAGCTTATACAGACAGAGCTACATGACCTCTGTTACTCTGCACCGAGCAGTACTACATGGGGTTGGACGTGAGTGACCACATTGCCTCTTGTCATATCTCTCTTGTGGTCACTAAAGTCTCCTGACAAGCTACTCTGATAAGTCCCTCTCTTGGGATAACTTTGGTCAGGCCAGCCTCGTTAGCTCCCTTGCCAGAGATCTATTATTGGAATAACAGTTGAGTCTTAAATGCCTTATTAATTGCTATCCATATTACAACAGCACCAAAATATACAGAATAACTTAACAGAAGCTAGTCCTGAGGAAAGGGAAGTATAAAGAGGATTAGAACAGACAAGCAGATGAACTCATGCAGAGAGCTTGTCATGTCTCATGTGCTAACAAATTTCAGCTCAATTAGCATTTGGATAAGAGACCAGTTTTGCTGAAATTGGTGTTGCAGACCTAATAGGCAGCAGTGATACCCTGATTTACTTTTGTTTCCTCGTTTGTTTGTAAGAAACAGCAGGGTAGGAGCAGTCAGAATCTGTAGTGTACAGTTATAGATAACCCCCTCAAAATACTGTTCCTTCTGTGTTCGCCACATCAATGCAGCCTCCTCTCTACTGCATGGAGCTTATGATCCCATCAAGCCTGAGTAACTGTGTTCTACCTCCTCTAGGGCAGGATGTTTTGACAAGTGTAAGGGTCCTGCTGTCCGATCGAGTTGACAGCACAAGGTATTCGCTTCTGACATGAAGGCAGGTGTAGTGTTCATCTTGCAGGACATGATTCATCATCAGGTGGCTGATGACCTTCAAATATGGGAGGTAACAGGGTTACCAAAGTACGTCAGCCATACACAGACCATTGCCTGTGTTGTGCTCTACTCTCCAGTCAACTTGGTCAGCAAAAACATATTTAGCACTTCTCAGTACTTCTCTGGGACAATAGTCTTCTTGCTTAGCAAGTACCCCAGCTCAAATTACCCCCTTGTTGGCTCTCCTCAGGGTAAGGAAGCTGAAGAGAATGGCTTCAACTACAACAATCTTCGTATGGTGACTGCAGACTTGTTTGTAGCTGGTTCTGAGACCACCTCCACCACTCTCCGATGGGCACTTCTGTACATGCTTCTCCACCCAGAAATACAGAGTAAGTGAGAGGACAGGCAGAGGTGTGTTGTGTTCCCTTCAACCCTCATTTTGTGCAAGGAGAATCTTCTCTCCTTGGTTTGGGGATTCTGTAATGAGGAACATCTTTGATTATTGTTGGTCTAGCAGAACTCCCAGACGTAGCTGTTGTGACTGGGCTCAGCGTCAGGGGGAAAAGCCCTGAGGAAATGAGTGGAGTTGAAAGGGCAAGTTTGCTCTCTCCTTCATTTTGAAGGATGCTTGGAGACTTCCAGTGGCCAGAGTACCTACCTTCCTATATTTGGAATAAAACCTAATCTGGTTTAATTCTCTAATGCTACATGACCAGGTAACCTTTCCAGCCACTTAGAGGAGGGGTAAGGTAGCATGTGAAGTGACAAGACTTTTCTTAAAGACACTGGACACTAGGAATAGTTAAACAGGTGGCTGTGAGAAACTGAAAACAAATGTATTCCCTTCTAGTCTCTGTTCCTTTCTCTGTTTGTCCTGATCTCACCCAGTGTCTACCAATCTCACGGCACCAGCTTTTGTACAGCTTCTACCAACTCCTTCTGCTGTCCTAGATGCGCACTAATTCCTTTGTTGTGCTGCTTTCAGGCAAAGTCCATGCAGAGATTGACAAGGTGATTGGCAGAGAGAGATCACCCACCATGGAGGACCAAGTGAGCATGCCCTACACGAATGCTGTGATCCACGAGGTGCAACGCTGCGGGGATGTCGTTCCTATTGGAATATTTCACAAGACATACCGGGACACTGAGTTGCAAGGCTTCTTCATTCCAAAGGTGACCATGGCCAGATGGGCAATGCAGCTTCCTCTCCCTGAGCAGACACCAGGTCTGGGGTGTGAGTGACCACAAACAATTCAGCAGCTGGAGCCCCAGATCACAGTCACTGATGAGCATTAAAGTAGGATATTTCACAATGCTAAGACCACGGGAATGATTATTTTTTTGCTCTAGGTTTGTGCTGGTTATATAGGAACCCAGCTGCAGCTCAGTGCAAATGTTTGCTTTCCTCTCAATGAGCTATGTCATCCACTGCCCTACCTGTGCTGAAAGGAGAAAGAAACAGAGCAACAGTTGGGCTTTGGAGTCTGTCAGTCAGCTTTTTCTCTCCAGCTATAAAACAAGTAGAGGAGGATCTGAGAAGCAGAGGCTGTTTCCACTGTGTAACCATGAAAATGGCATTTGTATGCAATGGCCTTTGTAAGGATAAAAACTGCAGAAGTTCAGATGCTTCAGAACATGGGGCAGGCCCCACATGTTCTGAAGAGGGAAAGATCTCTGCTTTTCCTCTGCTTTAAATAATAAACAGGAGAGGAATTCGGTGCCTTATTCTGAAGCACAAAACAATGCTTGCTATGAGACAGGAGGTATGGACGAAAGAGGGACAAGCACTGATCCGTTGTGCCAAGACAATGCTGCTGTTCTCACATAAGTTCTTTCTTCTTGTTATGGAGTGCAGGGGACAACAGTCATCACAAACTTGTCTTCCGTGCTGAAGGATGAGGAATTCTGGGAGAAGCCAAATGAGTTTTACCCTGAACACTTCCTGGATGCAAATGGGCAGTTTGTGAAACCAGACGCCTTCCTGCCTTTCTCAGCAGGTAAATCTGAGTGGAGGATCCAAATGCAAGTCAGAGGCACAGTAGGAGGGGTGATCTGCACCTCCCCCAGTGACTCCAACTTGCTTTAGTGCACTTTCTTCACAGGCACGTTCCTCTCCATCTCTTGCAGGTCGCCGTGTGTGCCTGGGAGAACAGCTGGCCAGGATGGAGCTCTTCATCTTCTTTACCACTCTCATGCAGAAATTCACCTTTGTGCTCCCTGAGAACCAGCCCCGACCACGGGAGGAGAGTTGCTTTTCCTTCATAAACTCCCCGTACCCATACCAGCTGCGAGCTGTCCTGAGATAACCACACACCACTCTCCTTTCTCTTAGAGGCCACCACCAATACAAACTCTGTCAGGAATGTTGCAGGTCTAGACAGGATCCTTGCAGGTTCAACTCAAGATCTCTCAAGTCTGTACAGGTGACCCCAGTAAGGATTTGGCCCAATACACAGTTTAGCTTAATTCCAGTCCTAGACCTCGAATCAGACAGACCTAGCAGGTTACAAATGATGCTTAGGTTTGCAAGACCTAGCTAGGCAGTTCTGCTGTACTTTGGGCTCTCATTGGTCACAGAGAAGTTCACTGGGCACCCGGCTACTGAATGAATTATTAGCCATGAATTAGTTTTCACAAATACAAAACTATGCTGGATAAAAGACAGCCCTGCGGAATTGTCTATTCTAGGAGAAAAAAAAACTTGGAAAAACCTATTAGTACTCCTGGCCTGTTCCCTTCCCTGTTAGCCCCAGTGCATGCTCAGTCACTCTGCCTCTGCTGCAGTGTAGTCCCACAGCAGCCTGTGCCTCTGCCTGGTGTTTGGGGGAGTCCAGCTCTGGCTTGGTTCCTGCAAAAACAATCCACTGCCCATCAGCTGATTTGGCTTGACCTCTTGGCGGGCAGGGAGAGAGCTTCAGCTCCAACAACAAGGGGACATTTCAGGGCAGTGCTCCTGAAAAATTAAACACACATCCCCTTCTTCCCTTCCTATTTATTGCACACACGTTAAATGACAGCCACAAAGAACGTAAATTTTAATCCAGAGAAATGCCTGACAAGCCTTATGTTACTCTATGTCTCCGTCAGGAGTAACTATCAAGGAGTACACAAATAATCTGTACATTGTTTCAGCCCCAGAAGCAGGTCATTTTTGAAATCCAGAAAATCTGGTGAATGTTTTTAAAAGGAATCCTGATGTCTAGATTTACCCTTTCCTGTCTAAATAGTTCCAGAGAACATTTTTTTTCAGTATACATCAAGTCCTAAACTTGGGCAAGTTTGGAACTCACAAAGGGATGGAGTTTGCTGTTTGGAACTGCATGACTTCAGGTTTCAGTGCTACCTTTCTCTTTCTGCCTGCAATATTCCTGACATTTGCTACTTATCAAGATATGCTGATGTTTAGATTAGTAGTAACTGGCTTTTAACCACATAGCATAAACAAGCTTCTACACATCGTCACTACGAAAAATAACATCTCTGAAACTGAGCGTGGTGCACACATTCACATCTGGTTTTCTAATAGTGATTTTGGAAGCTACAAAAGCTATGCAAGTGAATTATGCAAATACTTATTAATCCCTTGTTATGATTTTTACTTCAGCAGCGATTGCACGTTTATGCTTTTCATCTACAAAACATTCTGAAAGATTAAAAATTATATGAAGAGTCTTCTTTCTCTCCCCTCCTCTTTGTGTTAGTCTCACAGGCCTGCCACAGATACTCACATGACAAATTTGTCTTTGGAGCCAGCATCTCATCTTAAAACATCTTGCAAGTTCTTTTCAGTCTTGCAACCAGTCTTTACTGGTTGATTTGATGACGCTGAATGGGACATGTTTGGGTTTATAGTTGCCAGCATACACATTCTTAAAAAGAAGCTGTCGGTGAACTAAACCTTAAAGAGGGATAATTCCTGCTATCAGTTATTTGGATATAAAATGTGGGTTCACCTGCACCAGGTACAGCCTTTCTAACATGCAAGAACACACTGAAAGGAATTCAATCTGTGTGTGCAAGCATCAGCTGATGTAGTGCCTTGGAGGCAAAAGGGAGCAAACAGAGCATTGCAAAATACAGATATGACACACATAATTGGGAAGGGAAAATTATCTCCCAGGTAAAATTGGTTGTAAAAGTTAATGGGTTGATGTTGGGAGCCAGGAGCCGGTGTTGTCACAGCGTGGGTAGAAGGAGGAGGCTAATGTGAGTGTGAGTCCACTGCTGAGATGTGTCCTCCAGCCTCCTGTCTCCCTCCATCTCCGTGCCAGCAGCAGGAGGTGACCCTGCAGCAGCAGGGCCTGGGGAGAGGAGGTGGTCGGTATCACCATGGAATGTCCTGAGTTGTAAAGGGCCCACAAGGGTCATTGAGTCCAACTCCTGTCCCTGCACAGGACAAGCCCAATGTTCACACTCTGTATCTGAGGGTGGTGTCCAAATGCTTTTTGAATATTATCAGGCTTGGCCTACAACTGCGTCCCTGGGGAGATGTTCCATTGTTTCACCACCCTCTGGGTGAAGAGCCTATTGCCAATATCTAACCTAAACCTCTCCTGGCACATCTTCCTGCCATTCCCTCAGGTCCTGTCAGAGAGAAGAGCTCAGCACCTGCTCCTCCTCCTCTTGTGAGGAAGCTGTAGGCCACAGCAAGGTCTCCCCTTGATATCCTCCAGGCCAAACAGATCAAGTGCCTTTAACCACTTCCCATACGGCTTTGTGTCCCTCGTCTTGATGATACCCAGGAACTCCAGATCCTTTTTTATGCACCGATGCCAGGCCACCTGCTCCTCCTCCCTGCAGTGACCCGGCATTGCTGCCTGCCCCAACCAATCAGCTGCATCAACCCTTGTCACTGACCAATCCTGCACTTGGAGCACAACAACCCTGTGCAGCTACAGACTAGGAGAACAGTGGCTGGAAAGACCTGGGGGGGGGGGGGGGTTGCTTGACAGTGGCTGAACATGTAGGGAGGCTCTATGAGAGTTTCTAATGCCTAGTCGAAGATTATGTCCAACCATCACCTCTCAAGTTGAATCAGGAATTACTACCCCCTTCTGAGAAGGGCAAGGGGAATTTTTTCTTTCAGCAGTCAGAACAGGTTCTCAGCAGGTAACTCGGTGCTGGAGCTGCCCCATGTGCCCCATGGAAGCTTTCCCTTAATGCCCATCCAGTTCCAACCCCCCCTGCCATTTGCAGGGACACATCCCACCAGACCAGGCTGCCCAAAGCCCATCCAGCCTCCAGGAATGGGGCAGCCACTGCTTCCCTGGGCAACCTGTGCCAGTGCCTCACCACCCACAGTGTAAAGAATTTTTCCTAATATCTAAACAATATCTTCCCCCTTCCAATGTAAAGTCATTCCCCCTCATCCTGTCACCGCATCCCCTTGTAAAAAGTCCCTCTCTAGCTGTGGAAAAACCCAACATAAACACCCTTCTGGGCAGGGTACGAATGGCAAGTGACAAAATAGGCTTTGAAGACAAATAGTATAATATAATTAAAATTGGATTAGTAAATCATCAACATCCATCCTGTGACCTGAACGAAGGGAGTGTGCTTCAGAAAGGAAAAATAACGTGAGATTGTAATTAAAGGTGACCTTACGGAATACATTATAGACACAAAAGCTCAATTAAAATTGTGCAGGCAACTCTTGCATTACATTACTTCTGGACACAGTATTAATAAGCTTTTTCCTAAAGCTGCCTGTTTGTATTGCAGGTTCTCCACTCAAAGAATAGGAACGTCTGCTTGTAACTTCCATAACTTCACTTAGCTTGTCTCTTAATTGGCTGCGCACAAAAGCATGAGCCCAGCACAGTGGGGCTGCAGCGAGCTAAAATGAGTATGTATGGGTTCAGATGCGGTTTTTTCTCCTCTGACTTGAAAATCACTCAAAATATTATTTTATTGAAAAGAAATGTAAATGAACGTCTTTCACTCTTCAGAAGGATAATTACCCTTTCCTCTTCGTCACTCTCAGTAAGAGATTTGTTGACTATCATTTCTTTGTTTGATTTGAAAACTGTTTGTTTGAAATTACTGAAGATCTAACACTTGCTCCAGTCCCTTGCAGGAATGACAGCCCGTGTCACCAATGGAGGAACTGCCTAGTTTATAACCTGAAGGGGGTAGAGGAAAAGATAATTTAGCCAGACATCTTTTGGAGAGGTGTATCTTTTCCCTTAGGCTGGGGCATTTCTCAGCTTGTAGCTTTGTCACCTCATTTGTAATACCAAGGTTCAGCCCAAGGAAGAAAAGCAGCTGGAGATCTGCTCTTCCCATGGCCTTCCGAGGCCATGGTCATTGAAAGTAAATCTGTTTCCTGAATTCCGATCAACCATCCTTCTTATCACCCAGAGGTGAGTGATGGGAGTCTGACAGCCTTCAGCTCCAGCCAAAATAAGCAAAAAGGAAAGAACCCAGATGGATACCTTTCAACTGAAGTTCATAAATGTGGAATTCAAAACCAATTGAAAAAAGCAGGGTAACACCCTTCTAGCAGTGGAGTGATTAGGAAATGCCCACTGACATTTCCCATCTTTTCTTTTGCCATCTGACTCCATGAGTCATGAATACCCATGAATCATGACAATCTGTGTGAAAGGAACCCTTTGATCACCTGCTCAAGCCAGTGCTCTGAGTACAGGACTGTTGCAACTCTTCTCCTGGGAACTCACAGTAGAACTGGTTGAAAGCCAAAGAGCCAGCTCAAAAGCCAACAAACTCCCAGACTGCTCTGCACACATACTTCAGCTCTTGTTGGTTTTCCCAAGCTGTACTTGCTAAGAGTGCTCTCTGTCCCATTATCCAGGTCATCAATAAACATGCTAAACTTCATTAGCCCCAGAACGGATACCCAAGAGACATCACCAGTCACCTGCTGGACTCTGTGCCGGACTCTGATCCTCACTCTTTGAATCCCATGACCCGAACAGTCATCCAGCCACTTTATCATCTACTTAGTCAGTCTCCATCTTGTTGATTTAGCCACAAGGACACTGTGGGAAATGGGGTTAAAGATTTTGATAACATTGAGGTAATAAATGACATGCATTGCTCTCAGGCATCAATAAGGTTTCCCATAAAAAACAACCAGCTCTCCTGGGGCCCTTTGCTTTCCTGGGCCCCTTTGCTCTCCCAGGCAGCTCCCTTTGGGATCCTGCTAAGAGAGAACAAGGTGAAATCTGCTCTCCTGAAGGCAAGGGCAGTCACACTATTTATCATGGTGACTTCTTATATGGTTTGATATTCTATGACCTCACCGTTGCTGCAGGCAATCTTACCCCTGCCCATCAGGTCTTGGACCAATTCTTCCTTTTTGGTTAACAGCAAACACAGCAGAGCATCTCCCCTCCTTGCTTCATTGACCATCTGTATCAATAAATTGTCTCAGCATGCTGCAGGAACCACCTGGATTATGCCTGACCATATAATCATTCCAGATAAAGTACAGCCATGAGTCAGTCCTAAGGCATATGATCATGTGTGGAGGTTTTATTGACTTTCTGTCCTTGATCTGTAGGGAGTGCCTACAACAACATCACCTGTATTGCTTTGCCCTCTTCTCTTTGCCCACAAGCAACCAACTGGCTCATTGCCTGTCCCACAGCAAAGCTCTGGTCGTTCTTCTGCATAAAGCACCACCACTCCTGGCGCTTTGCAAGGTGTCTGTCCTGAAGAGGCTATGTTCATCGGCTGCAGCTCGTCAGACATGTGAACCATCCACCATGTCTCTGTAATCCAAAAGAAATCATAATGCTGCAGTTTAGCTAGAATTACCTGTCACATGGCTGAACTTTAATGATCTCAAAGGGCAGTGAGGCCAGGAGCACGTATCTGTGGTTGTCTAGGAAATACTGTGCCTCCATAACCACCTTTGCATTTCTCCTGCCCCAAAGGCTGGAAACTCAAGCCTCCTTGCAATGCATGCACTTTCTCCTTTGTAGTCGAGCAGTATTCCACCATAATCAAGGTCATCAGGCTGATTGATATTTGGAGTTGGATAAAAGACTTTTATTCCCAGAACCATATATTACTTTTAGAGTCTCAGGTCACCTATTTAGGCTAATTTCTGTAACAAGTGCTTTTTGTAAAGGAAAGCTTGACCTGACTATCAGTGATCTATCTGACTTCTATTGACTTCCATTGATTTGTGATCTATATGGAATTGTGTAAAGAACAAATACTGAGTCTTGTTTGGGAGCTGCTCCTCCAGTGACTTGTCTGTGCAAACAAGAAGGCGATACAGATACAAACAAACTCTTTCAAAATTGCCCCACTGCAACTCAGCAAGTCTGCATTGCTTCTTGTGAGCTGCGATCCCACCTCGGCTCTGGGAGAGGCCAACCAAGCATCTGGACCTCACAGAGGGCACCACCACAGAAGCTGACACCATACATAATGCGGCCTCTCAGCTTTGGCGTTGGAGGAGGGGAAAGAGTAGGGATGACTCTCATCACCACTCCCCTAAGCCTCAGCTGAGCAGAGGAGGAGCTTCGAGCTGGAGCCAAGTCCCACATTCCCAGGCTGGTTACTGCAGGGAGGGAGGAGTAGGGAGACAGAAGAGAGTGTGGGAAAGAGGAGAAAGCAAGGAAAAGAGGGGGCAGCTGCCTGGAGAAAAGAGTGAAAGAGCAAAGGGAAAGGAGAGGCAGAGGAGAAGGCAAAAGGAAGCAGAAACAGCCTCGGATCAAAAAAAAGAAGACCAAGAAGTAGAAATGTCATTGCTTCTGTGGCTGGGGTCCCAGCTGTCACCCAGCTGGAGCAACATCTCTATACTGGGAGTTTTTCTTACAGTCTTTACATTACTTCTTGACACAATGAAGCGCAGGAGGCAGTGGAACCGTTACCCCCCCGGCCCAGTGTCGCTGCCGTTCATTGGGACCATGCTGTACATGGACTTCCGAAACCCCCTCCTCTCCTTTAAGCAGGTGAGTGCTGGCCCCCGCGATGAAGAGCCCCCCCAAGTGATCCTGAGCCCAGGAGGGATGGGGATACCCTGGCACAATCTGCTCTTGCACAAAGGGTGATGCCCTCTCCAAAGTCCACAATGAAAGAGGTTACTGCCCTAAGGACACTGACCTGGCCCATAAAGATAAATTAATAATCACACACCAACTCTTGCCAGCCCCCATCTCCCAATCCCCGTGGGACATCCTGTTGTGACCCTAATGACAGGTGATGCTCGCTCTGCTACAGGCTTGGCCACCAACTTGAAATCTGGGCAGGTGTGGGAGAAGGGAACAGGGAGATGCACAGACAAGGGAAGAAAAACAGGGATCTGTGGGCTGGGATGTGGCTGCAGGAATGTCAGACTTCTCTGCCGGTTACTCACACACCCCTACAGGGACTTGACTGTTGTAGTAAAAGTGAACAGCTTGTCCAAAATCTCCCCAGTCCTATTCAAAACTAGGGCACAGCTTTTCTTAAAGCAAAAGCACGGCACAGTTTGCAGGCTCTGAAGTCCTTTTCTTGAGGACAATGCTGCCTGTCCAAAATCTGCCAAATGGAGACAGTAAATATAGCATTTGTATTATTTCCTTGCATTTCACCCAAATGATTGCCATTTTCAAACCACATCACCTCCCAGTCACATTAACCACAATTGTGACCAGTAATAGCTTTTAATGATGTCTTTCTAGTGCCAGTCAAGTGCTAAGTCCCTTTCCAACCCCACAGCAAATACAGCCTGAAGTACTTCTATTCCTTGCATCTCTACAGCACAGAAACAAAGACACTTAGCTTTTTAACAAACAAAAATCAGAAGACGGAAGGCAAAAAAAAGATGATATATCACCTTATCATCAATATTTCTTTCTAGCAGAGGCGGACTCAAACCTCAAAACTTGCCTAATCTTTCTGATAAAAATAAATAAATACAAGTGTTGGGAAATAATTTGTTGTCAAGCATGCAGCATTTGAAACACCTCCAAAAAGGTCCTTGACCTTATGTTCTTAGACAAAATCCAAACAACTTACACAATGGTCATAGTAATGGTTTGGCCAGGGTAGGCGCATTCTAAGCCTTTCCACTCACAGAAAATGGATCCCTGCTTCAGCTGCTGTTTGGCACCACTCTGAGCACACAGCAAAGACAAATGTGAAGGTCTCCTGATAAAAGCACCTCAAAAATCATTAACTAGTAAAGACCCTAAGGAAGACTATGGTGATATTTTTGTCCTTACATTCAGCTCATTTTCAGGGATGTACTTTTTTATCTTGGCAGCTTCGTGAGAAGTTTGGAAATGTCTTCAGCCTCCAGAATTGCTGGAGCAACGTGGTAGTGCTGAATGGCTATAAATCAGTGAAGGAAGCCCTGGTCCACAAATCAGAGGACTTTGCTGACCGGCCGTACTTTCCATTGTATGAACATTTGGGCTACGGAGCCAAGTCTGAAGGCAAGTCCCTTGGAAACAGATAATCCCCACTGGCACTAGCAACACAGAGGACTGGGTAGATGGAAGATTTTCTCAGTATGGTGCCACCTACTTGGCAATCAATCTACCCACATGTCTGTCACCCTTTGGTGGTGACAGAATGAGATTGGATGAAAAGGGGGCTCCCCCTGGTAGTAGTTGTAGTAGAGCTCCAGGTGCTAGCACATACCTTTTCAGCAGTGTTATAATTTTCCTGCCAGTGTTGGATCTAGAAGCTCCCAACACCCAGTGATTAGTGCTTTTGCTCACACACTATGTGCCTGCAATGCTAAATAGTTTGAGAAAGTGATTCCTTTATCCTCAAGAGTGCTTGTTGCTCTCACTGAATCCCCATCCACTTCTGCTAACCATGCACATGCCTTAGAAGGAGCAGTAACCCAGTTTTAGAACTGCTGTATGAACAAGCTGTACAAGATGAGACTCTTTCATCTGGTCACATAGACCTGCACCGCCAAGCTCACATTTGCGTTTCTCTAGCAATCTTTGCTTGATGCACAGGTCTGAGCTCTTCTCATTTCTTGCTTATCCATAATTACAGGGATTGTTTTTGCAAGATATGGGCGCGCCTGGAAGGAGCTAAGGAAATTCACATTGTCTACCTTGAGGAACTTTGGGATGGGAAAGAAATCCTTGGAGGAGCGTGTGGTGGAGGAAGCGGGATTTCTGTGCTCTGCAGTGAATGCTGAAGAAGGTTTGTCACATCCAGAAGGATGGGGAAATCATAGAAAAAGACAATAGAGTGATGCAGAGAGGGAAGTAATGCTACAGCCACTCTCTGCTGCTTGCAGTGCTCTCTTCCTCAGTAAATGCAATGTTGCTTGTCAGTGTGTTATAGTGACCCTGCTCTACCTTGAAGCCCCTTCTACTTTCCCTGGTGGTCCTACTGTAAAACCAATCCATTTGAAGCAGGAAACAAATAGGAAATAAAGAGACTTGAACAGGTAAAATACAACACAATTATTCCCAGGGCTGAGTAACTATTTGCTTTATGAATTTTAGTGCAATGTACCAATCACATCCAGTAAAAGTGCAGCTCGGAGTTTGCGCAGCAGATCGTCTGTCATCCCAGACACAAAGTAAAGTATTATCTGCCTGTCCAGTCACAGACCAACTCTGCAACTCAGCTTTGCTTCAGAGTTTTCTCCTTTACCAACCAAACAATAGCTGGACATGAGTTCTTCAGGTCCTAGTATGATGCATTTGTACATTGAGTGGCTTGGGGGCTTTTTCTCTTGAAGGCTTCAAGGATGCATTTGTGTATTCTTATTGCTGACAGCTGAGGTTCAATACCTTGGTGTTGCTCAGCTTCTTTGGTTCCCACTTCCATTTTTAGGTCGTCCTTTTGATATACATTGTGCTGTAAATAATGCAGTCTGCAACGTGATCTGCACCATCGTCTATGGAGAGCGTTTTAACTACGGTGATGAGACATTCAAGAAGTTGTTAAAACTGTTTGAAGACTCCTTGAAAGAAGAATCTGGATTCCTGCCTCAGGTAAACCAAAAGAGTAATATGTTCTGTAAGAAGCTGCCTGCCGTTGCTTCAGAGCATTGTGTTTTCATTGTTTTTCTTTTTGCATCATGTAATATCTTCTCTCTCTCTCTCTCTGGTTCTGACATCCCAGCTCCTTAACGAGGTGCCCATTTTATCGCACATCCCGGGACTGCAAGAGAAAGTCCTTCAAGGACAAAAAGGGTTAATGGACTTCATAGATGTGCTCATAAAAAAGCACAAGGAGACCTGGGACCCTGCTCACATCCGAGATTTCACTGATGCGTTTTTAAAGGAAATGGAGAAGGTAGGGTGACACCAACAGAACATCAATGTTCAGGGTCTATTTCTCTGCCTGTTTAATCATGTTCACAGACAGTGACCTTCATCATAAAGCTGTATAAAACCTTTTACTAATTTCCTACTTTTTCATTCCACATTGTATTTTGAAATGCTAAACTGCAGCAACAGGCTGCCTTTTGGTATCATTGCCCAGTCCATAGCCTGCCTTTAAACCAAGTTATGACTTGGAAAGACGGCGTCTGCTTTGGGATGTGTGTCTCTGAGTTGCTGTCTAAGAACTAGCTCCGGACAGGTCAGTTGAAGGCCTAAATCTAAACCTCACCAAAATTAAAAGGAGTCTTTTCTTTGACTCTGTCAGACATGAAGTCAGTATACTGTGTCAGCCTATCTGTCGACCATATGTTTCTGCACATGGATTCACTAAATTTCAGGTGCCAGCTGAGCAATAGTAACAAATTCTGCCTGCAAATTCCTTCCTTGTACAGACAGAGCAACGTGACCTATGTTACTCTGCACCGAGCAGCTGGATATGAGTGACCACATTGCCTCTTGTCACTTGTGGTCACTAAAGTCTCCTGACAAGCTACTCTGATAAATTGCTCTCCTGCAATAACTTTGGTCAGGCCGGCCTCATTAACTCTCTTGCCAGAGACCTATTATTGGAATAACAGTTGAGTCTTAAATGCCTTTTTAATTGCTATCCATATAACAACAGCACCAAAATATACAGAATAACTTAACAGAAGCTAGTCCTGAGGAAAGGAAAGCATAAAGAGGATTAGAACAGACAAGCAGATGAACTCATGCAGAGAGCTTGTCATATCTCATGTGCTAACAAATTTCAGCTCAATTAGCATTTGGATAAGAGACCATTTTTGCTGAAATTGGTGTTGCAGACCTAATAGGCAGCAGTGATATCCTGATTTTTTTTTTCCTTGTTTGTTTGTAAGAATCAGCAGGACAGGAGCAGTGAGAATCTGTAGTGTACAGCTATAGATAAGCCCTCAAAACACTGTTCCTTCTGTGTTCGCCGCATCAATGCAGCCTCCTCTCTACCGCGTGGAGCTTATGATCCCATCAAACCTGAGTAACTGTGTTCCACCTCCTCTAGGGCAGGATGTTTTGGCAAGTGGAAGGGGCCTGCTGTCCGATTGAGTTGAGAGCACAAGGTATTCGCTTCTGTCTTGAAAGCAGGTGTAGTGTTCATCTTGCAGGACATGAGAGGTGGCTGATGACCTTCAAATATGGGAGGTAACAGGGTTACCAAAGTACGTCAGCCATGCACAGACCATTGCCTGTGTTGTGCTCTACTCTCCAGTCAACTTGGTCAGCAAAAACATATTTAGCACTTCTCAGTACTTCTCTGGGACAATAGTCTTCTTGCTTAGCAAGTACCCCAGCTCAAGCTCTTGTTGGCTCTCCTTAGGGTAAGGAGGCTGAAGAGAATGGCTTCAACTACGACAATCTTCGTATGGTGACTGCAGACTTGTTTATAGCTGGTTCTGAGACCACCTCCACCACTCTCCGATGGGCACTTCTGTACATGCTTCTCCACCCAGAAATACAGAGTAAGTGAGAGGACAGGCAGAGGTGTGTTGTGATCCCTACAGCCCTCATTTTCTGTAAGGAGAATCTTCTCTCCTTGGTTTGGGGATTCTGTAATGAGGAACATCTTTGGTTATTGTTGGTCTAGCAGAACTCCCAGACGTAGCTGTTGTGACAGGGCTCAGCATCAGAGGGGAAAGCCCTGAGGAAGTGAGTGGAGTTGAAAGGGCAAGTTTGCTCTCTCCTTCATTTTGAAGGATGCTTGGAGACTTCCAGTGGCCAGAGTACCTACCTTCCTATATTTGGAATAAAACCTAATCTGGTTTAATTCTCTAATGCTACATGACCAGGTAACCTTTCCAGCCACTTAGAGGAGGGGTAAGGTAGCATGTGAAGTGACAAGACTTTTCTTAAAGACACTGGACACAAGGAATAGTTAAACAGGTGGCTGTGAGAAACTGAAAACAAATGTATTCCCTTCTAGTCTCTGTTCCTTTCTCTGCTTGTCCTGATCTCACCCAGTGTCTACCAATCTCACGGCACCAGCTTTTGTACAGCTTCTACCAACTCCTTCTGCTGTCCTAGATGCACACTAATTCCTTTGTTGTGCTGCTTTCAGGCAAGGTCCATGCAGAGATTGACAAGGTGATTGGCAGAGAGAGATCACCCACCATGGAGGACCAAGTGAGCATGCCCTACACGAATGCTGTGATCCACGAGGTGCAACGCTGCGGGGATGTCGCTCCTGTTGGACTACCTCACAAGACATACCGGGACACTGAGTTGCAAGGCTTCTTCATTCCAAAGGTGACCGTGGCCAGATAGGCAATGCAGCTTCCTCTCCCTGAGCAGACACCAGGTCTGGGGTGTGAGTGACCCCACACAATTCAGCAGCTGGAGCCCCAGATCACAGACACTGGCAAGCATTAAAGTAGGATATTTCACAATGCTAAGACCAGACAAATGATTGCATTTGTGCTCTAGGTTTGTGCTGGTTATATAGGAACCCAGCTGCAGCTCAGTGTAAATGTTTGCTTTCCTCTCAATGAGCTATGTCATCCACTGCCCTACCTGTGCTGAAAGGAGAAAGAAACAGAGCCTAATGGGCTCCCTGGAGGCAGAGGAGAGCACGGACACCAACAGACTGACTTTCCTAGTATAAAGCTCTAATCTCTGAAGCTATTCAAATGCCACTGGCATTCAATCCAAGGCTACTGTGAGTGGCTGCTCCCCTGGCAGCACTGGTGGCTATGCAAATGCAAGCAATGCATGCAAAGCAATGCAATGCAAGTTTTTTTTTAGCCTTGTGATAGCTCTTTCAGTTTAGAACACTGACATGTGAAACAGGAAACCTTTGCAGTTCCCCAAGGCCTCTGCAACAGTTGGGCTTTGAAGTCTGTCAGTCAGCTTTTTCTCTCCCGCTATAAAACAAGTAGAGGAGGATCTGAGAAGCAGAGGCTGTTTCCACTGTGTAACCATGAAAATGGCATTTGTATGCAATGGCCTTTGTAAGGATAAAAACTGCAGAAGTTCAGATGCTTCAGAACATGGGGCAGGCTCCACATGTTCTGAAGAGGAAAAGAGCTCTGCTTTTCCTCTGTTATAAATAATATACAGGAGAGGAATTCGGTGCCTTATTCTGAAGCACAAAACAATGCTTGCTATGAGACAGGAGGTATGGATGAAAGAGGGACAAGCACTGATCCGTTGTGCCAAGACAATGCTGCTGTTCTCACATAAGTTCTTTCTTCTTGTTATGGAGTGCAGGGGATAACAGTCATCACAAACTTGTCTTCCGTGCTGAAGGATGAGGAATTCTGGGAGAAGCCAAAGGAGTTTTACCCTGAACACTTCCTGGATGCAAATGGGCAGTTTGTGAAACCAGACGCCTTCCTGCCTTTCTCAGCAGGTAAATCTGAGTGGAGGATCCAAATGCAAGTCAGAGGCACAGCAGGAGGGGTGATCTGCACCTCCCCCAGTGACTCCAACTTGATTTAGTGTCCTGTTTTCACAGGCACATTCCTCTCCATCTCTTGCAGGTCGCCGTGTGTGCCTGGGAGAACAGCTGGCCAGGATGGAGCTCTTCATCTTCTTTACCACTCTCATGCAGAAATTCACCTTTGTGCTCCCTGAGAACCAGCCCCGACCACGGGAGGAGAGTTGCTTTTCCTTCATAAACTCCCCATACCCATACCAGCTGCGAGCTGTCCTGAGATAACCACACACCACTCTCCTTTCTCTTAGAGGCCACCACCAATACAAACTCTGTCAGGAATGTTGCAGGTCTAGACAGGATCCTTGCAGGTTCAACTCAAGATCTCTCAAGTCTGTACAGGTGACCCCAGTAAGGATTTGGCCCAATACACAGTTTAGCTTAATTCCAGTCCTAGACCTCGAATCAGACAGACCTAGCAGGTTACAAATGATGCTTAGGTTTGCAAGACCTAATTAGGCATCTCTGCTGTATGTTGAGCTCTCATTGGTCACAGAGCAGTTCACTGGGCACCCGGCTACTGAATGAATTATTAGCCATGAATTAGTTTTCACAAATACAAAACTATCCTGGATAAAAGACAGCCCTGTGGAATTGTCTATTCTAGGAGCAAAAAAGACTTGGAAAAACCTATTAGTATTCCTGGCCCACTCCCTTCCCTGTTAGCCCCAGTGCATGCTCAGTCACTCTGCCTCCACTGCAGCACCATCCCACAGCAGCCTGTGCCTCTGCCTGGTGTTTGGGGGAGTCCAGCTCTGGCTTGGTTCCTGCAAAAACAATCCACTGCCCATCAGCTGATTTGGCTTGACCTCTTGGCGGGCAGGGAGAGAGCTTCAGCTCCAACAACAAGGGGACATTTCAGGGCAGTGCTCCTGAAAAATTAAACACACATCCCCTTCTTCCCTTCCTATTTATTGCACACACGTTAAATGATAGCCACAAAGAATGTAAATTTTAATCCAGAGAAATGCCTGACAAGCCTTATGTCTCCGTCAGGAGTAACTATCAAGGAGTACACAAATAATCTGTACATTGTTTCAGCCCCAGAAGCAGGTCATTTTTGAAATCCAGAAAATCTGGTGAATGTTTTTAAAAGGAATCCTGATGTCTAGATTTACCCTTTCCTGTCTAAATAGTTCCAGAGAACATTTTTTTTCAGTATACATCAAGTCCTAAACTTGGGCAAGTTTGGAACTCACAGAGGGATGGAGTTTGCTGTTTGGAACTGCATGACTGCAGGTTTCCGTGCTACCTTTCTCTTTCTGCCTGCAATATTCCTGACATTTGCAACTTATCAAGATATGCTGATGTTTAGATTAGTAGTAACTGGCTTTTAACCACATAGCATAAACAAGCTTCTACACATCGTCACTACGAAAAATAACATCTCTGAAACTGAGCGTGGTGCACACATTCACATCTGGTTTTCTAATAGTGATTTTGGAAGCTACGAAAGCTATGCAAGTGAATTATGCAAATACTTATTAATCCCTTGTTATGATTTTTACTTCAGCAGCAATTGCACGTTTATGCTTTTCATCTACAAAACATTCTGAAAGATTAAAAATGATATGAAGAGTCTTCTTTCTCTCCCCTCCTCTTTGTGTTAGTCTCACAGACCTGCCACAGATACTCACGTGACAAATTTGTCTTTGGAGCCAGCATCTCATCTTAAAACATCTTGCAAGTTCTTTTCAGTCTTGCAATCAGTCTTTACTGGTTGATTTGATGACGCTGAATGGGACATGCTTGGGTTTATAGTTACCAGCACACACATTTTTAAAAAAGCTGTTGGTGAACTAAACCTTAAACAGGAATAATTCCTGCTATTGGTTATTTGGCTACAAAATGTGGGTTCACCTGCACCAGGTACAGCCTTTCTAACATGCAAGAACACACTGAAAGGAATTCAGTCTATGTGTGCAAGCATCAGCTGGTGTAGTGCCTTGGAGGCAAAAGGGAGCAAACAGAGCATTGCAAAATACAGATGTGACACAAATAATTGGGAAGGGAAAATTATCTCCCAGGTAAATTTGGTTGTAAAAGCTAACGGGCAGGTATTTGGGAGCCAGGCGCAGGTGTTGTCACAGCGTGGGTAGAAGGAGGAGGCTAATGTGAGCACGAGTCCACTGCCAAGAGGTGTCCTCCAGCCTCCTGTCTCCCACCATCTCCATGCCAACAGCAGGATGTGACCCTGCAGCAGCAGGGCCTGAGGAGAGGAGGTGGTCGGTGTCACCATAGAATGTCCTGAGTCCAACTCCTGTCCCTACATAGGACAATCCCAATGTTCACACCTTGTGTCTGAGGGTGGTGTCCAAATGCTTTTTGAATATTATCAGGCTTGGCCTACAACTGCATCCCTGGGGAGATGTTCCATTGTTTCACTACCCTCTGGGTGAAAAGCCTTTTCCCAATATCCAGTCTAAACCTCCCTTGGCACATCTTCCTGCCATTCCCTTGGGTCTTGTCATTGTTCACCAGATATAAGAGCTCAGCGCCTGCTCCTCCTCCCCTTGTCAGGAAGCTGTAGGACACAGCAAGGTCTCCCCTTGATATCCTCCAGACCAAGCAGAACAAGTGCCTTTAGCCACTTCTCACATGGCTTCCCCTCTGGAGCCTCCACCAAATTTGTGTCCCTCCTCTTGATGCTCCCCAGGAGCTCGAGATCCTTTTTTACCCACCGATGCCAGGCCACCTGCTCCTCCTCCCTGCAGTAACCCAGCATTTCTGCCTGCCCCAACCAACCAACTACTTCAGTGCTTGTGACCGACAAATCCTGCACTTGGGACACAACAACTCTATTTAGTGCTACAGACTAGTGGAAGAGTGGCTGGGAAGCTGCCTGGAGGAGAAAGACCTGGGGGTGTTGGTTGACAGTGACTGAACATGAGCCATCAGTGTGCCCAGGTGGCAAGAAGGCAAATGGCATCTTGGCTTGGATCAGTAATAGTGTGACCAACAGGGCCAGGGAGGTTATTCTCCCTCTGTACTCAGCACTGGTGAGGCCACTCCTTGAATCCTGTGTTCAGTTGTGGGCCCCTCACCACAAGAAGGATGTTGAGGCTCTGGAGTGAGTCCAGAGAAGAGCAATGAAGCTGGTGAAGGGGCTGGAGGACAGGCCCTATGAGGAATGGCTGAGAGAGCTGGGGGTGTTTGGCCTGGAGAAGAGGAGGCTCATTGGAGAGGGGAGACCTCATTGCTCTCTACAACTACCTGGAAGGAGGTTGTGGAGAGGAAGGAGCTGGCCTCTTCTCCCAAGTGACAGCGAACAGGAAGAGAGGGAATGGCCTCAAGCTCCACCAGGGGAGGTTCAGGCTGGGCATCAGGAAAAAAAAAATCACAGGAAGGGTCATTGGGCACTGGCAGAGGCTGCCCAGGGAGGGGGTTGATTCACCTTCCCTGGAGGTGTTTAAGGGATGGGTGGACGAGGTGCTGAGGGACATGGTTTAGTGTTTGATAGGAATGGTTGGACTCGATGATCGGGTGGGTCTCTTCCAACCTGGTTGTTCTATGATTCTATGATTCTAACTACCTGAAAGCAGGTTGTGGAGAGGAGGGAGCTGACTTCTTCTGCCAAGTGACACGGGAGAGGACAAGTGGGAATGGCCTCAAGCCCTGCCAGGGGTGATTCAGACTGGATATCAGGAAAAAAAAATTCATGGAAAGGGTCATTGGGCCCTGGCACAGGTGGTTGAGTCACCTTCCCTGGAGGTGTTTAAAAGACAGGTGGACGAGGCGCTGAGGGGCATGGTTTACTGACTGATAAATGATAGGAATGGTTGGACTGGATGATCCAGTTGGTCCTTTCCAACCTAGTGATCCTGTGACTCCATGATTCTACCCTCAGGTGCATAGGTGCTTGCCCTGACCAATCAGCTGCAGGCTATTGGCCCTGACCAAGCTTGAGCCACGAAGCTGGTGAAGGGGCTGGAGAACAGGCCCTATGAGGAGTGTCTGAGAGACCTGGGGTTGTTTAGCCTAGAGAAGAGGAGGCTGAGAGGAGAACTCATTACTCTCTACAACTACCTGAAAGGAGGTTGTGGAGAGGAGGGAGCTGGCCTCTTCTCCCAAGTGACAGGGGACAGGACAAGAGGGAATGGCCTCAAGCTCCGCCAGGGGAGATTTAGGCTAGACATTAGGAGGAAGTTTTTCACACAGAGGGTCATTGAGCATTGGAATAGGCTGCCCAGGGAGGTGGTTGATTCACCTTCCCTGGAGGTGTTTAAGGGACGGGTAGATGTGGAGGTGTTTAAGGGACGGGTAGATGAGGTCTTGAGGGACATGGTTTAGTGTTTGATAGGAATGGTTGGACTCGATAATCCGATGGGTCTCTTCCAACCTCGTTGTTCTACGATTCTATGATTCTATGACCACCCGCTCCACCAGCCAATCAGATGCGAGTCCGAAGGGCAATGGCAGCCAGGGAACAATGGGACTTGTCTGGGCCAATCTGGTTGCAGCGAGACTTGCCCGCGACCAATCAACTGCATCGTTGCTTATTGGACCTATCGGGAGCAGGGGCGGGACTCGTCCTGGCCCCGCCCCCTCCAGCCAACCCTGCGCTCTGCCCGCGGCCCCGGCGTGGAAGAT